>CM055764.1:315441-415441 GCA_029465975.1 Dallia pectoralis | reverse complement strand
TATTAAAGTAAAAGCCCCTTACGGTAAAGCTTTAGCACATCTGCATTCAGCCCACTGTATTAAAGTAAAAGCCCCTTACGGTAAAGCTTTAGCACATCTGCATTCAGCACACTGTATTAAAGTAAAAGCCCATAACGCTAAAGCTTTAGCACATCTGCATTCAGCCCACTGTATTAAAGTAAAAGCCCATCACGCTAAAGCTTTAGCACATCTATTTATTTATTTCTCTGCTTTTCAGCAAAAGCGTAAGTTGAGGATCTACATCTCTAACACCTACACACCTGGCAAGCCAGAAGGTGAAGATGCTGAGAAAGTGTCTTCCTGGGAACTAAGAGTGGAGGGGAAACTGCTTGAGGATGTAAGTGTGTTTATGTTTCTGTCATAAATAATAGCCTCCACCTTGAGTTGTCACCCATAAATAATAGCCTCCACCTTGAGTTGTCACCCATAAATAATAGCCTCCACCTTGAGTTGTCACCCATAAATAATAGCCTCCACCTTGAGTTGTCACCCATAAATAATAGCCTCCACCTTGAGTTGTCACCCATAAATAATAGCCTCCACCTTGAGTTGTCACCCATAAATAATAGCCTCCACCTTGAGTTGTTACCCATAAATAATAGCCTCCACCTTGAGTTGTTACCCATAAATAATAGCCTCCACCTTGAGTTGTCACCCATAAATAATAGCCTCCACCTTGAGTTGTCACCCATAAATAATAGCCTCCACCTTGAGTTGTCACCCATAAATAATAGCCTCCACCTTGAGTTGTGATCCATAAATAATAGCCTCCACCTTGAGTTGTCACCCATAAATAATAGCCTCCACCTTGAGTTGTCACCCATAAATAATAGCCTCCACCTTGAGTTGTCACCCATAAATAATAGCCTCCACCTTGAGTTGTCATCCATAAATAATAGCCTCCACCTTGAGTTGTCAAAAACATCATATTTTGATGGTGAAGAATGTTCCTAAGAATTAACAGAAATCCTCTTAATCTTACAGATATTAGCAGAGATGAAGCACTATGCTCTTTATTAGAAGGTTTGAATCTATGGTCTCTTATTGTGTCTTCTAAACACATGATGGCTTTGCATGGTGGGTGTTCAGAATCAGCTTTTATTGCCAAGTAGTTTTACACATACAGGGAACTTGCTTTGAGATGTTGGTGCATAACAGTGCAGAAGTTAAAATCTAACATAAATAACCCTACAAGTAGCAGTGAAATGGAATGAAAGTTCTTGCCAGGAATGTGCAACACAGTGAAGCAATGTGCAGAGTGGTTCATTGTTGTAACACATGAAGTTACAAGCTGGACCCACTCTTGTTTCAGAGAATTCCAGCAGAGCCTGTGTCACGAACATTTGATCAAGCAGATGTTTCCAAACTCTCCAGTGTTCTCCAACTCTGCATCTCCTTGGCTTACCCCACCCTGCCAGATGTGTTCTTTTGTTTTGGCCTTGCGTTCCCCCCTCTTATCCAAAACAGGGAATTGAAATTGCATCTAGTTCGCTTAAGTGTCCCTATTTAACGTGAAACCCTTGCACTTCCATTTTTTCCCAAACTCATTTTGCGTTTGTCCCATATTGCAACCCTTACCCAGCCTACTGCACACAGGTTGAACCACAACGCTTTAATAGCCATGCGTTTAAATGGAATACAGTGCCAGTTGGACGTTACCCAAAACTGGCTCCAGCCACACACACATATTTTGTTTTCTTTTTGTGTTATTTGTGTAAGGAATGAATGATTATAGCTTGTTTAAGGAATGATTAGAGCTTGTTTAAGGAATGGGTGATGTGTGGAAAGTTGTGCAAATAGTCAGTGAGAGGATTGGGGCGCTGCTCTGCCAACTTTTAGAACATTGCGTTTTCCCTCATCTTTCTGATCTGGTCTGTTTTAAATTTGCAGCTGTGACCCATATTTACAGTGGTGACAGTAAATGTCCAGTGGTAAATGTCCAGTGGTGACAGTATAATCCATGGTTTTAGGGTGAATACCACACTGTGATTGATATAATCCATGGTTTTATGGTGAATACCACACTGTGATTGATATAATCCATGGTTTTATGGTGAATACCACACTGTGATTGATATAATCCATGGTTTTAGTGTGAATACCACACTGTGATTGATATAATCCATGGTTTTATGGTGAATACCACACTGTGATTGATATAATCCATGGTTTTAGTGTGAATACCACACTGTGATTGATATAATCCATGGTTTTATGGTGAATACCACACTGTGATTGATATAATCCATGGTTTTAGGGTGAATACCACACGGTGATTGATATAATCCATGGTTTTATGGTGAATACCACACTGTGATTGATATAATCCATGGTTTTATGGTGAATACCACACTGTGATTGATATAATCCATGGTTTTATGGTGAATACCACACTGTGATTGATATAATCCATGGTTTTAGGGTGAATACCACACTGTGATTGATATAATCCATGGTTTTATGGTGAATACCACACTGTGATTGATATAATCCATGGTTTTATGGTGAATACCACACTGTGATTGATATAATCCATGGTTTTATGGTGAATACCACACTGTGATTGATATAATCCATGGTTTTAGGGTGAATACCACACTGTGATTGATATAATCCATGGTTTTAGGGTGAATACCACACTGTGATTGATATAATCCATGGTTTTAGGGTGAATACCACACTGTGATTGATATAATCCATGGTTTTAGGGTGAATACCACACTGTGATTGATATAATCCATGGTTTTAGGGTGAATACCACACTGTGATTGATATAATCCATGGTTTTAGTGTGAATACCACACTGTGATTGATATAATCCATGGTTTTAGGGTGAATACCACACTGTGATTGATATAATCCATGGTTTTAGGGTGAATACCACACTGTGATTGATATAATCCATGGTTTTATGGTGAATACCACACTGTGATTGATATAATCCATGGTTTTAGGGTGAATACCACACTGTGATTGATATAATCCATGGTTTAGGGTGAATACCACACTGTGATTGATATAATCCATGGTTTTAGTGTGAATACCACACTGTGATTGATATAATCCATGGTTTTATGGTGAATACCACACTGTGATTGATATAATCCATGGTTTTATGGTGAATACCTCACTGTGATTGATATAATCCATGGTTTAGTGTGAATACCACACTGTGATTGATATAATCCATGGTTTATGGTGAATACCACACTGTGATTGATATAATCCATGGTTTAGGGTGAATACCACACTGTGATTGATATAATCCATGGTTTAGGGTGAATACCACACTGTGATTGATATAATCCATGGTTTATGGTGAATACCACACAGTGATTGATATAATCCATGGTTTTATGGTGAATACCACACTGTGATTGATATAATCCATGGTTTTATGGTGAATACCACACTGTGATTGATATAATCCATGGTTTTAGGGTGAATACCACACTGTGATTGATATAATCCATGGTTTATGGTGAATACCACACTGTGATTGATATAATCCATGGTTTAGGGTGAATACCACACTGTGATTGATATAATCCATGGTTTATGGTGAATACCACACTGTGATTGATATAATCCATGGTTTATGGTGAATACCACACTGTGATTGATATAATCCATGGTTTATGGTGAATACCACACTGTGATTGATATAATCCATGGTTTAGGGTGAATACCACACTGTGATTGATATAATCCATGGTTTATGGTGAATACCACACTGTGATTGATATAATCCATAAACCACACTGTGATTGATCCTTTTGTTTTCTTCTCTTTCTTCACATCCCAGCCCGGCAAACAGAAGAGGAAGTTTTCATCTTTCTTCAAGAGTTTGGTCATTGAGCTGGATAAGGAACTGTACGGACCTGATAACCACTTGGTGGAGGTATCAGGAATATCAACACTGTACTTTCCAAATAATATTTTCCCAGAATGTTTCCCCTTGAACAAGGATTCAGTGAAATAGTTGAAACTGTTTAAGAGAAACAGAGTAGAAATCATAGGTGGTGAGGGGCTGTCAGATTATCAGCCAGATGTGAAATCGGTTTCATTTCATTGAGAAATGTTTTGCATTGGCGTATTGAATCCTGTTCTGACCTCTGCTCCCGGTTCCTCCCGGTTCTTCCCGGTTCTTCCCGGTTCTTCCAGTGGCATAGGATGCCAACCACTCAGGAGACCGATGGTTTCCAGGTGAAGAGGCCAGGGGATGTGAGTGTGAAGTGCACTCTTCTCCTAATGCTGGACCACCAGGTACTCCCTCGGGTTTATCTCTGATTCTCATGTCTTTGCCTTGCATTTCTTTTCCACACAGTTGTTTTCTCTGATTTACATTTTACAGCGTGTTTATAGACACATCAGTGTATGTGGTTGTATGGATGTCAGCCTAATTCCATGTTCTTATCGAACCCCCCGCCCACCCTGGTCAAACAGCCCCCTCAGTACAAACTGGACCCAAGGTTGGCCCGGCTTCTTGGTGTTCACACTCAGACACGAGCCAGCATCATGCAGGCTCTGTGGCTCTACATAAAGAACAACAAGCTACAGGACAGCCACGAGAAAGAGTACATCAACTGCAACCGCTACTTCAGACAGGTGCGTGCCCGAACAAGCTCATGGCACCTATTATGGAGAGTGTTTGTGCAGTGGGCTGGACTGTTGTCTGTAGGAATATGGACTTGATTATGTGACCCAGTTTGGAAATGTGGCTCAGGACACCACCGTTAACATCCAGACTACATAGGGTTTTATAGTGACTACATAGGGTTTTATAGAGACTACATAGGGTTTTATAGAGACGACATAGGGTTTTATAGTGACTACATAGGGTTTTATAGTGACTACATAGGGTTTTATAGTGACTACATAGGGTTTTGTAGTTACTACATAGGGTTTTATAGAGACTACATAGGGTTTTATAGTGACTACATAGGGTTTTATAGTGACTACATAGGGTTTTGTAGAGACTACATAGGGTTTTATAGTGACTACATAGGGTTTTATAGTGACTACATAGAGTTTTATAGTTACTACATAGAGTTTTAATGTTCTTTGCGAAACACAGCACCCATTGAGGACAATGTCACCAGGTACTGTTTCTGGGAGTTTGGATCTCCTCAGACCCAACCAGAGATGTTCACATGTCTCTGAGCTAGAGCCCAAGTCAAGTCTCTTGTGGTTATAATATGTGTTGTATCACCTGTTGTGTTTCAGCCAGGCTGCTTATAACAGTGCATATACAGTACAGACCAATCTTTACAACATGTCTGGTCTCCTGCAGATATTTGGCTGCACACGTATGAGGTTCCCAGAGATTCCCATGAAGCTGGCTGCCCTCCTGCAACACCCAGACCCAATTATCATTAATCACATGATCAGGTAACAGACCATATTGTCATTAATCACATGATCAGGTAACAGACCATATTATCATTAATAATGTTGTCACATTTCCTGTTTATTCAGATAAACGGTGTGTCTGAGATTAACAGAATGAATAAAGGTTTTCCACCATTTTGATACCAGCTTATTTGTTCTATTCTCTCCATAGCGTGGACGTTAACGACCAGAAGAAGACTGCATGCTATGATATTGATGTGGAGGTGGATGACCCTCTAAAAGGTCATATGAACAGTTTCCTGTCCTCAACAACCAATCATCAGGAGATTGCTGCCCTGGACATGAAGGTAGGTATTAATACTCCGAGTTCTGGCCAAACCCAAACCCCTTTAAGTAAATGCCACATCAGGTCAGTGATTGGGCTCATTTCAGTTTCATGTCAGTTAAATATTTCAGGGGGTTCATTACTCTTGAAATGACGAGGTCTGATGGTTCGGGTGACTTATCAACATTGAAAACCTAATAAGTGAATGCCATTGTACATTTTGGAAGGATTTTGCTCTTCAGAATGTAATCATTGCGTCAGCATTGCTTGTACTTTACTTAGTCCCATATATGAAATGGGGCACTAACAGATCTGAGTCCAGGCTTGTTTGTTCAACTGTTAAAACACACTGGATGTGATTACAAAGAGCTGTGTGTCATCAGGCATGTCCTCACTTGACTCTTCACAGATCCACGAGACCATTGAGTCCATAACCCAGCTAAAGACTCAACGAGACTTCATGTTGAGCTTCAGTAACAACCCACAGGATTTCATCAAAGACTGGCTCAAGTCCCAAAGTCGAGACCTCAAGGTACTGACTAACTCGCTGCAAATAGCGGCTGTTCAAGGCTGCATTCCATTCCATTATTTGTTTTTGTGCCCTTCCACCTATTGGTTCTTTCTAGATGAGAACAATAGACCGAGGGTTAGGGTTAGACGATATGAGAACTATAGGGTTAGGGTTAGACGAGATGAGAACTATAGGGTTAGGGTTAGACGAGATGAGAACTTTAGGGTTAGACGAGATGAGAACTATAGGGTTAGGGTTAGACGAGATGAGAACTATAGGGTTAGGGTTAGACGAGATGAGAACTATAGGGTTAGGGTTAGACGAGATGAGAACTATAGGGTTAGGGTTAGACGAGATGAGAACTATAGGGTTAGGGTTAGACGAGATGAGAACTATAGGGTTAGGGTTAGACGAGATGAGAACTATAGGGTTAGGGTTAGACGAGATGAGGCAGTAAATAATTATTGTGTTTGTTAGTTAATGACTGATGTGGCTGGAAACCCAGAGGAGGAGAGACGGACTGACTTCTACCAGGCTCCATGGGTACCAGAAGCTGTGGGTCGATACGTCTACTCTAAGGTAAGCTGAACGTTTAGCAAATGGTTTTGCCAGTCACTTCTACTTGCAGATAATAGACCCAGTGGTGCTTTTAGGAACATTTATGAGTTGACAAATCCGTCAGTAACCAGTGTTGTTACTATGTTGTTTCTGTGTTGCTTAACAATCTTGTTGCGAAGTTCTTGTGAGACCACTTACACAGACAATGTTTGGCATCATCTGCCTTCGTGCTTTTTCTTAATGTGTTCAACTCTTTCTTCCCCCCAGTATCTGTTCCCTTTATTGCACATCATATTAATGTTAAGATTTTTTAAAGCTGTGTAGCTTTATTGAGTTGAATACTATTGTCTGCTCAGACTTTAATGTATATCACTGCTATATTGAGTTGAATACTATTGTCTGCTCAGACTTTAATGTATATCACTGCTTTATTGAGTTGAATACTATTGTCTGCTCAGAATTTAATGTAAATTGCTGCATTGGAAATAATAAATACGTATATCCCCATTGCATTCATTTGTCTCAGGTGCAGCAAAGAAGACAGGAGTTGGAGCAAGTGTTGGGAATCCGACTCACCTGAGGCCGAATAGAGCGTAGTAGAACACAATAGAGCGTATTAGAGCGTAGTAGAACACAATAGAGCGTATTTGAGCGTAGTAGAACACAATAGAGCATAATAGAGCACAATAGAGCGTAGCTCCCCAAAGTATAAACCGCTACGAGCCACACTTTAAATGATCTTAACGTTCCAGTTTTACACTTATTCAGTTCTTAACTAAACTGGAATCATCTTGCTCCCATCCACATTGCCTTTTTTGACCACTGTGTAACGGTTTGTGATACAATAAATAATTTCATAAATGTTTCAGCCAACTAGTTTTTTATAGAGTTGGTGCTGTAAGGGTTTTGCCTGGTAATACGGTTTAAGGGTATCTAGCGTCTAATAAGAGCATTTTTGTTAAGTAATAACTTTAAGACCATAGATAATCTACACAGGTACTGGCAGGTTGTATCACTCAAGTTGTGTACCACTTGGAAAAAATGTCTGTCTTACTTTTTAAAAGCCATAAAGTTGATTGTTATAAATGCATTTGCTTATAATATTTTAAGCATTGATACAAGTTGTTTTGACAAGTTGTGTGCCACTAAAAAGGTTTTTACCTTTTTTTCTTAATAGCCATAAAGACGGTTGTTATGGGGGAGTAACTAAACTATATTTACCTTTTTTTGGGTGCTTGTTATAATTTCTTACTCTGAATTTCTCTGAGTTATATGCAAGAACTCTCGTTTCGTCAGAACACTCAGGAAATTCTAGTGCTGGTAATTTGTTAGTGATTTTATTTGCAAGGAAATAAGCCAAATTTGTTAATTTGTTGTATTTTATTGACATTTGTTCTTCTCTGTATGTGTTTACATGCTGTTTTATGGGTTGTTGGGGTATTGCACTGCCTAATTCCTAGGGAGGAAAGTTTGGCAGTTTGAGAGTGTGCAGGTGGTTCTCCCTGAAAGGAATTTAATATCGTATGTCTGAACTGTCATTGGAATTAATAGGAATCCAAACCTATAGTATTTTTTTTTACAATGCAGATACATTTTTTTCAACATTGTGTATATCTTTTTTTTATATATGTAAATCTTAATCTAGCTTGAATGTTGATATATGCAGGTTTTACTTTAGAAATGTGTCTTAATTCTTATGAACATTCCAAAAATCTGTTATCAGTCCAAAAAGGGGTTTCCATGCCAGTAGTGCTTCATGGTTTGGTTCTGACACATTATTTGCCAAGAGTTGGTATGTTTTGTATACTCAATCAAAAGTTTTTATACATTTATATTTTGGTCATTTTGTCAAATAAATGGACTTGGAAAAAGTTGTTTTAACATTATTCACGTTTTACATTTGCAGATTTTTAGGTCAAAAGTAATTGAACTGATGGTATCGGAATGACTCTAATTCAGATAGCCTGATACAAAATCCGATTTTTGCGAGTTCCTTTATGCATGCTGTGTGTTTGTGTTCAGGCTGGGGACGAAGCCTAAGGCTGTTTACACAATAGGACTTGCTTAAACAGGTATTTCTGGTCATACAGGTCTCAGGTCTTTGTTTATTTCTCTTCTCAAATAACAGCCAAACTGAGCTCACATCTATGCTCCTCTGTGCTGCTTGGCACTAACACATTTTCATCAGCCTGCAGCATGTTAGCAATGTGGACAATAATATGCAAATCAATAAGACAACCAGTTCATTAACAGTCAAAGACTTCCACATAGCACAAAGTACTTCCCTTATTAGTCTCTAAGATGGGAGCTGGTTAGGTATGGCTGTGTAAAAGAACTAGAACAATGGTTTTATCTGATCAATTGATCGCTCAATATTTTAATTAGTAACATCTCGGTCCCATGGTCTGGTGTAGAGTGTATATATAAGGGTACAGTGCTGGGGTATATTTGAATTGGTAGCATCTCAGTATATATAAGGAGGCCAAAGTGACATGCAGGTGAAAGTACCACCATGATCAATTTATTGCAGAAAAGTAGGCAAACAAAACATTTGTTGATATAAAAGAAAAACACTTGTTTAAATTATAAAAGCCCAACTTACAACAATTGTATACTTTAAAAACCATGAACTTTGTCCTTTTGGCAGAATAAAAATGATAACCAGCATTTGACAACATTATTGCTATTCTGTTGTGAACATCAGATATTTAACATTTGAGCCCTGTAGCGCCCCCTTCTGGACAGTTAACAGTGATATGTTGCAGCCAAACTGCACACGTGTTCTGTCAGGTAACTGTTTTAAAGTAATACATATTGCATTCCATGCTTTACTGTAGGCCTGGTATAATAGTTCAATTTCGGTCTCATCTACCTGTAAAATATTTATCCTCTTGCTTTTAGGGTACTTTAGGTGGCAGGACTAGCTTTTGTCCACTCTACAAGAAAGGCCTGCTTGATGGAGTGCTGCAAAGATAATTCGTCTGCCAGGTTCTCCCATATCTGCAGAGAAACTCTGAAAATCTATTAGTGGCCAATGGGGGTTTGTTCAGGTAACTGATTGTTGTGATTTTGAAACGTATTCACCACTCAATTACAAACATAAAGTATGTTGGGAACAGAACATTTGTTTAATTATTGAACTGTACAAATACATATAGCCCTACAGGGAGCGTTAAACTGTACAAATACATACAACCCTATAGGGGGCAGTAGTACTTACATTTGACTTGTGGACGTTTCCTGAAGAAGAGATTGTTCGCGTTCATCAGAAGGAAGCTTGACATTTCAAGATGGCGCTGGACGGAATGGACCATCATGTAAGCAAATTTCTCATTTATTATGTTTTTTTTCTTCTTACTTTGGTTTCTATTGTATATGAGGCATTGAATAAAAACAAACCAATGTGTTTTGTAAAGTTATAATTTTGCCGGAAGGTGATATATGTGTTTTTGAGAAATGTTAACTTAGACAAAGATTCAGAATCGGTTCGGTTTGCTGTCTCATTGTAGCACAGCTAAAGTAGCTAGCTAGCTATAATTATTGATCATTCATGGGTTGTTTTACTTGAGTATCGCCCGGCAATATATATTTGGCTGTACATAACCCAGGTATAATTTACTATGGTTTCTTACTCTGTAATGTTAACATACAATAACAGTAGCATACAGTAGTTGGAAGCTATCTTTACATAGTTAGCTAGCAACCGTTAGCTGCTAATGATGAGACTTATTATAGTCAGTGGAGTTATTGTTGATTATAATTTAACCTGCTATTAGTGATTATTTATCTTTGCGTCCACTCATAATGTTAGAGCTAACCGCTGTACTGTAACTACTGCATTTGCTTCAATATGTTTCCCAGTTATGTGCTTTTACCTCACCAGCTACAGAAATACTGAATTAGGTTGAGCTGCTTCACCTGACAACTTTAGGAACAAGTAGGTTTGAACATGTGTTTGTATTTTTTAGATGGAACTGGATGATAGTAAAGGTGGTTCTGGTCTCCGGCAATACTACCTGTCCAAAATAGAAGAGTTACAGGTAAGTAAAACCAGGTGTTTATAAAAAAGCATGTCCTAACGTGACGTTGTCTATTATCAACCCTATAGACATATTACAATGTGATTATATTTTCTCTATTCCGGCAGCTGACAGTGAATGACAAGAGTCAGAATCTTAGACGTCTACAGGCTCAAAGGAATGAACTCAATGCAAAAGGTTGGATGGTATCTATGCTGCTTTTATTTTTTTAAATAAGCTTTTCCTCAAACCATTAGCTGAAAGACACATTCAGAAATCTGCACATCATGAGTTTGCTGCCATTGTTAAAGTGAACTTGCTTTGTCCCCTAGTGCGGCTCCTTCGAGAGGAACTGCAGCTGTTACAGGAGCAAGGCTCTTATGTTGGGGAAGTAGTGAGGGCCATGGACAAAAAGAAAGTGCTTGTCAAGGTGCGTTAATATTGGAACATATTCGGGTTGTTGTGGAAACATACAGGAACCTACATGTTTCTCTTACACTGTATTTGACCCCTGAAGATACTGACCTGTAACTCCTTGTTTTGACCAGGTCCATCCAGAGGGAAAGTTTGTGGTGGATGTGGATAAGAACATTGACATAAATGATGTAAGTAGTGATTGCATTATCACCAACCAGTAATGGTCTGGATTCAAACTCACACAGAGAATCACAGTAAACAATAGAAATCACAGGCTGTTCCAACTTGTGTGAATTTCAACAGGGTTACTCATAATGTAAAAAGGAGAGAGCAATTGTCTGTGGCCTCTAAGACTTAGTTAAGGTATTTTCTCGTAAGATGTGTGTAATTTTCAGGCACCCATTTTTTACTTTCTGAAATACTCTAAGGTTATTCAACTCGTATGTAAAGTCTTGTTATAACTGTCTGGACAAATAAGGATATTAATATTTAACTGTCACAAAGTTCCTCATCATAAACATATCTCTCTTTCTGCCCGATAGGTGACCCCAAATTGTCGTGTGGCACTGCGCAACGACAGCTACACCCTGCACAAGATCCTGCCCAACAAGGTGGACCCGCTAGTCTCCCTTATGATGGTGGAGAAGGTGCCTGACTCCACCTATGAAATGATTGGTGGCCTGGACAAGCAGATCAAGGAGATCAAGGAAGTGATTGAGCTGCCAGTCAAACACCCAGAACTCTTTGAGGCTCTAGGGATTGCCCAGCCCAAGGTGAGGCCCTAGATGGGATTTGTGCTTGATGCACATGTTTGGCTACCCTCTGAGCTAATATGGTGTTTTGAGTTTACTGTTTAAGGTTATTGAGCATAAAGTGACTAGCTGATTTTATTCTTCAATATACTGAAGCATAATGGTTGGATGCTGTGGTTCGCAAAGACACAGAACATCTAGGCACTAGCTAATTCTAGCACAATTATCTTAAAATGCATAGTGACCTTTGAGTACTTTCTAACCCTGTGTGTGTGTGTGTCCATCCATCAGGGTGTGCTTTTGTACGGACCACCAGGCACAGGAAAGACCCTGCTGGCCAGAGCTGTGGCCCACCACACTGACTGCACCTTCATCAGGGTATCTGGATCAGAGCTGGTGCAGAAATTCATTGGAGAAGGTGAGTGAACTTAAGTTACCTTGATCAGAGTTACCATTCAAAGATTCCCAAGTATACATTTTTATTATTCTACAATCAGAGGACGGTATGTTTCCTACTTTCTGTTTTAAAGTGACTGGAGATTGCTCCAAAGTGTTTAGGCTCAACATAATTTTTTCAGAATTCGAGAGTTGATGAAAAAATTATTTCTTTGACTATGAGAGTGGTAAAACAGAAGCTGTAGTTAGGACTTGACTTACCTCACACTGTCTCCCGCACCCCCTGCTCCGTCTCCCGCACCCCCTGCTCCGTCTCCCGCACCCCCTGCTCCGTCTCCCGCACCCCCTGCTCCGTCTCCCGCACCCCCTGCTCCGTCTCCCGCACCCCCTGCTCCGTCTCCCGCACCCCCTGCTCCGTCTCCCGCACCCCCTGCTCCGTCTCCCGCACCCCCTGCTCCGTCTCCCTCACCCCCTGCTCCGTCTCCCGCACCCCCTGCTCCGTCTCCCGCACCCCCTGCCCGTCTCCCGCACCCCCTGCCCGTCTCCCGCACCCCCTGCTCCGTCTCCCGCACCCCCTGCCCGTCTCCCGCACCCCCTGCTCCGTCTCCCGCACCCCCTGCTCCGTCTCCCGCACCCCCTGCTCCGTCTCCCGCACCCCCTGCTCCGTCTCCCGCACCCCCTGCTCCGTCTCCCGCACCCCCTGCTCCGTCTCCCGCACCCCCTGCTCCGTCTCCCGCACCCCCTGCCCGTCTCCCGCACCCCCTGCTCCGTCTCCCGCACCCCCTGCTCCGTCTCCCGCACCCCCTGCTCCGTCTCCCTCACCCCCTGCTCCGTCTCCCTCACCCCCTGCTCCGTCTCCCGCACCCCCTGCTCCGTCTCCCGCACCCCCTGCTCCGTCTCCCTCACCCCCTGCTCCGTCTCCCTCACCCCCTGCTCCGTCTCCCGCACCCCCTGCTCCGTCTCCCGCACCCCCTGCTCCGTCTCCCGCACCCCCTGCTCCGTCTCCCGCACCCCCTGCTCCGTCTCCCGCACCCCCTGCTCCGTCTCCCGCACCCCCTGCTCCGTCTCCCGCACCCCCTGCTCCGTCTCCCTCACCCCCTGCTCCGTCTCCCGCACCCCCTGCCCGTCTCCCTCACCCCCTGCTCCGTCTCCCGCACCCCCTGCCCGTCTCCCGCACCCCCTGCTCCGTCTCCCGCACCCCCTGCTCCGTCTCCCGCACCCCCTGCTCCGTCTCCCGCACCCCCTGCTCCGTCTCCCGCACCCCCTGCTCCGTCTCCCTCACCCCCTGCTCCGTCTCCCTCACCCCCTGCTCCGTCTCCCTCACCACAGGTGCCCGGATGGTGCGTGAGCTGTTTGTCATGGCCCGTGAACACGCACCCTCCATCATCTTCATGGACGAGATTGACTCAATTGGCTCATCGCGTCTGGAAGGGGGTAGCGGGGGTGACAGTGAGGTGCAGAGGACCATGCTGGAGCTGCTGAACCAGCTTGATGGATTTGAAGCCACTAAGAACATCAAGGTGGGTGACTCCTTGATGCACTGATGTCGTGTTGGTAAATATTTCTAATTTCACGCTACAATAGCACCTACGCTGTGTGACATCAAACACACACATCCTGTCTGCCTCCTCGCTTCATTTATTTGCTGTACCACCCTCTAGTCCACTTCTCCATTGATTACTCATCAGTCAATCTCTTGCTATTACTGACCACACTGTCTTTCTACACCAATCACACTAGCTGCTTCCTGTCTCCACGGTCCCCTAACCCAGTAGTTCTCATACCTTTCTTGCGGGCCCTGAAATAAGTCACTGTGCGGCAGTGTCTCAGTGGGTTAAGTCGGTTGTCTATCAATCGGAAGGTTGGTGGTTCGATCCCCGGTTCCTCCCGGGAAATTGTCGAGGTGTCCATGAGCAAGACACCTAACCCCAGCTGCTGTAGTTAGGACTGGCGAGCCTGCAGTCGCCTTGCATGGTAGACGTGGTCGTCAGTGTATGAATGAGTGAATGAATGGGTGAATGTGACGCAGGATCTGTAAAGCGCTTTGGATAAAAGCGCTATATAAAAGCGCAGCATTTACTGTTTGGTTTAACAGATCTATGACATTGTTTGGAGCTGTGCTTTGGGTCTGTGTCTATTTGTAGATTGAAATTAGCTCCAATCAAGTTTTGGTAATCAGGATATGGCATGGTAAAAAGCAAAAAGTAGTGATAGCCTTGATGATCCCTTTCAACCTGTAGAAATTTTTCTTTCCTACCACCAAAGCACCCCCAGACCATCACATTGCCTGACAGATGGCACAAAGCATTTTTCCAGGATCCTACTTCGCCTGCATTTTTCTTGCATCTCACAAAAGTTCTGCTTTGCAATCGGAACACCTCTACTGTCCATTTAACAAATGAAATAGCCTTTTTTTAAAGACAAAAATATTTTTTTTTATAATTCAGACTAATCAAACCCAAATTGCCTGATACTCGTCTTGTCTAATGACTGACAGTTTTCAGCTGTGCTAAAATTATTGTAAACTGCTTTTCTAATGATCGATGAACCTTTTAAATAATATACTTGGATTAGCAAACACAACATTCCAATAGAAAACATAAGTGATGGTTGCTGATATGTAGATATATTTTTAATTATTCAGATCTTACTATCTCTCCAGTTCTTTTGCTTTGGGTTTACTTATACATTATATTGCTAGCTTCTTTCAGCTAAATTAACATAAGTAGCAGGCTAACGCAAAGATGTACAAACTACTTAGTAGGAAAACAAGTTGATTAATGATCGTTTGTTAAATGTGTTTCTGTCAGGTCATCATGGCCACCAACCGTATTGACATCCTGGATTCTGCACTTCTCCGACCCGGTCGTATTGACAGGAAGATCGAGTTCCCCCCTCCCAATGAAGAGGTTAAGGCCCACCCAGCACATTTAAATTAACTAAATATATTTTTAATCCACAATCTTTTTAATCTGGAATATTTTAGCGGCCTGCAAAGATTGTTCCCATCTACTTTTTTCTTCTTCCTTTCAGGCCCGTTTGGACATTCTGAAGATCCACTCGAGGAAGATGAATCTGACACGTGGAATCAACCTGAGGAAGATTGCAGAGTTGATGCCCGGAGCCTCAGGGGCCGAGGTTAAGGTGAGGCTGATCTGAACAGGTTTCACACTTAACTGTGGTATGGAACTGCAAAATGCTCAGTTTACACAAGTAGCCGTTTTACTAACAGCAATTTGGAACAGTTATTAGAGTTAAAAATGAAGATGTTTGTGAATCCAACCAAAAGCATGTTAAATAAATGATCTCTCTCTTCTCAGGGTGTTTGCACTGAATCTGGGATGTATGCTCTCAGAGAGAGGAGAGTACATGTCAACCAGGAGGACTTTGAAATGGCCGTTGCTAAGGTCAGTCCTTATTATTATATATTTCTACTGTTTAAAACCCATTTTAGTTTTTTATCCTCTCAAACCAGTTTTTTTGCTAAATCTGCACTTATTTTGGGGTGTTCTTTATCCTTTATTACTGGTCAATAAACACACTCATATTTCTGACCAGGTTATGCAAAAGGACAGTGAGAAGAACATGTCCATCAAGAAACTCTGGAAGTAGACCTTTAGGACGTGTTTTGGACCTCAACGCAGATATTTACCCGCAAATTCACACATGTATATTTTTCCTCTTTTGTTTAGGGTTGGTTTATAATTGTTACCTACAATTAATTCTAAAATAAATGGTGTCTCCCCACTGAGAGACTAGTCTCCCTGTTTTATCCCTTTGGTGTAGCTTAGTTCCAGACCAGTTGCAGTATGATGATGTGACCACAGGTATTGGCTGTACAAGAAAACAAATCAATCATAATAAGTGGCTGCAGGAATCAGACAGCCAGTTGATTTAAACACATTCAAGTAGACTTCTGTTATGGACAGCTTACAGTCATCTGGGCAGGTAGTCTTTTATTATCTGTAAAACATATTGGAGGTACTGTGATGGCATGTGATGTGCCATTACTCATGTAAACACACGGAGGGTTTAGGTCCAGTTTCTGAGATTATAGCACTATTTTTACAATGTCACCCACTGTAACGGTAAACAGTAGTGGACATAATTAATTTGCTAGGTGGTTCTGACCCAAGAGACAGGCACCCAGTGGGCCTCTGTCTTCACCTTCTCCAAGATGTCCTGGAGTTCTAGACTCGCGCTGGCCAGGTCTTCCTTCACAATGACTCGGTCTACCTGGTGGCCGTAGCACTCATATATTAGCTCAGCTGACTTCCTCATCTCCTGAAGGTCTTCCTCCTAGCAGTGGGAGCAAGAAAGCAAGTGATTCAGGACAACACCTCTATCACCCAGGAGGTTCTGTTGTGCCCTTGAGCCAGACTCTTAATCACAAGTGCACCCGAATGTAGCTCTAGGGTCATCTAAATAACTAACATTTTAAATTAGTTGTAAGTGTAAAACCTATCTGCTTTTTGTTCTATTTTCAGGATGCTCTCTATATATATAATACTGGTGGATTGACAGGGCCAATATGCGGCGTGTGTGTAAGCATGTCTGTGTGTGTGTGTGTGTGTGTGTGTGTGTGTGTATAACTCACCGTGATACCAACACTGAGCGATGAGGAGGAGCTGTGGCATTTACAGTGTCTCTCATGGATGTGAGGCTTCACAAATATGACATAGGGCTTAAACTCAGCTGTACGTAGGGTCTTTATAGCCTGATGGAAAACACACACACATGATTATCCACTGCTATATTGTTTGCTAGGTAATTCTGTCTGACACTGAATCATTAAAGTAATCTGTGCTAACTTCAGAATCTCTGGGATAGTGGAAAAAGTTAAAGGAAAACTATTGGGGGTTTGTACAAACAAAAGTGATCAGAGATTGAATCACCTTTAACAAACTATTGTAAAAGAACCAAAAAAACAAGGTTCACTTTCTGAAAGAAGATTAACCTGTGTGTTCCTGCTGAAACCTGTGTGTTCCTGCTGAAACCTGTGTGTTCCTGCTGAAACCTGTGTGTTCCGGCTCTTGCCAATCAGGCACAACAAAATAGGTCTAGGAGATCCAGCTAAGACCCATGTTAAGTGGAGATGAATAACTGTGTACATGGTGTATCCAAATCCAAAAGTTTGGGAAGTAAATGATGTACACAGAACAAGCATAAGACACACACCTCTGGTCTTACATCCACCAGACAGATCTTACTCTGATCTAGTACCCGGCGGATGGCGTCCAGACTGGTGCCATAGAAGTTGTCCTTGTATACCCCGTACTCTATAAAACTAAACAACAACATAGCTTGTTACTTAATTATTGTTCAAGGAAGATATCTCCATTGGTAAAATAAGGTAATATTGTTTCCTAGTACTTTAAGGAATTTATCAGCTATATAATGTAGGAAGTATAAACTAACATGTTGTTCTGAATGCCAGCCTGGAAAGCTTGTTTAGTAACGAACTGGTAGTCCACTCCCTCTCTCTCGTGAATCTTCTTGGCTCTAGTGGTGTCTAGGACAGAAAGGGATTTACTACATGTTATGAAACACATGGAGACACAATACCTCTGACTCTGCTACTTGTGTGACTTACGAGGCACAGCCCCTCCGAATTGACGGGGGTTCTCAGCGATCACCTTCTGTTTGAGCTCATTTATCCGGGACCCCAGGGAACCTTTGACAGATGGGGAAATACCATCTTTGTTACCAACTATCAGAAGATCTGTCATCCACTCCACATTTCACAAGCATTCATGTGTATACATAATGTATGTATTCACAGTGGAGTACTAATAAGACTACATGCTGATATTATTATGTTTTAAGTTCAATCTTACCAGCAGCATTAATAAGTAAATATCTCATAGATCAGAGTCAGATTTGGTGTACTCACCTATGAGAATCACAAGACGAGGCTTCTCGCTAGCTTGGGACTGGTAGCGTGTCACTTCCTCATAGATCAGGAAATCCACCAGGGCCAAGTCTGGTGACCGAGGCTCTCCTAAAGAATGCTGTCTGTCCTTTCGACTCAGACGAAAACTTCTGCGTAGACCGGCTGAGGTCATAGCAACACAAAAAGACAGAAGCAGAAAGACAGAACAAATGTGATTTTTTATGATTTATATATATAATTTATGATACAAAGTTTGTACAAAATACCTGGAAGTTTATAGCAACAGATAGGATTCCCACCTACTTTGATTCATTGCGCTAGCATTCCTAACACTAGCTAGCATTCCTAACATTAGCTAGTATTCCTAACACTAACTAGCATTCCTAACACTAACTAGCATTCCTAACAGTAGCTAGCATTCCTAACACTAGCTAGCATTCCTAACACTAGCTAGCATTCCTAACACTAGCTAGCATTCCTAACACTAGCTAGCATTCCTAACACTAGCTAGCATTCCTAACACTAGCTAGCATTCCTAACATTAGCTAGCATTCCTAACAGTAGATAGCATTCCTAACACTAGCTAGCATTCCTAACACTAGCTAGCATTCCTAACACTAGCTAGCATTCCTAACACTAGCTAGCATTCCAAACAGTAGATAGCATTCCTAACACTAGCTAGCATTCCTAACACTAGCTAGCATTCCTAACACTAGCTAGCATTCCTAACACTAGCTAGCATTCCTAACACTAGCTAGCATTCCTAACATTAGCTAGCATTCCTAACAGTAGATAGCATTCCTAACACTAGCTAGTATTCCTAACAGTAGATAGCATTCCTAACACTAGTTAGCATTCCTAACACTAGTTAGCATTCCTAACACTAGTTAGCATTCCTAACACTAGTTAGCATTCCTAACACTAGTTAGCATTCCTAACACTAGTTAGCATTCCTAACACTAGTTAGCATTCCTAACACTAGCTAGCATTCCTAACACTAGCTAGCATTCCTAACACTAGCTAGCATTCCTAACACTAGCTAGCATTCCTAACACTAGATAGCATTCCTAACAGTAGATAGCATTCCTAACACTAGCTAGCATTCCTAACACTAGCTAGCATTCCTAACACTAGCTAGCATTCCTAACACTAGCTAGCATTCCTAACACTAGCTAGTATTCCTAACACTAGCTAGTATTCCTAACACTAGCTAGTATTCCTAACACTAGTTAGCATTCCTAACACTAGCTAGCATTCCTAACACTAGCTAGCATTCCTAACACTAGCTAGCATTCCCTTCAAAATCTACCCTTTTTTCATACACTAGCCAAATACATTTATACGTAGTTCTTTACAATTCCGGACATTTAATCCTAGTAAATATTCCTTGCCTTAAAGTCAGTTAGGAACACTATTTTAGGAATGTGAAATGTAAGAATTGAATGTGGGTAAAGGGAGTGAATCATTTTTGGATGTTACGCTAGTGTCTGCCTCATTAGCAGGAATCAATTAATCATTAATGTGAGGAGACCAGGAGAAGAAAGGAGGAAATATAATGATTAGGAAAGCCTAGTTGTAGTAATTAATGCTTTGTTTAAAACATAAATGTGTTTGAACAACCACATCAACTCTTCATTATATGTATCACGTTAGTGACGAGTCTGAGGTGAATCGTGTTCTCACCTATGTCCTGTCCACACCGGTTGCCCTCACTGTCACAATCTTCTGTAGGGAAGCAAGAGAGGAGAGAAGACAAGTGAGAGACGGGTGGAGACAGGTGAGGGGGGAGTGGAGACAGGTGAGAGAGGAGTAGAGACAGGTGAGAGAGGAGTAGAGACAGGTGAGAGGGGAGTGGAGACAGGTGAGAGACGGGTGAGGGGGGAGTGGAGACGGGTGAGGGGGGAGTGGAGACAGGTGAGAAACGGGTGAGGGGGGAGTGGAGACGGGTGAGAGGGGAGTGGAGACAGGTGAGAGAGGAGTAGAGACAGGTGAGACGGGAGTGGAGACAGGTGAGAGACGGGTGAGAGAGGAGTAGAGACGGGTGAGAGACGGGTGGAGACAGGTGAGGGGGGAGTGGAGACAGGTGAGAGAGGAGTAGAGACAGGTGAAAGGGGAGTGGAGACAGGTGAGAGACGGGTGAGGGGGGAGTGGAGACAAGTGAGAGACGGGTGAGAGGGGAGTGGAGACAGGTGAGAGACGGGTGGAGACAGGTGAGGGGGGAGTGGAGACAGGTGAGAGAGGAGTAGAGACAGGTGAGAGGGGAGTGGAGACAGGTGAGAGACGGGTGAGGGGGAGTGGAGACAAGTGAGAGACGGGTGAGAGGGGAGTGGAGACGGGTGAGAGACGGGTGAGACAGAAGTAGAGACGGGTGAGAGACGGGTGAGAGGGGAGTGGAGACAGGTGAGACGGGAGTGGAGACAGGTGAGAGACGGGAGTGGAGATAGATGAGAGACGGGTGAGAGACAGGTGAGAGGGGAGTGGAGACAGGTGAAACGGGAGTGGAGACAGGTGAGAGAGGAGTAGAGACAGGTGAGACGGGAGTGGAGACAGGTGAGAGACGGGTGAGACAGGAGTAGAGACGGGTGAGACGGGAGTGGAGATAGGTGAGAGGGGACTGGAGACAGGTGAGACGGGAGTGGAGACAGGTGAGAGAGGAGTAGAGACAGGGGAGTGGAGACAGGTGAGAGACGGGATTAGGGGGGAGTGGAGACAGGTGAGAGACGGGTGAGAGGGGAGACGGGTGAGAGACGGGTGAGAGGGGAGTGGAGACGGGTGAGAGGGGGGTGGAGACAGGTGAGAGACAGGTGAGAGACGGGTGAGAGACAGGTGAGGGGAGTTGGTACATCAAGCAGGTGAGTTTTAAGTGAAGTGCAACAGGACACTCCTGGCTGACCTAACACAATGGTTTATGCTAGTAATGCTAGTAATATTACATAGGCAAAACTACTAGCCAACCATTAGACATGATTGACATGTGTTCACTTACCTCTTTCATCATCTGAGGTTGGCAGAAGAGGGGAACATTAGGATTAGACAGCACAATGACCCACGACTAAACACTTTAATTAGTTACAATACATTGCAGAGCTTCACATCACTACGCCAGGTCCTTACATTATAAACCAGCGCAAACCCAACAGTTTTGTTATAGCTGTGGTTTAGCCAAGACCAAGACCTCAGCAATAAAGATTTAAGCTAACCGGTTTATTATATATAATGAGAGAACTTTTACACAAAACTTTATTTTTTCATGCCTTCTATGTTTCTTTCTGACCACCACAACACAATTATATCAACTGCTATAACGAGAATATAGCAATGTGGCACCAAATGCTAACTGCTAATGGCAAACAGTCTGATTACACTTACATGTGGGTGTTTTCAAAGATACAGGTGCCTGGTAAGTACCCATCTTTATACGGTATTTAAGACGCCTGCAGAAAGAGAAAATTAAATATATTTCAAACCCTTAAATGACTGGTAGATAGCTCTCAGCATGCATAGCGTGAGGTCATAGCATGAGGTCATAGCATGAGGTCATAGCATGAGGTCATAGCATGAGGTCATAGCATGAGGTCATAGCATGAGGTCACTTCCTACCTGATGGCTCATTCAACATTCAAACATTACCAACAACATTTTGAAACACCCCGGACTAGTCTTTCCTTGCGGCAGAGCGGGTGCCAGAATCGGGACTAAAATGGAGACTGTTTAACCCACCTCTCCTGGAACTGTGTGGAGGGGATTAAGGCGGCCCTCAAATTGCAGTCGCCCACTCTCTTGGCCTGCCACCAGGTGGCGTCATCCTGGCTCACCACCTGTAGGATGTCTCCCCGTATGAAAGGAAGTCCCGCCTCCTGGCAGGGCGTGGCCTTGTCGTCAAATGGGGTGTAGTCGAACAAAGCCCTCAGGTAGACCTGCTAGAGAGAATGATGTTCTTAAGAGAACAAGTAACTGCAACTTACCAAAAGTATAATTGTATTTAATGTAATAAAATAGCAGGATTTCACCACAAAGAAACAATAAATTACATAAAACTTTACAAAGCAAACAATACTGAGCATCCACGGCATAAATAGTATACATGAAGACATTGCTTGTCTTAACCATTAAACATATGGACCACTCTCCTCACCTTGCTCTCCTTCAGCATATCCACTTCTGTACTGGCAGGAATTATCTTCATGGTGATCGACCCCTGTGACTGGCACTGGTTAAAAAAAAAAGTCAAACTAATAATCTTCATTACAGCTTGTTGTCGTTGTTGAAAACAGAAACAGTAACTGCAAATACCTCTGCTATTTGTTTATTCTCCAAGTGTCTGAAATTCAATGACACATTCATGTTTAGACTTCTGTTAGGAAAGTGCCCAAGATTTCTGAGATAGCGTCACATAGTCCTTCAGGTGTAGTATGAGCCATGCAGAGTGGAAATCAAGTTAAACGGATATACTAGACACTGAATTAATAGGAAATTGGGCTTACACAGAGCGACAACTAAAATAACAAAACAGCAACTCCAAAAGTAAAAACAGCACCCACCTACTCTTAGGAATAATGACAAGCAAAGTGACTAACTACCCAGGGAATTTAAATAACCGATAACAGATAGCAAATTCACCCCAGCTGTTCCCACTCGTGACAGATTGTGATGGCCAAAAATGTACATATTCACCTGTTTAAACTATAACAGAACCATTTAATTAATCTAGATGTAATATTTTGTCTGAGAACACTGGGTGAGGGAGATATAGAGGAAACATGACACCTACCAAAATCTGACTTATCTCATCTGGTCTTTTGTGGATGATCAGGTTCCCATTAACCTCCCGTAGTTCATCTCCCACATGAACCAGACCTGGAGACAGACATATATATAGACATGTAGACATATAGACAGACAGACATATAAACATATATATATAGACATGTGTACAGACAGACATGTGGACAGACAGACATATAGACAAGACATATAGACAGACAGACATATAAACAGACAGACATATAGACAGACAGACATATAAACAGACAGACATATAGACAAGACATATAGACAGACAGACATATAGACAAGACATATAGACAGACAGACATATAAACAGACAGACATATAGACAGACAGACATATAAACAGACAGACATATAGACAAGACATATAGACAGACAGACATATAGACAAGACATATAGCCAGACAGACATATAGACAAGACAGACAAGTGTCCAACCAGTCCAAGTGTTCAGGTGTCCAACCAGTCCAGGTGTTCAGGTGTCCAACCAGTCCAAGTGTTCAGGTGTCCAACCAGTCCAGGTGTTCAGGTGTCCAACCAGTCCAGGTGTTCAGGTGTCCAACCAGTCCAAGTGTTCAGGTGTCCAACCAGTCCAGGTGTTCAGGTGTCCAACCAGTCCAGGTGTTCAGGTGTCCAACCAGTCCAGGTGTTCAGGTGTCCAACCAGTCCAAGTGTTCAGGTGTCCAACCAGTCCAAGTGTTCAGGTGTCCAACCAGTCCAAGTGTTCAGGTGTCCAACCAGTCCAAGTGTTCAGGTGTCCAACCAGTCCAGGTGTTCAGGTGTCCAACCAGTCCAAGTGTTCAGGTGTCCAACCAGTCCAAGTGTTCAGGTGTCCAACCAGTCCAGGTGTTCAGGTGTCCAACCAGTCCAGGTGTTCAGGTGTCCAACCAGTCCAGGTGTTCAGGTGTCCAACCAGTCCAAGTGTTCAGGTGTCCAACCAGTCCAAGTGTTCAGGTGTCCAACCAGTCCAAGTGTTCAGGTGTCCAACCAGTCCAAGTGTTCGGGTGTCCAACCAGTCCAGGTGTTCGGGTGTCCAACCAGTCCAAGTGTTCAGGTGTCCAACCAGTCCAAGTGTTCAGGTGTCCAACCAGTCCAAGTGTTCAGGTGTCCAACCAGTCCAGGTGTTCAGGTGTCCAACCAGTCCAGGTGTTCAGGTGTCCAACCAGTCCAAGTGTTCAGGTGTCCAACCAGTCCAGGTGTTCAGGTGTCCAACCAGTCCAGGTGTTCAGGTGTCCAACCAGTCCAGGTGTTCAGGTGTCCAACCAGTCCAAGTGTTCAGGTGTCCAACCAGTCCAGGTGTTCAGGTGTCCAACCAGTCCAGGTGTTCAGGTGTCCAACCAGTCCAAGTGTTCAGGTGTCCAACCAGTCCAGGTGTTCAGGTGTCTAACCAGTCCAAGTGTTCAGGTGTCCAACCAGTCCAAGTGTTCGGGTGTCCAACCAGTCCAAGTGTTCAGGTGTCCAACCAGTCCAGGTGTTCAGGTGTCCAACCAGTCCAAGTGTCCAGGTGTGCGGGTTCTCTCACCACTACGGTCTGCAGCACCTCCTCTCATGATCCTGACCACAATTACAGCCCCCGTCTGCTCGTCTCTGCGGATAGTCGCGCCCTAGAAGATGTTAAATATTTATTCCCTTAACTTGGTCACGGACACCAAACTAAATCACGCTCTCCAAGTCATTCATGTTGAGGCTGATGTTTGGCAACTTGAACCTGAAGTTAAACTGAACAGAAACTGACCAGGGGCTCCTTGTTCTTCACTAACCGGACGATCTTCACAGATTCCCCCTCTAGTTCGTCATTCACATCTTCTGGTAACGGAGTTAGAACTGGGTCAAAGTTCCTCTGCGCCACTGTGTCGTGGGCTTCTAGGATAGCCTATAGGGTCATATGTCAGAAAGCGATGGGTCAGAATGAAATGAAAGATATCCTAATAATGGTATTTCCTAAAAGAAAAAGACAGACACCAGCAGTCAGAAAGAGACAGAGGTTCAATAACATGTAATGCATGAGTACCCAGAGATGAGAAGCAGTCAGTAAGAGAAAGAGGTTCAATAACATGTAATACATGAGTACCTGGAGATGAGAAGCAGTCAGTAAGAGACAGAGGTTCAATAACATGTAATACATGAGTACCCGGAGATGAGAAGCAGTCAGAAAACGACAGAGGTTCAATAACATGTAATACATGAGTACCCGGAGATGAGAAGCAGTCAGTAAGAGACAGAGGTTCAATAACATGTAATACATGAGTACCCGGAGATGAGAAGCAGTCAGAAAACGACAGAGGTTCAATAACATGTAATACATGAGTACCCGGAGATGAGAAGCAGTCAGTAAGAGACAGAGGTTCAATAACATGTAATACATGAGTACCCGGAGATGAGAAGCAGTCAGTAAGAGACAGAGGTTCAATAACATGTAATACATGAGTACCCGGAGATGAGAAGCAGTCAGTAAGAGACAGAGGTTCAATAACATGTAATACATGAGTACCCGGAGATGAGAAGCAGTCAGTAAGAGACAGAGGTTCAATAACATGTAATACATGAGTACCCGGAGATGAGAAGCAGTCAGAAAACGACAGAGGTTCAATAACATGTAATACATGAGTACCCGGAGATGAGAAGCAGTCAGTAAGAGACAGAGGTTCAATAACATGTAATACATGAGTACCTGGAGATGAGAAGCAGTCAGTAAGAGACAGAGGTTCAATAACATTTAATACATGGGTACCCGGAGATGAGAAGCAGTCAGTAAGAGACAGAGGTTCAATAACATGTAATACATGAGTACCTGGAGATGAGAGGCAGTCAGTAAGAGACAGAGGTTCAATAACATGTAATACATGAGTACCCAGAGATGAGAAGCAGTCAGTAAGAGACAGAGGTTCAATAACATGTAATACATGAGTATCCAGAGATGAGAAGCAGTCAGTAAGAGACAGAGGTTCAATAACATGTAATACATGAGTACCCAGAGATGAGAAGCAGTCAGTAAGAGACAGAGGTTCAATAACATGTAATACATGAGTACCCGGAGATGAGAAGCAGTCAGTAAGAGACAGAGGTTCAATAACATGTAATACATGAGTACCCGGAGATGAGAAGCAGTCAGAAAACGACAGAGGTTCAATAACATGTAATACATGAGTACCCGGAGATGAGAAGCAGTCAGTAAGAGACAGAGGTTCAATAACATGTAATACATGAGTACCCGGAGATGAGAAGCAGTCAGTAAGAGACAGAGGTTCAATAACATGTAATACATGAGTACCCGGAGATGAGAAGCAGTCAGTAAGAGACAGAGGTTCAATAACATGTAATACATGAGTACCCGGAGATGAGAAGCAGTCAGAAAACGACAGAGGTTCAATAACATGTAATACATGAGTACCCGGAGATGAGAAGCAGTCAGTAAGAGACAGAGGTTCAATAACATGTAATACATGAGTACCCGGAGATGAGAAGCAGTCAGTAAGAGACAGAGGTTCAATAACATGTAATACATGAGTACCCGGAGATGAGAAGCAGTCAGTAAGAGACAGAGGTTCAATAACATGTAATACATGAGTACCTGGAGATGAGAAGCAGTCAGTAAGAGATAGAGGTTCAATAACATGTAATACATGAGTACCCGGAGATGAGAAGCAGTCAGTAAGAGATAGAGGTTCAATAACATGTAATACATGAGTACCTGGAGATGAGGTGCAGTCAGAAGCAGTAGCAGTTCCCTCTCATCTCCTTCCATTGGTCCATTCTGAATCTCCTCAGCCAACTGCCAATCACAGGAATAGCAGGTCTACTTATGTACAACATTGTTGGTGACTCAATAAAACATAATAAATCTTTCTCTGTCAGTCTTTTTTTCTCAGAAAAAACATGCTTTCATTTTTCAACTAAGTGGGATGTGAGTGTACTTACATCCTCTGCCAGACAGGAGGCGCTGTGGATAACTGGAGTAGGGCTCTGCCGTTCATACTGTCGAAGTTTTTCATGGATCTGAGGCACAACAAATAGGATTCATCTGCAAATCTTATCATTTGTACTTAAAACTATTAATATAAAAAATATACCTGTTTATATTTAATTATTACATTCTATATAGTTTTACCTTTATCAGATAGCCCAGTGGGTTTACATCCTATATAGTTTTACCTTCATCAGATAGCCCAGTGGGTTTACATCCTATATAGTTTTACCTTCATCAGATAGCCCAGTGGGTTTACATCCTATATAGTTTTACCTTCATCAGATAGCCCAGTGGGTTTACATCCTATATAGTTTTACCTTCATCAGATAGCCCAGTGGGTTTACATCCTATATAGTTTTACCTTCATCAGATAGCCCAATGGGTTTACATCCTATATAGTTTTACCTTCATCAGATAGCCCAGTGGGTTTACATCCTATATAGTTTTACCTTCATCAGATAGCCCAGTGGGTTTACATCCTATATAGTCTTACCTTCATCAGATAGCCCAGTGGGTTTACATCCTATATAGTCTTACCTTCATCAGATAGCCCAGTGGGTTTACATCCTATATAGTCTTACCTTCATCAGATAGCCCAGTGGGTTTACATCCTATATAGTCTTACCTTCATCAGATAGCCCAGTGGGTTTACATCCTATATAGTCTTACCTTCATCAGATAGCCCAGTGGGTTTACATCCTATATAGTTTTACCTTCATCAGATAGCCCAGCCTCTTTTCACTAAACACATCCTTCAGGAACACCAGGTCTTCTATGTGGTTGGCATCAGGACGAAGCTGTGAGGTTAGCAGAGCCAAAGTCTCATACAACCCTAAAATGAAAGTAGCATGACTATTACATATAGAGCATACTAGCTCCATAGCGATCATACTGGCTCTATAGCGAGCATACTAGCTCTATATTAGCTCTATAGCGATCATACTGGCTCTATATTAGCTCCATAGCGATCATACTGGCTCTATATTAGCTCCATAGCGATCATACTGGCTCCATACTAGCTCCATAGCGATCATACTGGCTCTATACTAGCTCCATAGCGATCATACTGGCTCCATACTAGCTCCATATCGATCATACTGGCTCTATACTAGCTCCATAGCGATCATACTGGCTCTATACTAGCTCCATAGCGATCATACTGGCTCCATACTAGCTCCATATCGATCATACTGGCTCTATACTAGCTCCATAGCGATCATACTGGCTCTATACTAGCTCCATAGCGATCATACTGGCTCCATACTAGCTCCATAGCGATCATACTGGCTCCATACTAGCTCCATAGCGATCATACTGGCTCCATACTAGCTCCATAGCGATCATACTGGCTCCATACTAGCTCCATAGCGATCATACTGGCTCTATACTAGCTCCATAGCGATCATACTGGCTCCATACTAGCTCCATATCGATCATACTGGCTCTATACTAGCTCCATAGCGATCATACTGGCTCTATACTAGCTCCATAGCGATCATACTGGCTCTATACTAGCTCCATAGCGAGCATACTGGCTCTATACTAGCTCCATAGCGATCATACTGGCTCCATACTAGCTCCATAGCGATCATACTGGCTCTATACTAGCTCCATAGCGATCATACTGGCTCTATACTAGCTCCATATCGATCATACTGGCTCTATACTAGCTCCATAGCGATCATACTGGCTCTATACTAGCTCCATAGCGATCATACTGGCTCTATACTAGCTCCATAGCGAGCATACTGGCTCCATACTAGCTCCATAGCGAGCATACTAGCTCTATATTTCCACACACTCACAGTCAAGCACACACTCCTCGCTACATGCCTCTTTCTAATTTTCCCGTGCCACCTGTTTCCTTGCCCGCGGGGTCAGATGGAAGGGCATGACTCATCTGCTGCCATGGGTGATGCCAGGAAGGTGAAATGGGCCACTCATAACAGAACCGACACCATCTGCCCTTCGGCCCCGTGTGGCGGGTGTGTGGTGCCCCCCCAAGGCTACACATCATGTCCTTAAGCATTTTCTAGTCGCATTGATGCCTCACAGAAAACCATGTCCTGACCTTCAACTTTCCTCTTTCTGTTGACAAGTTGCTGCATTAAGACAGAGCCACATGGAAGGTAAAATGAAAAAGTAAACAAACACCTAATAATGAAATGCATTGACTAAATGTGTTGACATCTAATGTCTGGTTCCATGCTTTCAATTCAATAAAAATAACAAGGCAAACAAATAGCATCCAATGCTGCCATATGCCATTTATAAATCCAATACACTTGGTTTATCCAGGATTTGTTTGCCTCAGCTGTTATTGGAACTACACAGCTGGTCCAAACACACACACAAGCCTGATTTACTAACATGGTTTCCTTTCTCATCCATAACCAAACCTAAACCTTAAAAACAATTTATGTTGTGAGGACCAGCAACATGCCAGTGATACTAGTGAGGGTATCTGGACCTCATGAGTCTAGTGCACCCTGTATCCTACTGTATTACCTGCGGATGTTCCCAAAACGAACACACACGCACACGCCTGTGTGCAAGCAGGAGAATGAGAAGATTTTCGATATCACTATTGTTTTCTATTACATTATACCCGGTACAGTATTACACGTGTGCTTTAATTCATATAATACGTCACGAACCACTGAATATCATTTAAAAGCGAACCTGTACATGAGGATAACAAACCTTACCAACACCATTCATGCTCTTCATTTATATCTGCAAACTCTTTCCTGGATGTCGCGTATTAATTCTGTAGTAAACCTGCAGTTTGCTTCCATTTCTCGTCTCGTTCCCCTCCGGCAACTCGATGCTCTATTTCTCCCTCATGCAGACTCACATCACATCACTGGTTCGCCCTGTTTCCAGTATATCTCCAACCCAATCTCTCCTTTCTCTCTGTCCATCATCCTATATCTAACCCTTAATCTCTTGTCTTTCTGTGGACCAGACCCTTTTTAATCAACCCGACCTCCTCTCTCGTTTCGTCTCTTATTCTTTGCTGGTCCGGGCTGTTGATTTTTCAGACATACGTGAGCTGATAAGCACTATTGACTGGGGACTAAAACACACGCTCATACGTGAGCTGATAATCACTATTGACTGGGGACTGAAACACACGCTCATACGTGAGCTGATAATCACTATTGACTGGGGACTGAAACACACGCTCATACGTGAGCTGATAAGCACTATTGACTGGGGACTAAAACACACGCTCATACGTGAGCTGATAAGCACTATTGACTGGGGACTGAAACACACGCTCATACGTGAGCTGATAATCACTATTGACTGGGGACTGAAACACTGATGTATTGTTATTATCACTCCAACTCACTCAACATCCAACAAGTCAAGATACCGTCACTCCTCTTAGCCCTTATCAGTGCCCTAGTTATGGTCCGCTCACTAAACGGCAAAACCTTTATTTGATGAGACATTTTGTGATGGCCTGATTTGTGAAAAAGAGGATGAAAAAGCTGGAGGTGCAAAGTGCAAGATAGTCGTTGCTTTAGTTTCCTCATCACGGATCAATAAGGCATGGCTGGTCAGTAGGATATTATGGCTGGTCAGTAGGATATTATGGCTGGTTAGTAGGATATTATGGCTGGTCAGTAGGATATTATGGCTGGTCAGTAGGATATTATGGCTGGTCGGTAGGATATTATGGCAGGTCGGTAGGATATTATGGCTGGTCGGTAGGATATTATGGCTGGTTAGTAGGATATTATGGCTGGTCAGTAGGATATTATGGCTGGTCAGTAGGATATTATGGCTGGTCAGTAGGATATTATGGCTGGTCAGTAGGATACTATGGCTGGTCGGTAGGATATTATGGCTGGTCAGTAGGATATTATGGCTGGTCAGTAGGGTATTATGGCTGGTCGGTAGGATATTATGGCTGGTCAGTAGGATATTATGGCTGGTTAGTAGGATATTATGGCTGGTCAGTAGGATATTATGGCTGGTTAGTAGGATATTATGGCTGGTTAGTAGGATATTATGGCTGGTCAGTAGGATATTATGGCTGGTCGGTAGGATAATATGGCTCGTTAGTAGGATATTATGGCTGGTCGGTAGGATATTATGGCTGGTTGGTAGGATATTATGGCTGGTCGGTAGGATATTATGGCTGGTCGGTAGGATATTATGGCTGGTCGGTAGGATATTATGGCTGGTCAGTAGGATATTATGGCTGGTCAGTAGGATATTATGGCTGGTTAGTAGGATATTATGGCTGGTTAGTAGGATATTATGGCTGGTCAGTAGGATATTATGGCTGGTCAGTAGGATATTATGGCTGGTCAGTAGGATATTATGGCTGGTCAGTAGGATATTATGGCTGGTTAGTAGGATATTATGGCTGGTCAGTAGGATATTATGGCTGGTCAGTAGGATATTATGGCTGGTCAGTAGGATATTATGGCTGGTCAGTAGGATACTATGGCTGGTCGGTAGGATATTATGGCTGGTCAGTAGGATATTATGGCTGGTCAGTAGGATATTATGGCTGGTCGGTAGGATATTATGGCTGGTCAGTAGGATATTATGGCTGGTTAGTAGGATATTATGGCTGGTCAGTAGGATATTATGGCTGGTTAGTAGGATATTATGGCTGGTCAGTAGGATATTATGGCTGGTTAGTAGGATATTATGGCTGGTCGGTAGGATATTATGGCTGGTCGGTAGGATATTATGGCTGGTCGGTAGGATATTATGGCTGGTCGGTAGGATATTATGGCTGGTCAGTAGGATATTATGGCTGGTTAGTAGGAGATTATGGCTGGTTAGTAGGATATTATGGCTGGTCAGTAGGATATTATGGCTGGTCAGTAGGATATTATGGCTGGTCAGTAGGATATTATGGCTGGTCAGTAGGATATTATGGCTGGTCAGTAGGATATTATTGCTGGTCAGTAGGATACTATGGCTGGTCGGTAGGATACTATGGCTGGTTAGTAAGATATTATGGCTGGTTAGTAGAATATTATGGCTGGTCAGTAGGATATTATGGCTGGTCAGTAGGATATTATGGCTGGTCAGTAGGATATTATGGCTGGTCAGTAGGATATTATGGCTGGTCAGTAGGATATTATGGCTGGTCGGTAGGATATATTATGGCTGGTCAGTAGGATATTATGGCTGGTCAGTAGGATATTATGGCTGGTCAGTAGGATATTATGGCTGGTCGGTAGGATATTATGGCTGGTCGGTAGGATATTATGGCTGGTCAGTATGATATTATGGCTGGTTAGTAGGATATTATGGCTGGTCAGTAGGATATTATGGCTGGTTAGTAGGATATTATGGCTGGTTAGTAGGATATTATGGCTGGTCAGTAGGATATTATGGCTGGTTAGTAGGATATTATGGCTGGTCAGTAGGATATTATGGCTGGTCGGTAGGATAATATGGCTGGTTAGTAGGATATTATGGCTGGTCAGTAGGATATTATGGCTGGTTAGTAGGATATTATGGCTGGTCAGTAGGATATTATGGCTGGTCAGTAGGATATTATGGCTGGTCAGTAGGATATTATGGCTGGTCAGTAGGATATTATGGCTGGTCAGTAGGATATTATGGCTGGTTAGTAGGATATTAGGATATTACTGGCTGGTCAGTAGGATATTATGGCTGGTCAGTAGGATATTATGGCTGGTCAGTAGGATATTATGGCTGGTCAGTAGGATATTATGGCTGGTCAGTAGGATATTATGGCTGGTCAGTAGGATACTATGGCTGGTCAGTAGGATATTATGGCTGGTCAGTAGGATATTATGGCTGGTCAGTAGGATATTATGGCTGGTCAGTAGGATATTATGGCTGGTCAGTAGGATATTATGGCTGGTCAGTAGGATATTATGGCTGGTCAGTAGGATATTATGGCTGGTCAGTAGGTAGGATAGTAGGATATGGCTGGTCAGTAGGATATTATGGCTGGTCAGTAGGATATTATGGCTGGTCAGTAGGATATTATGGCTGGTCAGGATCTATGGCTGGTCAGTAGGATATTATGGCTGGTCAGTAGGATATTATGGCTGGTCAGTAGGATATTATGGCTGGTCAGTAGGATATTATGGCTGGTCAGTAGGATATTATGGCTGGTCAGTAGGATATATGGCTGGTTGGTAGGATATTATGGCTGGTCGGTAGGATATTATGGCTGGTCGGTAGGATATTATGGCTGGTCAGTAGGATATTATGGCTGGTCAGTAGGATTATGGCTGGTCAGTAGGATATTATGGCTGGTCAGTAGGATATTATGGCTGGATAGTAGGATAATATGGCTCGTTAGTAGGATATTATGGCTGGTCGGTAGGATATTATGGCTGGTCGGTAGGATATTATGGCTGGTCAGTAGGATATTATGGCTGGTCAGTAGGATATTATGGCTGGTCAGTAGGATATTATGGCTGGTCGGTAGGATATTATGGCTGGTCGGTAGGATATTATGGCTGGTCGGTAGGATATTATGGCTGGTCGGTAGGATATTATGGCTGGATAGTAGGATAATATGGCTCGTTAGTAGGATATTATGGCTGGTCGGTAGGATATTATGGCTGGTCGGTAGGATATTATGGCTGGTCGGTAGGATATTATGGCTGGTCAGTAGGATATTATGGCTGGTCAGTAGGATATTATGGCTGGTCAGTAGGATATTATGGCTGGTTGGTAGGATATTATGGCTGGTCGGTAGGATATTATGGCTGGTCGGTAGGATATTATGGCTGGTCAGTAGGATATTATGGCTGGTCAGTAGGATAATATGGCTGGTCAGTAGGATATTATGGCTGGTCAGTAGGATATTATGGCTGGATAGTAGGATAATATGGCTCGTTAGTAGGATATTATGGCTGGTCGGTAGGATATTATGGCTGGTCGGTAGGATATTATGGCTGGTCAGTAGGATATTATGGCTGGTCAGTAGGATATTATGGCTGGTCAGTAGGATATATTATGGCTGGTCGGTAGGATATTATGGCTGGTCGGTAGGATATTATGGCTGGTCGGTAGGATATTATGGCTGGTCGGTAGGATATTATGGCTGGATAGTAGGATAATATGGCTCGTTAGTAGGATATTATGGCTGGTCGGTAGGATATTATGGCTGGTCGGTAGGATATTATGGCTGGTCGGTAGGATATTATGGCTGGTCGGTAGGATATTATGGCTGGTCGGTAGGATATTATGGCTGGATAGTAGGATAATATGGCTCGTTAGTAGGATATTATGGCTGGTCGGTAGGATATTATGGCTGGTCGGTAGGATATTATGGCTGGTCGGTAGGATATTATGGCTGGTTAGTAAGATATTATTGCTGGTTAGTAGGAAATGAACATCTCTAAATAAAGAGATGTTAATTTAAAAAAAACTCATCTGCAGATGAACATAGAAGAAGTGCCTCTTAAACAAACTAATAACGGAGCTCCACTCACAAACCCACACAGACTTCAGAGATACCAAGGAAAACAGTACCAATCATGTAAATAGAAAATACAAAAGTCACTCACTTGTTTAAATTTAAAACAAGAAAAACAAAGTAAGCCAAATAAAAAATGTCCACAATATGTGCCTGTCTGAATTAATAAATACACTCAGTTCTACAAAACAGTAATACTTTTAAGATGTTTTTTATTAACCAAAGATAAGGCTGTCTTATTAACTTATTTAATTGCGTAATGTGGAAACATAAATATTGAACGATATAACAGACATGCTTATGTGCATTTGAAAACAATTACATTACAATATGTATTACAAGGGCACATTAGGAATACAAATCAAAATGATTATAAACCAGACGGCTTCAAACGCTGACAGGATTATAACCAAAAACCACACCTCCATGGTTCCTTTTGGATTAATCAAAATGTAATTTCAATACCATGACTGAATGTAAACAAAATTAAACCAATGGTGAAACTGATAAGTGTGAACCACACCAACACATTATTCTGGCCTCACTCCGGGTTACAGCCCACGATCAATTTATTTTGATTTCAAAGTAATTCAGAAACATTCAGAAATAATAAACACTTAAAGGCAGACAGAATATTTCTGAAGGAAAAGTAAAATCAGACAAAAGATACATACATGTGCATTGAAGATGTGAACGTGTCAGGTTTCAGCTACAATGAGATTCAGTCTTATTCTACAGTTCCATAGTTATCATTTTATTACAGTTACTCGCATAGAGCGCCCCCTCAAGGACCGAACGGAAACGGCAACTTAAAAAGAACATAAAAACAAGCATTGCATAAAAGCAATTACCAGTAATCACCAGTAGAACTATTCAAAACCATTGTTGTAGCTCCTGATTTCTAAGCCTTTGTATTCTGGTAGATAACAGTTACATTGGGTCATTAGTATCTTCTTTCATTGTCGTTTGTAAAATATGGGTTGTCCTGACCTCTTCGACTCTGATAAGGGTTGCTGTTTGGATTACTCTGACCGGCGCTCTGGTAGGGGTTGTTGCTCTGACCGGCGCTCTGGTAGGGGTTGTTGCTCTGACCGGCGCTCTGGTAGGGGTTGTTGCTCTGACCGGCGCTCTGGTAGGGAGGGTTACTCTGACCTCCACTCTGGTAGGGAGGGTTACTCTGACCTCCACTCTGGTAGGGATTCCTGGTGCTGAAGTTGCGTGAGTTGTCAGGGTTCTGATAACCGCTCACCTTAAAAACAAAACAATGTCTCCAGCTGAAACTACTCAAAAATATAATGATGGGTCTTTGCCCAGCATGCAAAACTGAACCCTCTCTCCCATACCCCCTCCCCAGGGCCCTTACCAATCCCTTACCAATCCGTTGCTTGTCCTGGGTACCAGAGCTTGTCGGCTTCCGCTCTCAGTCATCTCCAGGTTGCTCCCACGGTTATAGCTGTTGCTGTTAGACATGGCCCGCGGGATCTTGGGAAAGCCAGCAGAACCTGAACTGGCATTGACTGGCCCGCCGGTGACAGAGCTGGTTGCCTTGAAGTCCTTGGACGGATACGGGCTGGTGTAGGCAGGAAGCTCTGTGTTACTGGAGGGCTTCTGAGGGGAGCTGTTCTTGTGTGTCCTGAAGAGATAAAACAATATACAGCGGTTTAAAAAAGAACAGCGTTTGTGACAACAGGTTTATTTTTCTCATATTCTTAAAGCTAATTTAAACAGTATGCTGTGAAATAGTTATAGTGTAGTGTGTGTGTGTGTGTGTGTGTGTGTGACTCACTTGCGTGCGACAATTGGCAACAGGATAAGTGAGATGAGAAGCAGAGCACCAAGAACAGTGGCAACTATCACCAGAAGTAACTTCCACGCTGCAAAGAAAATAACACATTTGTTCAACAATGACAGGAATAAAATAAACACATTTTTCTATTCTGCAAACGCCATCACACTTTGTTCAACAATGACAGGAATCATTAAAAGCAAGAATGAATAATAGGAATCCTAAGTGTAAAAAAGAGCCATCATTCCATTAACTTACATTCATCACAGTTAAATCCCGAATAACCAAAAGGACAACTGAAAGGGAGAAAATGGGTTTACTTTTATAACACGTTATTACACATAAAGCTTAAGTTATCTATTGCAGTGTGAAAGCTGCATCTTTTACAAACAAATTATAGATTACATTTCAGATACTTACTCCACACACATATCGCCTTCTGCTTTCTTCCCACTCTGACAAGCTGCAGACAGACACAAAGGTAAATCCAAATATAATAACAATATCATGCACAAACTCACCAGAGTCTGTTGTATCTAGTTTGAATCAATCACTCACCTTGGCATGCTGTGTTAGAGTAGTTTGTTTTAATGTAACCAGACAGACATTCACATTCAAGTTGACCACTTGCAGAATTACATAAAGCTGATGATTCCTCACAAAGGTTCATAACGCACAGGGAATATCCTGTAGAAACAGAGTGAATATGGCAATGAAATACCTCCAAACAAAGCTGTGCTTGATGTTGAATCAGGACAGATGAATACCCAGACAAAACAGAGATAAGGGCAGGATTCCAGAGTTTGGTAGCCTACTGCTGTGAGTCCATTTCTCCTGTTTACCCTGAGATTTCCTAAATCTCAGGCCCTAAAGCAGGGCGTCCTGATCTTTCACATATTTCCAAATATGGAGGGAGGAAGCATTCAATAAATGTGAGGGTACAAGTCCCCCAGCCTCTAGTTCTGCCCCACGATCTGAGTATTCACCTAGAGTCAATTAAACCAGGGAAGAAGATTCCTTCCTAGAATATATTGTACCACAGTTGTTGGGACAAGAATAGCTAATAGTATTAATTAACGTTTATTGTAACGTTTATTGTTCACATACCGTCATATTTTGCATTTTCCAAGCCCGGATATGAACAAGGATCTATTTTTTCACAGCTTTTAATAGCATCAGTTATCTTTTGGTTGACATCATTTTGGTCAATATCAGAACTGGGATTGAACACATGCTCCAGGTTTGCTGTCACACCACTGGTCCCACGTGACCAGAATGAGCGACCGTTGGCCGTTGATCTAAGAAATAAAGTAATATCACTGTTTACAAAGTTTCAGTAAAAATAGCTTATTGTTTACACTTCATTGCAATATGATATATTGTTTTTCAATTGAAAAGGGGACCACAGTGTAAAATATTAAAACCTACCTAAGATCCAGGACTGTGGACTTAACATAGTTGCCATTAGTCTTAAAAACCTCCCTTATCTGTATTTTGGTCAGAAAAATATATTTTAGTCAATTACTTTTCTTACAAAAAAGTGCACACATCATAGTAGATGGATTATGCATTCATCATCACATATCAGATCATTTGAACATTGCAAGAAACAAAAGCTGAAAGATTAAATGACAAAATATAACTGTACATTTCATAGAGTGTTGGTCTGTTGGAAATACAGCGCAGAAAGATTTATTTTACCGGATTAGTGAACTTTAAAGCTGTCTCGTGGAATTCTTTAGTTGTTGGGTCTTTCATTTTGTCATTAAAGACCTCGTTAACCAGGATCAAATTTCCCCGGAAGACCTTGGCTGAAAAGGATAAAGATAATAATTACTGCACAAGGACCGAGGACACGGTACATTCTAAAACAATGAGAATTAAGTTTTATTTTTCCTTATAAATCAGAGCCATTACAGACCTAAAACCATCAGTAATCAATAGTTGTGTAGCCTGAACTGGGGACGGCACAGAGTAAAACCCACCTCTCTCACAGCCTTCCTTCGATGAATATATTTCTCCGATCGGACAGACACAGGTGAAGGGAGGCTCATAACCCAGCTCACATTGGCTGTTTCCTTTACATGGGTTTGAACTACAGGCATCTGGAAGTTAGGAGAAACACACATCTTTAAAATGAACACCACAGCAACTTGTTAAAAAATGGTGGACACAAACATCTAAGGGTTCTTTGCTCCATGGCAGAATCCTTTGGAGAACACATTTACTTCCTGCAATGAGACCAACATCATGTTATATTTACAATCTGAGGTATTAGTATAGCTTGTCCACTACAGTGTCTACATACAGAGACCAAACCTTATCGTTTACCATCATCCTGCCAAATCGGTTTTGGAAAAATACTTCTTGATTGGGAATTATTTTTATTGCCAAACAATTTGACCTGAATAAAAGGGTCTATTGCTATTGTATTTTGCCCTTTACGCATATCTTCTGCATGACTATAATTGACAGAAATGACTATAATTGACAGAGCACTGTACAATTTAAAGATAGACACCGTTATATGCTTGTTCAACATCTGATGGGGCAACCCAGTGGGGGGTCCAGCTAATACACTTACTTGGTTTTGTTGTGGATGTCACTGGTACTGAAGTCCCTGGTGTTGATGTGGAAGTCACTGGCACTGATTCTGAAGTCAGTGATGTTGATGGGGATGTGACTGATGTTGATGGGGATGTGACTGATGTTGATGGTGATGTCACTGGCACTGATTCTGAAGTCCCTGGTTTTGATGTGGAAGTCACTGGCACTGATTCTGAAGTCCCTGGTTTTGATGTGGAAGTCACTGGTACTGATTCTGAAGTCAGTGATGTTGATGGGGATGTGACTGATGTTGATGGGGATGTGACTGATGTTGATGGTGATGTCACTGGTACTGATTCTGAAATCCCTGGTTTTGATGTGGAAGTCACTGGTACTGATTCTGAAGTCCCTGGTGCCGATGTGGGAGACACTGATGTTGATGCTATTTTTTCGACAGGAGCCCCTGTTGTGACAATTTTGTAAGTGGGTTAATTAGTGACTTTGGGTTAATTCGTGACTTTGGGTTAATTAGTGACTTTGGGTTAATTCGTGACTGGAACTGGTTCAGTAACTTGGAGATTGACAGTAGCTGAAGGGGCTAGATATTTACTCACAGGGGAGCGCTGTAGGGAACTTATTTTAGTGTTGTATTTCATATCTTCATTTAATTCTTTACTTATCTGTCATCAGCTACAGATTTTTGTCTGACTTGGTCATTGCTGATTGTTGAAAACATAAGTGGTTACTTTCTTTCTCCAATATATCACACAGTGTGCCCGTATTAACATCAATTACAACACAGTGATCTTCTTTATACTCTCACAGTCAGCATGTAATATACCTCTATACTCAGGAAAGGATTTCTTCTTGACAATTAAAGCCCAATTGACAGTTCAACTGAGATCAAAAAATATATAATGACCTAAAGCGAAGCTAGCCAACTATATAGCCCTGTTGCTGTAAATCAACTTAATTTATTGCCGAGTCTTGTAAACTCTTGTAAACTCATTGCAAGTTCAGATAATAGTTTGATAAAGTTATCATACTTCTATATTATGTGCATGTTATTTAAGTTAAATTATTTTCATGACAATTGTAATTGTCTGAATAGGCCCCAAGTGACCGCATAGCGACCTCATCCATATCAACCCCTTTTGATTATTATATTTGGCAAAATCGATGTTAGTTAGGTTAGATAAAAGCAAAGATTACATTTCCAAATGCACCTGAGCCCGACTCACAGACAAAACAGACACACAGACATAAACAGACACACAGACAAAACAGACACACCCACAGACAAAACAGACATAAACAGAGACACAGACAAAACAGACACACCCACAGACAAAACAGACATAAACAGACACACAGACAAAAACAGACAAAACAGACACACAGACAAAACACACACACAGACAAAACACACACACACACACACAGACAAAACCGACAAAACAGACACACAGACAAAACAGACACACAGACACACAGACAAAACAGACACACAGACACACAGACAAAACAGACACACAGACAAAAACAGACACACAGACAAAAACAGACACACAGACATAAACAGACACACAGACAAAAACCGCCAGACAGACACCACATCCTTTGATTCATCTCTGGCGGTGATACTTCTGCACAAACAACCGTCAGGCAGCAAAGAATAGCAGTCTTTATTGGATTCCTGGGGGCCTCAACCGTCCAGCTCACCCTGGTCCAGAGAGAACTACAGGGGCCCGGGTACAGAACAAAGATAGTCTGCCACTAAGCACCTGGCTAATGTTTCACTTTACACTAGTCTATTCTCTCACAGGAAACTCCATATGTAGAGGTTACACTCTGAAAGAAAAAAGGGTTAATGTAAAACAATCAACAAGCGTCTACTTTACAAAGATCTTGCTCACAATAAGAGATTACAAAACCATCGTTTTTCAGGCACATAGGTCAACTAGACTTACTTGGGACTTTATTGCTTGGTTAACAGTGTTAACTTCTGGGTAAGCCGCTGGGAAAAGACCTGCATTTTCCCGTCTCAAACTCTTCAGCCACGTAACATAAGTATACAGCAATTCTCCAACCACGCAAAAACCACCGATGCTTGGTAGATAGAAACAGAACCAGGATTGCCACTCAATGTAAACTCCCACAGACATTAAATGCTGTTGGATTAAACTGAGACGCATTTGAAAACTTTTTCCAAAGGTACCTATATACCCATCAATTATTTTTAATTATTATGGTGTTTTTATCTAAATGTATGAAAATTAGTGTTTGTAAATTGACATTTAGGTCAAAGGCCTACATAATCTGGAACTTTCATCTTTACAGGCAGACAAATTTACCACCTCGTTATGTCATTTCTTTAAAAGTCTACTTTATTAGCTGATGGCTGACCAGTGACCACTGTGGGCTTAAACTGTTATTCATTGACAGAGTTGATTTTTGTGTGGACATACCTGGACGCACAATCCCATAGGTCTCTAAAAGACCTGAAGTGACACCTGATATCTGACACACACACACACACACACACACACACACACACACACTGCCTACCAAACTCCGGTCAGCTCATTTAATCAAAACTATTAGGGTTATTAAAACAATAAAAACACAATGTTCCTGATATAAGGCCGATGTGTTTACGAGTTCATGGACTTTGACTTTGTGTCACGAGAAGGAAAGCATTATAAGAAAATAAAAAAGCTACATTGTTGGTATAGTGATCATGACCAAAAGGTCAGTTCTCACAGATATGCCCAGATAAACAGAGTATTGACAGAATAAATCATATAATAATAATCTGAGTATCCTCAGATTATTATTATATGATTTATTCTGAGGATACTCAGATTATTATTATATGATTTATTCTGTCATATAATAATAATCTGAGTATCCTCAGAATAAATCATATAATAATAATCTGAGGATACTCAGATTATTATTATATGATAATAATAATCTGAGTATCCTCAATCTGAAACAAGCAATATGATTCCTCCCTGAATCATATCATTTGAATGCATCAATCAGCTCATATGAATCCCCACTGAGAAGAACTAACACTGGTCTTCACTGTGCTGATTTATCTGATTTATCTGCGATATAACGACTAGACAGGCTAGAGGACAATCCCACACCCAATATACTGCCGGAACAGTCTTCACTTACTCGGATTGGGGCACATTCTTGAAATATCCCATTATGGAGTACAAGATTCAGTATTAGACTGCAGAATGGCCGAGGTTGGGCGATCACTGAACATTATTATTATTAGTATAATTCCCAGAGGACAGGACATCCCAGTTTGAATGGAGTTAAATAAGGATTTGTTATGGACCAACTCAATGCAATATCCTGCTATGATGGACTAGGGGTTTAAGATGGGCAGTTTTCCCTCTTCACATTATATGGTTATTTAATCTTCCAACATTCCAGAGACACACTTATGGATCTCACTGTTTCAGGTGACATTGTCACATAAAAAGGAGTACCAACACCAGAAGGTAGAAAAGACCAGGATCAACAACTAAGAGTTAAACCATTTCAAGAGTTAGTTAGACAACAAAATGTGTCAAGAAAGAACCATTTGTCAGGGAAGAACCATTTGTCAGGGAAGAACCATTTGTCAAGCAAGAACCATTTGTCAGGGAAGAACCATTTGTCAGGGACGAACCATTTGTCAAATGATCTTTGAAACAAGGAACAAAACGTCAACCACCACCCTGCCTTCAATGCTGGTGCAATATATATCCAGACTGCTATAGGATCAGTAACACATATATACAGACTGCTATAGGATCAGTAACACATACAGACTGCTATAGGATCAGTAACACATATATCCAGACTGCTATAGGATCAGTAACACATATATACAGACTGCTATAGGATCAGTAACACATATATACAGACTGCTATAGGATCAGTAACACATATATCCAGACATATATAGGATCAGTAACACATATATACAGACTGCTATAGGATCAGTAACACATATATCCAGACTGCTATAGGATCAGTAACACATATATCCAGACATATATAGGATCAGTAACACATATATACAGACTGCTATAGGATCAGTAACACATATATCCAGACATATATAGGATCAGTAACACATATATCCAGACATATATAGGATCAGTAACACATATATCCAGACTGCTATAGGATCAGTAACACATATATCCAGACATATATAGGATCAGTAACACATATATCCAGACTGCTATAGGATCAGTAACACATATATCCAGACATATATAGGATCAGTAACACATATATCCAGACTGCTATAGGATCAGTAACACATATATCCAGACTGATATCATTACCACATATATCCAGACTGCTATAGGATCAGTAACACATATATCCAGACTGATATCATTACCACATATATCCAGACTGCTATAGGATCAGTAACACATATATACAGACTGATATCATTTCCACATATATACAGACTGCTAAAGGATCAGTAACACATATATCCAGACTGATATGGGATCAGTAACACATATCTAGACTGCTAATACAACATCTCTACGCAAATAAAAAAATATTAAATTAAATATTTGTATATAACAGCTTTCCGCATTGCCAATATGTTTCAATAATATGCACCATTTCTATAATTTTCTAGACTGGGAGAACTTACGGATTGATTCTCTGCTATACTTTCAGCGTTGAAAATGATTGTATTTAACAATTATAGCCTTTAACATTTATTTTTCATATCTATAAATAATAATAAGATGTTTTCTAAATTATGGCACGTGATGAAGATGTTGAACTTACGGTCTGATTGTCCGGAAACCACCGACACCAGCCAGCAGAAGAGAAGAAGTCTACTGACAAACATCATATAGTTATCTGGTGAAAATAAATGGAGGGTAAAAATAACTGAAAGATAAAAATAAATGAAGGATAAAAAATAAAGAAGGATGAAGCTTTTAAAAACGAAAACTACGTTTCGTATGAATATGAGGTGCGTCTCTTATTGTGTCCGACTGATTCAGGTGTCTGTTATCACCTGTTTAACCATCTGGCTCCTCCTCGGAAAATACCGATCTCATTTATAACAGTTTACGGTCATAAAATAAATACAAGCTTTAGACAAACTGATTCACTTTCTAGTGGTGCTCATTTAATTTTCTCTACAAAACACAAACAGCTTGATAGTTCAAAGTTAGGATTAATACAAATCCGCTCCTCCAGTTAATCATGTGTTAATTTTATATTTGGGGTCTTTCAACTCATTTGTGTGTCGACCTGTTTCACCACAAACACCAGAAATAACCGAATAAACAAACCAGATCACAGGATTTTACAGTTCATGTTGAACATGTCAAAAGATCGTTTCTTAAACTAAAGATCATAAAATGAATCCCAGCAGGTGTACAACAATATCACACACATATAACATCTATATTAGTGACTAGGGCTTTACAATACTGAGAGAAATGTTGTGATTCATTTAAAATAAACCTTTATAGACATAGTGTTGTTGGGATAATTTATATCTGGCATTTAGACACATAAGGCAAAGCAATATATCAGTTTCATTAATTCTAAACATGAGATATATTGAATTCAGGACATCAAAATGAGCTGCTATACTAATGACATACCACAGCCACAGGGCCATAAATTAGCTGCTATACTAATGACATACCACAGCCACAGGGCCATAAATGAGCTGCTATACTAATGACATACCACAGCCACAGGGCCATAAATGAGCTGATATACTAATGACATACCACAGCCACAGGGCCATAAATGAGCTGATATACTAATGACATACCACAGCCACAGGGCCATAAATGAGCTGATATACTAATGACATACCACAGCCACAGGGCCATAAATGAGCTGCTATACTAATGACATACCACAGCCACAGGGCCATAAATGAGCTGCTATACTAATGACATACCACAGCCACAGGGCCATAAATGAGCTGCTATACTAATGACATACCACAGCCACAGGGCCATAAATGAGCTGCTATACTAATGACATACCACAGCCACAGGGCCATAAATGAGCTGCTATACTAATGACATACCACAGCCACAGGGCCATAAATGAGCTGCTATACTAATGACATACCACAGGGCCATAAATGAGCTGATATACTAATGACATACCACAGCCACAGGGCCATAAATGAGCTGCTATACTAATGACATACCACAGCCACAGGGCCATATTGCATTTTGGGTAAATGCAAAGACTATTCTCTGAACTGGTTTGTAAGATGTTGTACACAGTCAGAATAAACATAAAGTGCTAGGAAAATATATTATACAGAGATTCACAGTACTATATATGAGAGTTACATATTCATAGAAATGTCAATAATATAACAATAATCCTTGTGAATTTTCACCCTGCTTCTTCGGCCACACCTCAGTGTTGGTACACGGCATTAGACAGTTCTGCATCATCATGTGCGTCACTGGAAGAAGAAAGAACACCAGTGAGATTGTAAAATATGAGTAAAAATTAAAGAGCATACAAATCAGGTGAATTAACAAGAATTTGCACTTTTCACAATACCTTTTGTAGGGACGGTCTCACGGTTTGGATCCCAATAAAAAATGATATAATCACTACAGTGAAGTCCTGTCTCAATGTCTACAAGGACCTTAGTACTGGCCATGTCACCTTAGTGCTGACCATGTCACCTTAGTGCTGACCATGTCACCTTAGTGCTGGCCATGTCACCTTAGTGCTGGCCATGTCACCTTAGTGCTGGCCATGTCACCTTAGTGCTGGCCATGTCACATTAGTACTGGCCATGTCACATTAGTGCTGGCCATGTCACATTAGTGCTGGCCATGTCACCTTAGTGCTGACCATGTCACCTTAGTGCTGGCCATGTCACCTTAGTGCTGGCCATGTCACCTTAGTGCTGACCATGTCACCTTAGTGCTGGCCATGTCACCTTAGTGCTGGCCATGTCACCTTAGTGCTGGCCATGTCACCTTAGTGCTGGCCATGTCACATTAGTACTGGCCATGTCACATTAGTGCTGGCCATGTCACATTAGTGCTGGCCATGTCACATTAGTACAGGCCATGTCACATTAGTGCTGGCCATGTCACATTAGTGCTGGCCATGTCACATTAGTGCTGGCCATGTCACCTTAGTGCTGGCCATGTCACATTAGTGCTGGCCATGTCACATTAGTACTGGCCATGTCACCTTAGTACTGGCCATGTCACATTAGTACTGGCCATGTCACCTTAGTACTGGCCATGTCACATTAGTACTGGCCATGTCACATTAGTACTGGCCATGTCACCTTAGTACTGGCCATGTCACCTTAGTACAGGCACCAGCCTGTCCTTAGACCGGTACCTCCAGTGACGGCCACTTTGATAGAGCTCATTAAGCTTTAACATGATAGAACATATTGTTTCTCAAGATGTCACTTGCGTCCAACCCTTGAATTGTAAACAAATAAAATGTTGTCACAGTGTGTAAAGAAAATATTGCTGCTTTAATGTTCACTGCAATCAAATATTACCACTGCAAATATTGCAAACAAATACTACCACTGGGTAAATAATCATACAAATATTACCACTGGGTAAATAATCATACAAATATTACCACTGGGTAAATAATCATACAAATATTACCACTGGGTAAATAATCATACAAATATTACCATACAAATATTACCACTGGCTAAAGAAAACATTTGTCTTTTTCCTCATTTTCAAAAAGCAGTAGTCTCTGGGTTCAGAGGAGATGAGTTCAAGAGGACTGGTCTGTAACTAGCAAACTAAAAATGAATAGTTTGCTGACTTTTAGCAGACATTGCTAACTGACGGTCAGTGACATAAATCATTTTCCTAACAAGGATCTTGTAATAAAAGATGAATCTGTGTCTGAACAAATGTCAACACTAGAAAAGACTTGCACTCAGATCTAGGTGTGGCAAGAAGGGCATCGTTATCAAAGCTGGGAAGTGGACTCTCGTGTTTCCATGGATGAGTCCAAAGTCTCACATCACTTTAGTCTCACCCCGATCCAACCCATTCCCGACAGGTGGTAAGCTAGTTTACGATAATAACGATGACAGTTTTAACCCAATGGACCATGGACCTATCCTTGCCATATCATTGGACAGAACAGGCTGAGAGAACGTTTGTATTGCAACGACACAGAATACTGTGATCATTGGGAATACATTTGTTATAAACACGACGTAATAAGTTATTTATTTGTAAGTTTGACGATTTGTTTTTAGTGTTTGCATAAAATATTGAATGATTTGGGAAGGTTAAATAATAAATGCTATTTATATGAATCTATTCCCCCACACAAATCACAAGGGAGTTTCCTGATAACTAAGGCTTAAGCTGTAAAGTGTTGAAATTGAACCTTTGGACTTTCTCTGTGCCATCTTAAGACACTTGGATTTAGCTGTTGTTCCCATTGAATGCCACACCTAGCTGTTTATACTAATGAAATAAAGGAAACACTAAAGTTTACTCAAATGTTTTTTAGCACAGAGCGTATGCATGTATGGTGTCATGAGCAGGTACTCTGTCCTCTAGCCTCAGATCGGTGTATGTCCTCGACCACCAGATCGGTGTATGCCCTCGACCACCAGATCGGTGTATGTCCTCGACCACCAGATCGGTGTATGCCCTCGACCACCAGATCGGTGTATGCCCTCGACCACCAGATCGGTGTATGCCCTCGACCACCAGATCGGTGTATGCCCTCGACCACCAGATCGGTGTATGCCCTCGACCACCAGATCGGTGTATGCCCTCGACCACCAGATCGGTGTATGCCCTCGACCACCAGATCGGTGTATGCCCTCGACCACCAGATCAGTGTATGCCCTCGACCACCAGATCAGTGTATGCCCTCGACCACCAGATCAGTGCATGTCCTCTACCATCTGCCTATAATGTTAGTTAATAGGTTTCGGGAGGTTACCTAATTGGTCGCATGAAATACATTTGCAGGGACTATATTATTGAACAGTATCAGTACAGTATCATACATTAACCTGGTACAATGTCACCACTAAAACAGTGTCCTGCTGCCCTCTACTGGTCTGTTTCAGATACAATAAGCCTTTGTTCTTTGTGGTATAAACATTTAAACAGGGTGGTTTGAGCCTGAATGCTGGTTGCAATAAGCCAATCAGCATTCAAATCACCACGGTCTATTGGCTATATGGCTCATACACAATAGCCAATGGCAGTTCTTAGGTCCACAGCAGGATGTGATGCACTGTGGGTTGACACATTCCTGCTGTTAACATCATTAGCACAGCAGGGTGTGATGCACTGTGTATTGTGACACATTCCTCCTGTAACCATCATTAACACAATAGGGTGTGATGCTCTGTGTATTGTCACACATTCCTCCAGTAACCATCATTAACACAATAGGGTGTGATGCTCTGTGTATTGTCACACATTCCTCCAGTAACCATCATTAACACAATAGGGTGTGATGCTCTGTGTATTGTCACACATTCCTCCAGTAACCATCATTAACACAATAGGGTGTGATGCTCTGTGTATTGTCACACATTCCTCCAGTAACCATCATTAACACAATAGGGTGTGATGCTCTGTGTATTGTCACACATTCCTCCAGTAACCATCATTAACACAATAGGGTGTGATGCTCTGTGTATTGTCACACATTCCTCCAGTAACCATCATTAACACAATAGGGTGTGATGCTCTGTGTATTGTCACACATTCCTCCAGTAACCATCATTAACACAATAGGGTGTGATGCTCTGTGTATTGTCACACATTCCTCCAGTAACCATCATTAACACAATAGGGTGTGATGCTCTGTGTATTGTCACACATTCCTCCAGTAACCATCATTAACACAATAGGGTGTGATGCTCTGTGTATTGTCACACATTCCTCCAGTAACCATCATTAACACAATAGGGTGTGATGCTCTGTGTATTGTCACACATTCCTCCAGTAACCATCATTAACACAACAGGGTGTGAATCTCTGTGTATTGTCACACATTCCTCCAGTAACCATCATTAACACAATAGGGTGTGATGCTCTGTGTATTGTCACACATTCCTCCAGTAACCATCATTAACACAATAGGGTGTGATGCTCTGTGTATTGTCACACATTCCCAGTAACCATCATTAACACAACAGGGTGTGAATCTCTGTGTATTGTCACACATTCCTCCAGTAACCATCATTAACACAATAGGGTGTGATGCTCTGTGTATTGTCACACATTCCTCCAGTAACCATCATTAACACAATAGGGTGTGATGCTCTGTGTATTGTCACACATTCCTCCAGTAACCATCATTAACACAATAGGGTGTGATGCTCTGTGTATTGTCACACATTCCTCCAGTAACCATCATTAACACAATAGGGTGTGATGCTCTGTGTATTGTCACACATTCCTCCAGTAACCATCATTAACACAATAGGGTGTGATGCTCTGTGTATTGTCACACATTCCTCCAGTAACCATCATTAACACAACAGGGTGTGAATCTCTGTGTATTGTCACACATTCCTCCAGTAACCATCATTAACACAATAGGGTGTGATGCTCTGTGTATTGTCACACATTCCTCCAGTAACCATCATTAACACAATAGGGTGTGATGCTCTGTGTATTGTCACACATTCCTCCAGTAACCATCATTAACACAACAGGGTGTGAATCTCTGTGTATTGTCACACATTCCTCCAGTAACCATCATTAACACAATAGGGTGTGATGCTCTGTGTATTGTCACACATTCCTCCAGTAACCATCATTAACACAATAGGGTGTGATGCTCTGTGTATTGTCACACATTCCTCCAGTAACCATCATTAACACAACAGGGTGTGAATCTCTGTGTATTCCTCCTGCAACGTGAGTCTCATAAATTTTGCGAAGATAAATGTTATGTTTGTTATTAGCGATCCAACTCCTCACCAGATGAATTGTACTCAGAGTAAAATTGACAATCACAGACTGAATTCCATCTGGATATTCATAACTAAGTAGAGTCTGCAAAGATGTTTTTGTAACAAAAAAGTTTTTTATTGGCTTCTCTAATCAGTTTTTGAATTCAATAACAGGTACAGCCCAGGAAATTATATCACAGGGTCTAGAACAAATAAGGAGGCATCTGCTACAAAATTTGGTGTTCTGGTGATGATCAGAAAAAAGCCATACAAAAACGTCATATCATGCATATTGGAAGAAACTCAAAAAAATGAACACATTTTTAGTGTTTTTGTACATTTTTGTAAACAACATCCTTCTAGAGATCATATCAAAACACATTTATGGCAAGTAACAAAAATAAGGGATTTAACAACATGAGAAAATGAAAGAATCTATGAGGCATCTAGAATGTAACACTGCTTGGTGCGAATGCTTCACAGACAAAAATAAGAAGATAATACATTTTGCATTTCAACGAGTCAACTGCTCTTGTATAATTGTAAACACAGGGGGTGTTACATGATTATACAATATGTTTAACCTATACTACAGAAGTATTTCCACTACATACATGAAACGTGAGTCCCTGCTTTATGATGCAGTGATATGAGGTATATTTAGGTCAATCCTATCGCTTTCTCCATCTCCCGCTGGTTTCTTATTTAAGCATAGTGTATCTTTTGGAGTGAAGTGACCAGTCAGTCAAGCTTTTGTCCCTTGTGATCTGAGCAGCTTCAAAGTCTATTGGCTGTGGAGCTCCCAGACAAAAGGGGAGGGGGGCAGACAGGAAATGAAATAAATGGAATATCAATCCTGGCTGCCGGGAGAAAATGGCCTGAGCCACGGAAGACAAAGAAGGCCATTGTTTATTCTCACAAATTATAAAGGACTGCATTTTGGGGAGACAGATATCCTGTAATGATGAACCAGTATCACTGAGATTATTCAGAATAGGGCTTGATTTCAGAAGATAAAGGTTACAGACTGAGGTACAGTAAATACATGCACTTTCAAAACATTCAGCAAAAAATAAATTCTTGCTAGATTAAAAATAAATAACGGACAAATGGTTTTGATATTCGCATCCAGTGAAGCCTTCGAATATCGGTGGGAATTTGAAAAAAGGAAAAAGAAAGTTACCAGCATTTCATGGGCCCTTCTGAAAGCAGCCAAATTAAATATGGAGAGGTACTCTCATTCAGGATAGGAAACAGAGTTATGGTAAATCAGCATTGGTACAAACCTCCACCAGAACGAACCGTCAAAAAGACTAACAAAAACATATAGAAATGCCCATGACCAACGCATACAACCCCAGTCCAACCGGGCCCAACCGAAGAACCTCACACCCCAACCCACCCCTGTTCACAGTAACCTCCTAAAAATTAAAAGAAAATCACTGTGTTACGCAACTTTAATGTTGTTGGTTTGTTGTTTTTTTCCGTTTCAATGAGGAGCTTTGTTTTTCAAAAGTGCTTTTTTGATTTCCATAGACAAAAAAAGTAACCAGGAGTGAAAAACAGTAAAAGAGCGCACCAGTGTGATTGTAGAAATGTCACTACTGAGACCAGTGCATTTGTTCGTCCCGGGACACTATAGAAGCACAGCTAGATATCCACCCCATGACACTATAGATATATAGAAGCACAGCTAGATATCCACCCCATGACACTATAGAAGCACAGCTAGATATCCACCCCATGACACTATAGAAGCACAGCTAGATATCCACCCCATGACACTATAGAAGCACAGCTAGATATCCACCCCATGACACTATAGATATATAGAAGCACAGCTAGATATCCACCCCATGACACTATAGATATATAGAAGCACAGCTAGATATCCACCCCATGACACTATAGAAGCACAGCTAGATATCCACCCCATGACACTATAGATATATAGAAGCACAGCTAGATATCCACCCCATGACACTATAGAAGCACAGCTAGATATCCACCCCATGACACTATAGATATATAGATACACAGCTAGATATCCACCCCATGACACTATAGATATATAGAAGCACAGCTAGATATACTAAAGCAGTCCTTGCCTACTCTCCAATGTGGCTGTACTGGGTTTACAGTGAGTTCATGAGTGTTCAAATATGCAGATGTCCATTTTACTGTTGTGTTTTACATGTGGCCCTTTATGGAGAGCTCAAATGTGAGGGGTCGTTTTTCAGATTGACACAGAAGTACCGTAATCTCTACTCAGCTGCACAGAACGGGTTGATCGCCGACAACAAAGAAAAAAACAGGAAGATCCGCTGAATTTGTTGCAGTCTTTTGTCCCACTGACCATCCTCGAAGCATAAATAGTAACAAAGCTTTGTTGTCTCCAAGTACACCTGTAAAAAGTGTGCTAATTGCATCTCATAATACAAAGTTGTCCATATTACACAATTTTGCCTAAATTCCTGAGTAACAAGATTCTTGTAACAGACAATATATAACTTTTTTGCCATTTCAATTCTGGGCCTTTCCCTGCCACAAACCTTTCATTATTGTAGTTTTCAACATCATTTGAACTTTACAATTGTATGATGATTGGTAAAACACAAGGGTTCAACGAGAAACAAACGTCATCAAGCTCATAACTACCCCCTAGTTTTTGTTAAATTACATTAAAATATCTACCTGTACGTTCATTTCATACCAACTAGACTAACAAAATAAAGACTGAACACAGTTTAAAAAAGAGAATATCAAAAAATTGCATTTGAGGCCTCGAAGACCTTCCCTGGTAGAGTTCTCAGTATCAACATTTAATGGCAGTGTTTTAAAAAATTCACCTCGCTAACAAGAACAAAATTAAGAGGGGTAATGGGGACACAGAACAAAAAAATAAATCCCAGCCCAAGCAGATCACCCCGTTTTAACTCTTACCTGAAACTTTGGCTTGTGGGTGTTTTTGATCCTGTACTAACTGGCTCGCTGACCTCAGCTAACAAACTGGTGTACCCTGAGAATTCTGACACGGGAGTCCGTATTCTGTGGTCCACCTCGGCATCAGTGCTGTAGCCCAGAGGGGTGCGTCGGCCCGACTTGAACTGTGAACCGAACGCCTGAGCGAAGTTCTCGATCTGGTAGGTGGCCCGTAGGTCCACTTCCTTGGGCACGTCCAGATCAGAGTAGCCGCCGGAGCCGTTCGTGCCGTCACCTTTGGACCCCAGGTCCTTGGAGGCTCCTGCGGCCCCGGTCAGCTCCTGTGGCGTGAGCTGGAAACCGGGGGAGTGGTGCTGCTTCTCCAGCTGCTCTGTGAGCTCCTGAGACGGGGTGAGCTGCTGCTGGTGACCGGGACACTCAAGGCCCCCGAGGTGGAAAGACGGCTGAGAAGGAGAGCCCACCAGCATGCCGTAGTGGGACTTGGAGGACGACGAGGAGGTGGACGTGGAGATGGTGGGGAGGGGGAGAGGCGAGGAGACGGCAGGCGGGTAGCCGCATTCCAGTGGGGACGTAGTGTAGACGTGCTTGTCAGAAAACAAGGGCCCTGTGGGACTGGAGCTACTGGAGAGCAGAGGGAAGGGTCCAGTGGGCCCCAGTGTGGGGAAGGGCCCACTGTGGCTGGTACGCTCCAGGGCCTGAAGCAGGAACTTGGAGTACTCACTCATCACCACCTGCTTGTCTCCACCATTGGGAGACTCGTCCTCCAGCTCCGGGGAGACGGGCGCCGCCGGTTGCAGGTCCACGTGATGCGGCCCGCCGTGGTCAGAGAGGTCAAAGGTCACATCGTGGTGGTGGTGCTGCTGGTGGTGTGAGTTGTCCGATTTGTGGCTGTAGTGGTCCAACAAGCTCTGGAGAACCTCGTCTGGGATGCCCGACTTGTCGTGGTGCTTGAGGTCCAAAGGCGACGTGTCCAGCATGGCCAGAGTGGGCTCGTTGTGAAGACCCAGTGAGCCCTGGATCACACCACCCTGGGCTTGGTTCATGTGTAGGGAGGACGCCCCGTAGTCACTGTTGGCCACATGTTGGAGGTAGCGGCGCTTCTTCACAAACTGCATGGCGTCATCATAGTTGCTGCTGCTGGCGGCCGGCGGGCCCTGCTTGGCCCCCCCGCTGGAGGTGCCCTGGAGTAGGCCCATGGCGCCCAGCCCAGAGCTTCCTGGCAGCTCCAAGGAGCCCTGCTTCTGAGACATAAGCTTCTGCCCCACGTCCTCCATGGAGAGAAGGCCCTTCTTGGCCTTTTTAAACAGCAGTTTGGGTGCACGTCCACCCTGTGAGTCCATGCCATAGTTCTGTGGGCTGTTAGAGGAGGCGCTGGCTGCTGCGCCAGCCTTCTTCCGCTTGCTCTCGCCGCCCTCACTTGCGTTTTTGGACTTGCCCCTCTTGCGTCCTGAGGTGGCGGCGGCATTTCCCTGAGTGAGTGAGTAGCTGCCCTGACCCATGACCCCATCCGTGAGCTCCAGCATGTTGGGGTCCAGGCCCTTCTTTATGGCTTCTGCACATGTCCGCTTGTGCTTCAGTAACCGGTCCGTTCTTGAGAAAAACTGCAGAGGGCACAGAACGTTCACGGTTCAGTGAAATACACAGACGCACCCTCAGAACAAGCAAGAATATTTAAAATAACGGACCAGGGCACAAAGCAGATAGTGTGGAGGTTAACATTGTAAAACTGTTTGAGAATATGTTTACCGGTTGGGAAGGTTCAACTAAAATACTGTGGTGACTGACTCACCTGTTGGCAAGTGTCACATCTGTATGGCTTCTCTCCACTGTGGGTTCTCTTGTGTCGTTCCATGTGGTACTTCTGGATAAAGCACATGTTACACTGATCACAGCTAAAGGGCTTCTCTCCTGAGGAACAACCAAGGAGACAACAGAACAGTTGGAACCAAATGGATTCAAACTAAAAACAGAGTAATTAGAAACAAATTCTGAGGGTTCGGGGTAAATCCCTGTTCAAGTGACTCAGATACAGGTTAAAGGTCAAGACTCACCACTGTGGATCTTCTCATGCCGCTGAAGCAGGTACTTCTGGATAAAGCTCATGTTACACTGGCTACACCGGAAAGGCCTCTCACCTGTGCGATCAAAAATACAATCACCCACTCTCCACATTAATTAACTAAAATACAATCACCCACCCTAGTAGACACCCCCCTCAGTAGACACTCCCCCCTCAGTAGACACTCCCCCCTCAGTAGACACTCCCCCCCAGTAGACACTCCCCCCCCAGTAGACACTCCCCCCCCAGTAGACACTCCCCCCCAGTAGACACTCCCCCCCCCCAGTAGACACTCCCCCCCAGTAGACCTCCCCCCCCAGTAGACCTCCCCCCAGTAGACCTCCCCCCAGTAGACCTCCCCCAGTAGACACCCCCCCAGTAGACACTCCCCCAGACAGAACAGCAGTGGAAACCTCTCACCTGTGTGGATGAGCATGTGTCTGCGGAGGTGATAGGAGCTACGGAAGGCAGCATTACAGTGCTCACAGATGTGTGGTTTGGAGTTAGGAGACAGACCAGCCACCTCACCATCCAGCATCATAGCCTGTGGGGAGACCAGACAATCCTACAGCCGTATATTAACAGTGCTGATTTCATAACCATCTGAAATGTATTCAGTCTATTGAGACCTACCTTGGGTTCTCCACGTTTCCTTCTGGCTTTTCCCTCTCCGTCACCGTTGCTCTTCCGTCTCCTACCCGTCGAATCCTTTGGCCCTTTCTCGGGTCTTCCTGACATCTGAGGGCACAGGTGGTGGCCAGAGATCTGCTCATTATGCAATATTACACACCCAATAAATATTCCAGTTGGAACTAGATCTCTTAGTGAGATGCGCTGCAAATAAGTACCAAAAGAAAAGTCTGATACTTCTTAAAATATCTATTAGGAGCCATTTTAAGAAGTCCCCCTGTTCTTTTTGTTGAATCTCAAACTTGCCCAGGAGACCCAGACGTGCCTCAATTTTGTTTCAGTCCTGACCTAGCTCATCTAAAACCCAAAAGTACTCATGGTTGAACAATCAGTAACAACGTGCTAACTCTGGAATACATCAAACACACGGAACGACCGCAAGTCCAGAAGGACAGGTTAAGAACCGGCGTACTGACTCAGGCCTCTATTCAGCCAGCAATATGAACTGTACCCAGATCTGTGAGTCCAGAAAGACAGGTTAAGAACCGGCGTACTGACTCAGGCCTCTATTCAGCCAGCAATATGAACTGTACCCAGATCCGTGAGTCCAGAAAGACAGGTTAAGAACCGGCGTACTGACTCAGGCCTCTATTCAGCCAGCAATATGAACTGTACCCAGATCTGTGAGTCCAGAAAGACAGGTTAAGAACCAGCGTACTGACTCAGGCCTCTATTCAGCCAGCAATATGAACTGTTCCCAGGTCTGTCACTCCCTCACCGGCTCTCCCATTCGTACGTTGCTGAGACTCAGGTCGTGCAGCAGCAGGTTGTGGTGGTGACCTCCGCTGAACTGCATCTCCAGCATCTCATTGCTCTTCCCCACTGCTCCCGTGCCGCAGCTGCCTCCTCCTCCTCCTCCCCCATAGAGGGGCATGCGGTAATCCAGCTCGCTGATCCGCTCCTGCTTGATGCCCATACCGTGGAGGAAGGCGCCGGCATCGGGCGGAGAGTCACGCTCTTTCTTCAGGACCATCTCTTGCGGAAGTTCTCCGCCCATGACCGACTGCTGGGCCAGCCGGGTGAAGCTGGTGACGGGCGGCAGGTGGCTAAACATGAGCATGCCGGGGGCAAAGTTGGGGTCCATGCCCCCGTTGCTGCGCAGAAACTCGTTGCCTAGTTTGTCTTGGATAATACTCATGGTTGTTGTGCAGGAGGAAAAATACTAGATGGAGATAAGAGTGGACATCCTGGAGGAGACAGGAGAACAGGATATTAGAGTGGACATCCTGGAGGAGACAGGAGAACAGGATATTAGAGTGGACATCCTGGAGGAGACAGGAGAACAGAATATTAGAGTGGACATCCTGGAGAACAGAATATTAGAGTGGACATCCTGGAGGAGACAGGAGAACAGGATATTAGAGTGAACATCCTGGAGGAGACAGGAGAACAGGATATTAGAGTGGACATCCTGGAGAAGACAGGAGAACAGAATATTAGAGTGGACATCCTGGAGGAGACAGGAGAACAGGATATCAGGCGTAGTACAGATCAATTGTATATTGGTGTGAGTGAGGTAAGAAAACAAATGTGTCATCGTGCGGATATGAGAGTTTAATAGAGGATGAATGCTGCAAACCTTCAATCTAGCATTGAGGTATTGCTTTAACCCAAACCAGAGCTGGGCATGGCCCAGGTGGAGGTACAGAATGTGTGCTCTACATTTCACCTCGTCATCCATTAATTACTTGATTCGATTCATCTAGAACACTGCATGTGAGCGATTCGGTTCTCTTAATTAGGCTATGAACTTGTTGTTAGATATGAAGCAAACCATGCAGTGTAGCTCTACAAGAAAAGCACATTGTTTAATGTATTTCAGTAAAGCAACCTTGAAGTCAATGCAATGTTTTAATCATGATAGCCCACATATTGACAGGCTCTGCAGCTTAACAACATTTCCACTATTGCTTACTGACTGCATTGCGGATATTGAAAGTAGACAAATTATCACAACAGGGACACGTTAGCGTCAAATACCTAACTGAGTACCATTGTACAAAGCTCAAGGGGAGCGAGACACGCTAGCCATGTCACATAAGGTTACCACAGGGAAGTGCTGGGAAATCAAGGCCATTACTCCTGATGCTAAGTATATCTCATTGGTTCAATAAAGATTAAAGAAACTACTTAAATTAGCTACAATCAAGCTTAACCTTTTAACTGCAGGACGCATGCTCGCAAACTGGACAGGGGCCAGCAGCTGTGCCCGTCTCAATATAAAATTAGCCTAATAAGTGGTGCTGCCTGGCTCACCTGTTTAAAGAAAAGCCTGAGACAAACACTGAAATGTGGATGACCTGGTGGTTCGAGAGCACTGGGCCATTAGCAGCCCAAATACCCTAGAGCAAAGCACAGGACCATAATTGCTCAAGTTTCTTTATCAAAACATACAGATAAATGACACAAATGAAAACTGATGATATCATGCGAATGTCTTCCAAGTCAATCAGAAATGTGCCTTGATATGGAGTTTGTAGTCTGTGTTAAAATAGCTGCTTTAATATAGCTGACCAAATAATTGAGTCTATGGTTAAAAATATTACATGTCATGTGACGATACTCTGGTGGCAACTTGTTACCAGTAATAGGCAGCATGACGTCATGCACACTTTAGTGCTACTGTATTATAGGGGCAGTAATAGTGTTTACAGTGTAAGCATGAACATGCTAGACCTGATTATCATACACACACACCACATTAAAATGTTCATGTCAACAAGGCCAGCTAAGGTTACTGCGAGTCACTGCAAATAATCTACCAAAACTAATTAACAGCAATTAAAGGAATGTAACATTTCTAGAATACATACATGGAATGCGTCTTTGTAAAACATGACATTCGTTCAAATGACATTACTTTGCTGGTTAGGTAGTGAAATGTGGTTACAAATGTTAGATGTGGACTGATTAAAGGCATGATAATGACACGATACGCAGTTTTACCATCACCATGTATCGTGAGGCCTTATGCCTACTAGTAATTAGACATCAACATAACATTAGGCCATTTTCCCACAATCCCCAATCAAACGAAGACTACCTTTGAAATACTATATCCAAATCACGTGTTTGGTGCGATATTTTGTCTGACGTGTAGAATGTGATCTCAAATCTAACATTTATCCTCATGAATCTGGTTGTCCAGACTGTTCACCTGACTACAGGGTCGGAATACAGCAAAACTATCTGTCGCCATGGAGCTCCAAGTCAACTTCAATTGCATTAGGCTTGAGGACCCAATACATTTACCGAGACAAATAAAGAATAAAACACGTCTCCAAATAATCACTGCCTGACAAGACTTATCAAATTTCACGGTCCACCAACTACTATAAAAAAACAAGCATTGTAATAAGAATACATCAAACATTATTAGTTTTTACTTGGTCGTAATACTGCCAGTAGTGTGCTTATTTAGGCAGCCTATTGAATCTAGGGCGCACATGTATTGTTTAGTCTAGCCGACCATTTGGTCACATTGAAATCAGGCTTTTGTGATGCAGTTAGCTAGCAGTTAGCATAGTTAGCTAGTAGTTAGCATCATGCTACAATGAAACAAATAACGTTAGCTAGCTAGCTGTCCACATTAGCTGGATACAAACCAGGCCTGTGGCAAATCCATGTATTACTATCTTAAGGCATTAGAGGACAACACGTCGACTCATCTCTACATGAATATAATCATGTTTCTTAGCAGTAGGAACTTAGTCTAATAGGTAGTTATCCAGCCGTCAGTTTGTGCTAATATCAAACCATTGTATTGCCAGCTAGCTAACTAGCGAGCTAATCTCGTTTTGACAAACAAATTAACCAGATATTCAAATGTTTATACTTCACACACTTTTTACCAAAAGAGAAAGTTGGGTTTAAATGCACGACCGATACCTCCTAATTCAGCAGAAACACATTTGATTAACCCGTTCATGGTAGATTGGTTCGGTTGGAGGCTCGCGACATTAAACCGTGTTTGACTGGAGCTCGAGGCTATTAATTCAGATAACGTGCAGCTAATTATAGTACTCACCACCACGTTTAGGAATACATTCCGTTAGATTTGTGCTGCAAGTGTATATAATATACTGCAAATAGTATGTCTGCTATCAGGCAAAGTCGTGTTTAGCAGCTATTTAACTAGCAGGATCTTAACCCATTAATGGCCCATGCAACAGAGAAACAATGATGCTCGGATGAGAAGTGCATCTCTCCCAGGCTGAAGCGATTTGATTACATTTGCACCGCTCATAACTCGAACATTTTTTACCAATTCTTAAAAATAAAGTAATGGTACATGTATATTTACCTACACATGACCGCAACTTGCTTTAAATGTTCGTATTTTCTCTCCTTGTTCGTTGGGTTTAGGCTTTACGGCCAAAACATTGTTCTCTTGCGGCCGCTGCTTTCTTCCATGTTGTCTAGGCGCGAGGGATTGTGGGTCTATCTAGAGGACGGGTCCTGAGAGGAGACAGGCTGGAGGTGGGGCTGGAGGTGGGGCTGGAGGTGGGGCTGGAGGTGGGGCTGGAGGTGGGGCTGCTGGAGGTGGGGCTGGAGGGGCTGGAGGTCCTGCAGTACAACTGGAGATGGAGAAGGTGACCAAAGGTCGGGAAGATAGACATTATAGCCTAACAATATTATTTGCACATATTGATTGAAAATGCATCCACACTAAGTATTGTAAAAACAAATCGGACTTTTTGGTTATTCTTGCATACTACCCAGTTTTTAACTGGAAATACCATTCAAATTCGTTTTCACATTTTCCTCTTCCATCCATTTAACATAATTTATTTTACACAATAATGTTCCCATTGTGCCAGCGGTCATTTCAACATCGCCAAAATATATTGAGTCCAGAGAGTTGGTATCTCAGTGGTAGAGTCCTTGTATGTTTGATGTCTTGGGTTCCATCCCCAGCTTCTGCCCAGGTGGCTGTTGTAAATGACAATTTGTTCTCAATCAATCCCAACCTGGTTAAATAAAGCTGTCAATGGACATCACTCCACAGCGATCTTGGAATGTTAACAATGGGGATATTATGTGTGTAGCAGGACCACTGGTTGTGCTTAATGTGGTGCTAGCAATCTGTTGGAAGTAATTTTCACAAGAAATTACAGAAATTCGTCCTTTAGCTGGGCCCAGTCCGGGGATTCCATTGGATAGGGCCACAAAGTCACTAGACACAGGGTTTCCATTGGATAGGGCCACAGTGTAGACACAGGGTTTCCCTTGGATAGGGCCACAGTGTAACTAGGCACAGGGTTTCCCTTGGATAGGGCCATAGTGTAACTAGACGCAGGGTTTCCCTTGGATAGGGCCACAGTGTAACTAGGCACATGGTTTCCCTTGGATAGGGCCACAATGTAACTAGACACAGGGTTTCCTTTGGATTGGGCCACAGTGTAACTAGACACAGGGTTTCCCTTGGATAGGGCCACAGTGTAACTAGGCACAGGGTTTCCCTTGGATAGGGCCACAGTGTCACTAGGCACAGGGTTTCCCTTGGATAGGGCCACAGTGTAGACACAGGGTTTCCCTTGGATAGGGCCAGAGTGTAACTAGGCACAGGGTTTCCCTTGGATAGGGCCACAGTGTAACTGGGCACAGGGTTTCCCTTGGATAGGGCCACAGTGTAACTAGGCACAGGGTTTCCCTTGGATAGGGCCACAGTGTCACTAGGCACAGGGTTTCCCTTGGATAGGGCCACAGTGTAACTAGGCACAGGGTTTCCCTTGGATAGGGCCACAGTGTAACTAGGCACAGGGTTTCCCTTGGATAGGGCCACAGTGTAACTAGGCACAGGGTTTCCCTTGGATAGGGCCACAGTGTAACTAGGCACAGGGTTTCCCTTGGATAGGGCCACAGTGTAACTAGGCACAGGGTTTCCCTTGGATAGGGCCACAGTGTAACTAGGCACAGGGTTTCCCTTGGATAGGGCCACAGTGTAACTAGGCACAGGGTTTCCCTTGGATAGGGCCACAGTGTAACTAGGCACAGGGTTTCCCTTGGATAGGGCCACAGTGTCACTAGGCACAGGGGGGTCACAGTCCCCAGGTTTTACACTGCTATGTATTAATTAGACAGGGGAGTAATCCTCTGTGTAGGATCCTCATCCGTTCCTCATCCGACCTGGTTGTCCTCATCCGTTAAAACACAGGAAAACATCAGTCCTTGAACCCCAATTTGGGACTACCAGGTCTGACAGAATAGCTGCCCTACATAAGTCCTCCTGGTTTTGTTGCAGATGAAGTAGCTGAGATTTTCCTGAAACGAGAATTCAAAGTGCTTTTGGATAGAATCCAGGCAGGTATAATTCAAATAGATAGAAGTTGACCATTGCACTTCTAACCAACGAACACTGGGGGGAACTAAATAGCTATTGAACAAATACCCAGGGATCTTGAATCAAACACGTACATCATGAAGTTTAAACTGTATTGATTGACCCATGACAAAATAAATTAAAAGTAGTGTACCTATTTCACACAATAAAGACCAATACAATACCAATCTATCTATATCATATTTCTCAGATCATATGAATAATACGGCCCGTCCCGTGTCAGTAACTTCCTCCACTAATCACCACCTCCACTCCTACCCTCCTGCAGATCGGACACCTCTCCACATATGCTATAGGGAGTACCACAGCTCTTCAGTTCACAAGTCATCTGACTGAACGCACCCAAGCAGAGAGAGTGCTGCGGTAGCGCCACCGGACACCCACCCACCGGACACCCATACGGACACCCACCCATACGGACACTTACCGGACACCCACCCACCGGACACCCATACGGACACCCACCCATACGGACACTTACCGGACACCCACCCACCGGACACCCATACGGATACCCACCCATACGGACACTTAACGGACACCCACCGGACACTTACCGGACACCGTCCGATGCGTACAGGCATCTCCAGTGTGGAAACAGGATATCTGTCTAGTTGGATCGGTTGGGTTTATCAAGGACATGTCATTTGTTTTTCTTCAAACACAACAATGATGTGAACCCGGTACTAGAAGTTTATAGGACTGAGGCGCAGATAAATTAATCTGTAGTAATTCGACTACTGTCTCTATATATTTACCCCTTAAATAAATTCCACTCTGGATCATCTGATGCCTAATAAGTGAATATTATATAACGAGCACATTAATATGTGTGCATTACGCAGAACATGTGTCGAGGACTACCAGGTGGTTCAGACCACACGGGACATGGGGGTTCCTGCACCCGGGAGGAGGAACCGGGACATGGGGGTTCCTGCACCCGGGAGGAGGAACCGGGACATGGGGGTTCCTGCACCCGGGAGGAGGAAGCGCCAGCGGTTTGTGGAAAAGAACGGCCGGTGTAACGTGCAGCACGGTAACCTTGGCGGAGAGACCAGCAGATACCTGTCCGACCTGTTCACCACATTAGTGGACCTGAAGTGGAGGTGGAACCTGCTCATATTCATATTAACCTACACTATAGCCTGGCTGGTGATGGCATCTATGTGGTGGATAATAGGGTACATCCGGGGGGACATCAGTCCACATGGACACGACCAGTCCTACACCCCGTGTGTCGCTAACGTCTACAACTTTCCGTCCGCGTTCTTGTTCTTCATAGAAACGGAGGCTACTATCGGTTACGGTCACCGGTACATCACAGAGAAGTGTCCGGAAGGCATTATTCTGTTTCTCTTCCAGTCTCTATTGGGTTCAATAGTGGACGCATTTCTCATCGGCTGCATGTTTATCAAGATGTCCCAACCCAAGAAGCGGGCGGAGACCCTGATGTTCAGCCAGGATGCGGTGATCTCACTACGGGACGGGAAGCTATGCCTGATGTTCCGAGTGGGGAACCTGCGGAACAGTCATATGGTGTCAGCCCAGATCAGGTGCAAACTAATCAAGGTACATCACTTGTATTTAGAATAATCATTATTTATCTCATTTGGTGTGTAAAGCCAACATGTGTTCAGTGATTCGTGTGCGTCAGTACGTGGCACTGGTTGTGTAACATAAAGTCACTATTGATATTGCAGCACTACCCCCCTGTCCCAAATAGGGATAGGCCATTTGGAGGGGCGACTATAGTATATACACTATAGTGTCCCCACAAGGGCTTCACATTTTATTAATTATATTTTAAATTGCTCTTTCCTGAACTATATTTTCAAGGGAACAATGTAAGTTTTAACAGATCTATATATATTTTCCAAGATTGTTCTGACACATGCCTGACTGTGTAAACTGGCTAATACATCTGCTACATTGTTCTGACACAGGCCTGACTGTGTAAACTGGCTAATACATCTGCTACATTGTCCTGACACAGGCCTGACTGTGTAAACTGGCTAATACATCTGCTACATTGTCCTGACACAGGCCTGACTGTGTAAACTGGCTAATACATCTGCTACATTGTCCTGACGCAGGCCTGACTGTGTAAACTGGCTAATACATATGCTACATTGTCCTGACACAGGCCTGACTGTGTAAACTGGTTAATACATCTGCTACATTGTCCTGACACAGGCCTGACTGTGTAAACTGGCTAATACATCTGCTACATTGTCCTGACACAGGCCTGAATGTGTAAACTGGCTAATACATATGCTACATTGTCCTGACACAGGCCTGACTGTGTAAACTGGCTAATACATCTGCTACATTGTTCTGACACAGGCCTGACTGTGTAAACTGGCTAATACATCTGCTACATTGTCCTGACACAGGCCTGACTGTGTACACTGGCTACAATACATACATCATTTCTCCTTTCTACCCAAACCGATGTGGGTGTGATAAAGGTTTTGGGGAACATAAGGGAACCACATTTTCCAAAGTCAGTAAAACCTGAAAAATCTGTCAATATTTTTTTAGGGCAGATCCCCACTAGATACATCTCCTACTCAGGGGTTATTGTTATGGTTAGGGTTAGGGTTAGGGTTAGGGTTAGGGTTAGGGTTAGGGTTAGGGCTATGGTTAGGGTTAGGGTTAGGGCTGTGTTTAGGGTTAGTTAAAGAAAGATACCTTTCCACGTCTGGATAGAAATTCATGTGTCTCTGTGTTGAAGTAATTGTAATGTCAGTCAATGATCTGCTGAGTCTGAGGCCAAACACACACCACTGGGTCATCAAATCAGCCCACTGTTCTCCAGTCAGCAGTATGACGCTCAATGGGCCATATATTTCAGCTCCTGTAGTAACTCCCTGGAGATTGATGTCCCCCAGGGGACAGTCGTAGTGAAATCACTTGTATGGATTAATAGTTAAACCAAACTCATTGTACTCTATTGTATTGATGCCAAAGGAGAGTATTTTTTGCATACCTTCTTTCATTCTAGAATGGCCAATTGTTAAAAATGAAATACAGCTCCTAATTGCATTATGGAACTGTTCTAGCATAACCACATCTGCACAATAATGTTGTTGTCAAATGCTTCTTTTGAAGGGCTACAAAATTTTGGATTTGGCAGCTGCAAGATGTTCATTTAATGTTAGATTTAAATAACTTTTCCCAATTATTCTATTGGTTCTGCCGTGTTTGTGACTGTTTCAGACTGGTAGAACAACGGTAGCGTACACTAGTTCATCTTGACTGACTTGTGCCTTAATTAGATCCTTCTAATAATATTTATATTTTTATCTACAAACCTTTCGGTTCCCGACCCAACTCTATAGAATGCTTGGCTGCAAACCATATATATTAGATATATATAATAGATATTGTATCCACTGTAGTGCTAATAGTATAATTGTATTAAAGTTGACTTTTACATAACTTGCCCGTATCGTCTGTATATTGTGCTAGCGGTAGCCAATCAGATGCAGTCTGTACACATCTGCGTCAAGGTTACCTGGTTGGCAAGACAGCTGACAGGAGAGATAAAGGACTGTAAATTGTTTTGAAGGAGTCATATAATTCATAGCAAACATAAAGTGTGAGTAGAACATCAGGAGAACCCCCATAGGTGATAAAAAGACACATGGATACTTGACTGAATATTTTCTAGATTGACTGCAGCATAAAATGCAACATGGTTACATACATATAGCATGTGCATACAACATGTGCTTGTATGAATACCTTGTATGAATACCTTGCATGAATACCTTGCATGAATACCTTGCATTCTCGTGTTCCAGGTGGCCTTCGTACATCAATACATTGAATGATGATAGAATTTCTGGCAAAACAGCCGCTAATTTGTCGGAAGATCATTTCAGATGTGAGAAAATCTTGTATTCAAAAATGTATTCAAGAAACACAATGTGTCCTGCCTCACCAAGGCTATCAATAGATAAATAATTAAGTATTACATTAGGATTCAGCTAGAAGGACAAACTACCAAAATGAAGATAAAAAAACTTGTATTCAATTTGTAAGGAGAGTAATTAAAAAACGTTATTATGGCAAACTGAACCCAAGTTCTAATGTGGGGTCAAATCTCTTTCTAGCTTCAGTGGTTATTGAAAAAACGGCTTTTGTAGGCTATTCATTTTTCAGATCCTGGCATGTGGAAAAAGAACCCCTGATTCTGTGGATTTACTAAAGTCACTAGAAACGGTGGCTCTTAAACAAACTTGATGCATTAGAATGGCATCACCCCATGTGAATGAAGATATCTTTTCTTTTGATGTTATGTCTGACTGCCTGTTCCTGAACTCTTTTTGACCTTCTCATAACAGCGGTAATCTCTGTTATACTAACTAGACCAGGTCTCCAACAGCTCAATCGACAGCAACTGGCAGAGAAAACATGATAAACTATTCCTATTTATGTAAATTCTTTTCACATTCCATCTTAAACTGTATTTAATAAATCTCAAACACCCAAGACACTTTTCTCATTTCATCTTCTACCGCTTATCCGGGGTCGGGTTGCGGCGGCAGCAGCTCTACCAGGGGACCCCACTCTTTCCTCTCCCTGGCCACATTAGCCAGCTCTGTGTGGAGATATAACCTCTCCATCTAGCCTCCACTGTGGAGTTGTTTGACTAGCTCACCTCCACCAGGGAAATTAACGATGCCCCTCCATCAGCCTCCAGCTGGGCCTCTATAATAGAGGGCGTGTAAATTGGATTCAGGAGTTCCTCAAAATTCTCCTTCCACAGACAGATTACGTCCTCAGGTCACCAGTGACCCATTCTTACTGAACACACATTGGATGGTTCCCAGATTATGTCCTCAGGTCACCAGTGACCCATTCTTACTGAACACAGATTGGATGGTTCCCAGATTACGTCCTCAGGTCACCAGTGACCCATTCTTACTGAACACACATTGGATGGTTCCCAGATTATGTCCTCAGGTCACCAGTGACCCATTCTTACTGAACACAGATTGGATGGTTCCCAGATTATGTCCTCATTTCACCAGTGACCCATTCTTTCTGAACACAGATTGGATGGTTCCCAGATTACGTCCTCAGGTCACCAGTGACCCATTCTTACTGAACACAGATTGGATGGTTCCCAGATTATGTCCTCATTTCACCAGTGACCCATTCTTTCTGAACACAGATTGGATGGTTCCCAGATTACGTCCTCAGGTCACCAGTGACCCATTCTTACTGAACACAGATTGGATGGTTCCCAGATTATGTCCTCAGTTCACCAGTGACCCATTCTTACTGAACACAGATTGGATGGTTCCCAGATTATGTCCTCATTTCACCAGTGACCCATTCTTACTGAACAAAGATTGGATGGTTGTCTGTTTCCCCCTTATGAGACACAAATTTATTAACGCAATTAATGACAATGGTAATGAAAACTGCATATTCTGTATTGACAGAAATACTCTGTACTTCTGAAATTAAATTGACTTCTTTGGTGAATTATATCATAAAGTTAATATCTGTGTTGGGTACTACATTCAAACATTCAACTAGTAATTATTTTTTACAAAATAGCAGCTGCAGTAGGCTATTCAAAGAGTCGTATTCTGCTTTTCCTTGAAGTCCAATTAAAAGGAGCAGATGTGCAATTAAAAAATCTTGACCCATTCTTACTGAACAGAAATACTGAAATTAAATTGACTTCTTTGGTTAATTATATCATAAAGTTAATATCTGTGTTGGGTACTACATTCAAACATTCAACTAGTAATTATTTTTTACAAAATAGCAGCTGCAGTAGGCTATTCAAAGAGTCGTATTCTGCTTTTCCTTGAATTCCAATTAAAAGGAGCAGATGTGCAATTAAAAAATCTTCCAGACCAATTTTGTTTTATGAGGTAATTTAATCCTTGACAAACATAATTTTCTGTTTCTAAAACCAATATAATGTAATGTTTTATTTGAAAGACTCGACATATTGTTAATCCTTTTACCAACCTTGATTTCCTTTACAATGACCTTTACAACATCATCCATTTGAAGTAGTATTAACAGAAAATAATCAAACATTTGACATGTCTGTTATTTGGTACTGACTTTAATCCAATGATCAGTGCCAACCCCTATTGGTTACAAGAGGATGGTTGTTCATGCCTAATTTACATATTTTTAGGCTTGTACACGGATATATACGATGCTACCAGTGAGAATGCCTTACCAGATATGGATATAGTGTTAAGACTATTACAATTAAAAAAAGGATAAGCTGATCTTTGATATATGAGGCTATTTGTAATGTATGTGGATGATCTTTGATATATGAGGCTATTTGTAATGTATGTGGATGATCTTTGATATATGAGACTATTTGTAATGTATGTGGATGATCTTTGATATATGAGACTATTTGTAATGTATGTGGATGATCTTTGATATATGAGACTATTTGTAATGTATGTGGATGGTCTTTGATATATGAGACTATTTGTAATGTATGTGGATGATCTTTGATATATGAGACTATTTGTAATGTATGTGGATGGTCTTTGATATATGAGACTATTTGTAATGTATGTGGATGATCTTTGATATATGAGACTATTTGTAATGTATGTGGATGGTCTTTGATATATGAGGCTATTTTGCTTCCACTTCCTTGTTAAAGCCAACATCATCATGAAATTTAGCGAGTACTAAGATAACTTGGCTAGAAGACTGACACTTTGCAGAAGCCAACAATTGACAAGGACCATTTTGTCTCTGGGCTGGAAACCAATTAAAACCCTGTGGTTTACATATAATTGGGCAGGTCTGTAAGGCTGACTGAAGGTTATTAAATGTGGAAGGACTCTATATTGTACTGGCTAAGATCCCACCCAGTGATGTTCATTCACAGGTTATGCTAAACCACTTGAGACATTTCCATTCCAAAACAATAATATTCTTTATATTTTTTAGAGTGTGCCCTATGGCTCAGTTTTTTAAAATTATTTCAAAATGGCCTTCGCTGCTCTTTGTTGTCCAAGTTGTCAATCATTTTGGGACCAACAGAAGCTTATTAGTGATGCCTTATAAGGGGTTTGTGTGTTTAAAGTGGGACCTACAATCACATGTTGTTCTGGTTCATGGTTCAGCCCAGGACCGTTACAGGAACAGAAAACAGAACCTAACCTCTCCATGTTAGTGATGCACTCGTAGAAGCTGCCGATATAAGACAGCTTTTCCAGCCAAGACGATGACAGAACCGAGGGAATGGACTTCTTCCTGTGAAACGTCGCACCCTTTCAGTCCTTTGCTCCATATCGCCGATGTGAATAAGAAGCCCAGTCTGTTTTGCCATCTGTGCTCCTCCCGGCAGGCTATTCTGTTGCCCTGTTTAAACCCGGTTGTGTAATTCGTCCTGGGTTTTTCCTGATCGTGTCTAAGATCAGTCAAGATTAGTCTAAGATCTGATCGTAATCACTTCACAATACTTTTTTATAGTATGTTATTGTTTTAGGGTCTTGTGTTGATCAATTCTTTGCATGGCTCACCAGTAGTTTTAGGTTCAGTTCTCACAGTTAGGTCCAGTGGTCGTAGGTTCAGTTCTCACAGTTAGGTCCAGTGGTCGTAGGTTCAGTTCTCACAGTTAGGTCCAGTGGTCGTAGGTTCAGTTCTCAGTTAGGTCCAGTGGTTGTAGGTTCAGTTCTCACAGTTAGGTCCAGTGGTTGTAGGTTCAGTTCTCACAGTTAGGTCCAGTGGTTGTAGGTTCAGTTTTCAGTTCTCAGTTAGGTCCAGTGGTCGTAGGTTCAGTTCTCACAGTTAGGTCCAGTGGTCGTAGGTTCAGTTCTCACAGTTAGGTCCAGTGGTCGTAGGTTCAGTTCTCAGTTAGGTCCAGTGGTTGTAGGTTCAGTTCTCACAGTTAGGTCCAGTGGTTGTAGGTTCAGTTCTCACAGTTAGGTCCAGTGGTTGTAGGTTCAGTTCTCAGTTCTCAGTTAGGTCCAGTGGTCGTAGGTTCAGTTCTCACAGTTAGGTCCAGTGGTCGTAGGTTCAGTTCTCACAGTTAGGTCCAGTGGTTGTAGGTTCAGTTCTCAGTTAGGTCCAGTGGTCGTAGGTTCAGTTCTCACAGTTAGGTCCAGTGGTCGTAGGTTCAGTTCTCACAGTTAGGTCCAGTGGTCGTAGGTTCAGTTCTCACAGTTAGGTCCAGTGGACTGGGGGTGTGCAGTTAGGTCCAGTGGTCGTAGGTTCAGTTCTCACAGTGGTCGTAGGTTCAGTTCTCACAGTGGTCGTAGGTTCAGTTCTCACAGTTAGGTCCAGTGGACTGGGGGTGTGCAGTTAGGTCCAGTGGTTGTAGGTTCAGTTCTCACTGTTAGGTCCAGTGGTCGTAGGTTCAGTTCTCACAGTGGTCGTAGGTTCAGTTCTCACAGTTAGGTCCAGTGGACTGGGGGTGTGCAGTTTAAACTTCTTTTTGGAAATTTTTACTTTTATTTCCTCAGTGATTCAAGGTTTTTGCATAATCTATGTAGATTTTTAACATAATAGTTATTTTTGTCATTCACTACAAAGAGCTGGTTGATGGTGATAATATCTACAGTGGAGAGAGTGTAAATGTAGATAAATTAATCGGATTCAGTCTTATTTTATAAGTCCCACCAGCCCAACCACCTGGACATTTCTAATATACGTGAGTTCCCCTGGATGAGCAGCTTTATCAGCAGATTAACATATATTTAATATACCACTCTGTTACTTCACCTGCCTGCTCTCTGCAGGCATTATATGTGTCACACTCTTTTGATTCCCCAGTCTCGTCAGACTCCAGAAGGAGAGTTCCTCCCCCTGGACCAGTGTGAGCTGGATGTAGGATTCGGAACGGGGGCTGACCAGCTCTTTCTGGTATCTCCTCTGACCATCTGCCACGAGATCAATCCCAAGAGCCCCTTCTTTGACCTGTCCCAGCGTTCTCTGTTGAATGAGGAGTTTGAGATCGTGGTCATCCTAGAAGGAATTGTGGAGACGACTGGTAAAAGCACTACTGTTATATAATTCAACATGTCCTGTAAAGCGGCATTCTGCGATTCAGAAATACATTCCTGTACTTTGGAATGCAGTGTGGTTTTAAACATTTCTGGTTTCCTCATTCATTTTTCTATAAAAACCTTTTCCTCCATTCCTTGGAGGTGAATAAAAGGCCTACCATTTAGAGTTACCAAATTAAATATTTAAGAGAATATTACATTTGATAATATTTAAATATTGCATGAAAAAAAAATTCATTGCTCTCCATCACTTATTTCTCTCGCTGTAATTTCTCAATTTTTTTCTTCCTGTCTTTTTTGTATTTATCCTCGCTTTTCTTTTGTGTTCCTTGTACATCTACTCTCATTTGATTTTCCCTCATGTTTCTTTCTTCCTTGGTGTTGTTTCTCTCTAACCTCCTCCTTTATTTTAGGTATGACCTGTCAGGTTCTCCTTCTCTAACCTCCTCCTTTATTTTAGGTATGACCTGTCAGGTTCTCCTTCTCTAACCTCCTCCTTTATGCTAGGTATAACCTGTCAGGTTCTCCTTCTCTAACCTCCTCCTTTATGCTAGGTATGACCTGTCAGGCGCGGACCTCCTACACAGAGGACGAGGTTCTGTGGGGACATCGGTTCCTGCCTGTCATGTCCCTGGAGGACGGGTTTTTCCGGGTCGACTACTCCCAGTTCCACAACACATTTGAGGTCAACACTCCCCCTTATAGCATAAAGGATCACGAGGAGAAGATCTCCCAGACCTCCCCAAACCCTCCACTGGCTGTCCTCAACTCTGCCTCACCTCCCCTTGGGAATGTGGGCCAAAGCCGGAAGGACAGGATGCTCTCAGTGGACTTTGTTGACTGTGTAGGAGAGGATTATGGGATGGGCAAGCGGCCCAGCAAGTTACAGCGTATGAGCTCTTGTATGGAGGATCTCCCGAGGGGGGTTAAGACAGGAGGAACTCTGCCTGGGGAGAACCCCTTCAGCAGAGGGAACCAGGGGGAATGGCTCCTGGGGGTTCAGGGACTTGACTCCATCACTGTTCCCGGGGGCCAGGGTGAGGAAAAGCTCCAGTTAAAGACATTAGATGGAGGCCCTGGCACCAAAGAGACAATGCCAGTTGAGGGCCAGGAGCAGCTAAGACTATCCCCTGCTCTGAACCCCATTCCAGCATCTTTCCCAACCACAGTCAGGATCCCTCTACCTGGAGTTGGGAGACGGACGGAGGACAACCTACCTGCCAAACTGCGGCGAATGAACGCTGATCGCTGACTTAATTGTGGATCGTTGCTTATCAAATGAACATTAAATGCAGGGCACAAACCAGGCAAAAACATATACTCTAAATAAAGTTACATGGAAGACAAAGATATTGTTGTTTTCAACCGGAAAGATAACTACTGTGATTTATTTTTTGTTTTGTCTAATACTTCACGATGTCTATTGCTTTGTATCAAGTTGTCCATTACAATACGAGAAAAACACAACTATAACAACTCATCTAATTTGATCAGCTGTCAGTTAATTCAAAAGTCTCCATCTGTGCCCTGTTGGGAATCACTGCTTTTCTGTTACAGTTCTGTATGCCTTCAATGCCACATCAAATTATATGTTAACATACTTTTTACAATAACATAAAGCTTGATTTCCTTATTTCTTACATTACCAACTTTTCATTATTTATCTTTTTCAAATGTATTTATTTAGGAATTTATTGAGATATAATGTATATATTTAATTGTGAATTAATGTATTATGCAAGCCTTTCCAAGAATGTATTATAGTTGCTGTACCTGAAAATGTCCACTAGGAGCAGGTATGAGCACAAACAATATTTTTGGAGATTAGGATAGTTCTGCATTTATTATGAACAAGTCTTTTCACATTTTAAAATGTACTTCATATTGCAGCATACTGATAATAAATACTTTTCAAAGTATACTTTTCAGAAAATACTTTTTTTAACCTGACAAGCCAGAAATATGAGTTTAAAAAATTGCAAAATCGTCTCTTAATGGGATACAACTTACATCCAGCTGGTGTTTCAGACATCATCAACGAAAGAATGTAACCAAAAAATAATACTGAATATACGTTTCAACCATTTACGTGTACTGTGTTAAACAAGGAAGAAGATCTGTTGGAGAGAACGGAGTCTCACACTTCACATGAAATGCCGTCACTCTCCTGAAAGTCTCATCAGATTGATTTCAAAGCTCTGTTTGACTATCACCTGTGCAAATGTTACATCTGAATAATGTGTGTGTGTGTGTGTGTGTTTCATTGTCTAAAAATCCTGAGGCCTACTGCTGTAGGAAAAACTGTTCTGTAAACCAGTGAGACAGCCTCTGTAAACCAGTGAGACAGCCTCTGTAAACCAGTGAGACAGCCTCTGTAAACCAGTGAGACAGCCTCTGTAAACCAGTGAGACAGCCTCTGTAAACCAGTGAGACAGCCTCTGTAAACCAGTGAGACAGCCTCTGTAAACCAGCGAGACAGCCTCTGTAAACCAGCGAGACACCCTCTGTAAACCAGCGAGACAGCCTCTGTAAACCAGCGAGACAGCCTCTGTAAACCCGTGAGACAGCCTCTGTAAACCAGTGAGACAGCCTCTGTAAACCAGTGAGACAGCCTCTGTAAACCAGTGAGACAGCCTCTGTAAACCAGTGAGACAGCCTCTGTAAACCAGTGAGACAGCCTCTGTAAACGAGCGAGACACCCTCTGTAAACCAGTGAGACAGCCTCTGTAAACCATTAGGGAAATATAACATATTTCTTAAAGTTTGTCTGAACTCCAGCAAACTTCAGCATTATCGGGTACTGTAAGCTGAGCCAACGAGCTAACTCAGGATGCCGGGGTGTGTAAGGTTGTGTTTATTTGTTGTTTATACGTTTGCTGGGTAACACTATGTAATCCCCTGTGGAGTGAATATGATCACACACCCACACCGTCCAGATGCTCATTCATAATTTATGAGCAAAATAATAGTGTGTTCTTCCTGCAATCCCACAGCTGACAGCCTAGCCGCACATGGCCTTTAGATACAGGTCTAAACTTATAGGGAACGATGTAGCCAAGAAATAGTGTGAACCCTTAAGACAACTATATAGAAAAGGTATAGGTTTCACTTAAAAACATAAGCTCTGATTTTTGCACTCATCCTTTTTAACTTCATAAGACAACTGGGGGAAAATACGTTTTTTTACAATCATTGTCCTACTTCTGAAGGTCAGATGAAGCTTTGTTACAAGCTGTCTCTAGAGGCCTTTACTGATGAGTTGCTTCTAGCATACCATCTGATGGTTTAAGAAAGAAGTGTCAATAGATCAATAGAAGGCTATTGGATGAACACTAAACTAGAACCAATATGAGAGAACAGGGGTCTTGATAAAACCCTTCACAGAATGTTCTGTAAATCACCCCCCACTAATTAAGAGGTTTAGAAAAACAAATTTACTGATACAGGGATTATTTGAAGGCCCCTACTTAGAGATGTTCTAGAGAGAACCCTTTAAAGAGTGGCAGAACACTTAATTCTGGGTTCTATGTAGAACCGTTTACGGGTACACTTTACAGAACACTTTAACTACAAACTGAGAGGATCTTAGACCGTTTAATAAATGCTTCATTGTAATAGTTGTGTTAATGAAAACTCGAGTTGGCAGCAATTTGTCCTGAGGCGTTCTGGAAACAGAGAGAACTAATAGGACTAAATGCTATAGTGCAGAAACATAGTCACATGTGGGTCAGTTCTACGCTATGTCACAATCTATTAAGTTCAGTACTTTTGCAATGACGTGTTGTCTTGGAAAGTCAGGCAAAATCCATGGAGTCCAAAGTCACTAGCGTTTTTCTCATTGTCTGTAAAGGCTATGGGAGCATATCGGCGCAGACAGAACGTCATGTTTTATGCTTTGTCATGATGTTTAAATCCAAGCAACTGTTTGGTACAGTTGGCCTTAGGTCTGTGTAGTCTGTTGGGTTGTTTTTAACGGTCTCTCTAGTTAGCCGTCTCTCTAGTTAGCCCCCTCTCTAGTTAGCCGCCTCTCTAGTTAGCCGCCTCTCTAGTTAGCCGCCTCTCTAGTTAGCCGTCTCTCTAGTTAGCCGCCTCTCTAGTTAGCCGCCTCTCTAGTTAGCCGCCTCTCTAGTTAGCCGCCTCTCTAGTTAGCCGCCTCTCTAGTTAGCCGCCTCTCTAGTTAGCCGTCTCTCTAGTTAGCCGTCTCTCTAGTTAGCCGCCTCTCTAGTTAGCCGCCTCTCTAGTTAGCCGCCTCTCTAGTTAGCCGTCTCTCTAGTTAGCCGTCTCTCTAGTTAGCCGTCTCTCTAGTTAGCCGCCTCTCTAGTTAGCCGCCTCTCTAGTTAGCCCCCTCTCTAGTTAGCCGCCTCTCTAGTTAGCCCCCTCTCTAGTTAGCCGCCTCTCTAGTTAGCCGTCTCTCTAGTTAGCCGCCTCTCTAGTTAGCCGCCTCTCTAGTTAGCCGTCTCTCTAGTTAGCCGTCTCTCTAGTTAGCCGCCTCTCTAGTTAGCCGCCTCTCTAGTTAGCCCCTCTCTAGTTAGCCGTCTCTCTAGTTAGCCGTCTCTCTAGTTAGCCGCCTCTCTAGTTAGCCGTCTCTCTAGTTAGCCGCCTCTCTAGTTAGCCGCCTCTCTAGTTAGCCGCCTCTCTAGTTAGCCGTCTCTCTAGTTAGCCGCCTCTCTAGTTAGCCGCCTCTCTAGTTAGCCGCCTCTCTAGTTAGCCGTCTCTCTAGTTAGCCGCCTCTCTAGTTAGCCGCCTCTCTAGTTAGCCGTCTCTCTAGTTAGCCGTCTCTCTAGTTAGCCGCCTCTCTAGTTAGCCGCCTCTCTAGTTAGCCGTCTCTCTAGTTAGCCGCCTCTCTAGTTAGCCGTCTCTCTAGTTAGCCGTCTCTCTAGTTAGCCGCCTCACTAGTTAGCCGCCTCTCTAGTTAGCCGTCTCTCTAGTTAGCCGTCTCTCTAGTTAGCCGTCTCTCTAGTTAGCCGTCTCTCTAGTTAGCCGTCTCTCTAGTTAGCCGTCTCTCTAGTTAGCCGCCTCACTAGTTAGCCGCCTCTCTAGTTAGCCGTCTCTCTAGTTAGCCGTCTCTCTAGTTAGCCGCCTCACTAGTTAGCCGCCTCTCTAGTTAGCCGTCTCTCTAGTTAGCCGCCTCACTAGTTAGCCGCCTCTCTAGTTAGCCGTCTCTCTAGTTAGCCGTCTCTCTAGTTAGCCGCCTCACTAGTTAGCCGTCTCTCTAGTTAGCCGCCTCTCTAGTTAGCCGTCTCTCTAGTTAGCCGTCTCTCTAGTTAGCCGCCTCGCTAGTTAGCCGCCTCGCTAGTTAGCCGTCTCTCTAGTTAGCCGTCTCTCTAGTTAGCCGTCTCTCTAGTTAGCCGCCTCTCTAGTTAGCCGTCTCTCTAGTTAGCCGTCTCTCTAGTTAGCCGCCTCACTAGTTAGCCGCCTCTCTAGTTAGCCGTCTCTCTAGTTAGCCGTCTCTCTAGTTAGCCGCCTCACTAGTTAGCCGCCTCTCTAGTTAGCCGTCTCTCTAGTTAGCCGTCTCTCTAGTTAGCCGTCTCTCTAGTTAGCTGTCTCTGTAGTCTGTGGGATTCCAAACTACAAGTGTTTCTAGAAAGGTCAAAGCAATGTTCTCTTTCAGTGATAGTGACACTTCACATAGCTGGAGGGAAACAATACAGAGTGTGTGTGTGTGTGTGTGTGTGTGTGTGGTACTCAGACAGGCTGCCAAGCTCATTACAACCCCCCACTTCATTAGTGCTGAATCTTATTAGGCAGCATATTCTTTTTGGTGTAGTAATTGGGTCCCTCACAGGGGTTTCATACCCAGAATTACAGTGAATAAAATCTGTCCATGCTTCATAAAGCATCTTAGAAAATTAATGCTTCAGCTTGAGGCCATAATTGACATGACATTGATAGTCCTGTTTTTATAGTTGTTTAAGATAATTGTTAAAGAATCTCTTCAGAGTTCCAGTTCCTTCTCAGCAGTCGGTTTACTATTCACATTACCATATGGTGACAACAATGACGTTTTCTGACATTTTCTTTGCACACATGGACAAACAAAATGTGACTTTTGAAATACATGATTCGATAAATAAATATTTATATTTTACAAATAATTTCTGATTTGTATGGAGATAAAGAGAATGTAATGTGAACGGAGTATCGACCTACCAAGAGTTCGATTTAGTTACACTGATTATATCTCTCAGGTTTTCCAAACCACTTTTAACAAACCTGAAATTCAACAAATGTGAGTCATTTGCTGGTGTCAGACATTCAGTTGAATACATTTCTGCAAAAGTGGGAAAATGATCACCAAAATTGTGATTTGCAGGGAAGGTGGTTCTGCTGGGGGTCATCTAAGGTGTGACTTCAAAAGTCACAGAGGGCTCAGACGAAAGAGGCCAGACGGAGGAGGCCAGACGGAGGAGGCAGATCCTCAGCTGGCTGATGCGGTGATTGCAGCCCCAGAAGAGTGGGTGGTGCTGGCTGTGGAGGCCTGGTGCGAGGAGCCGCCATTAAATTTAACTAAGCATCACATCTGGAGGAAACCAGGAATTGCTCATCACCTGGCAAATATCACTCCTACAGTGAAGCATGACGGTGGCAACGTCATGCTGTGGGGATGTTTTCCAGTGGCAGTCAATCACTAGTCAGTATTCAGTGAAAGATGAAGGAAACAAAGTACAGACAGATCCTTGATGAAAGTCTGAAACCCTGAGCGCTCTGGAGCAGGTTGAGGTGAACATACACCTTCCAACTGGACAACAACCCAAAGCACACAAACACCGCCGGATAGGGTTCCAGCTAAAGCCCGGACTTAATCGAACATCTCTGGAGAGACCTGAAAATGGCAGAACATGAGAAGAAGAATGGGGGAACATACCAAATACATGTGTCCCAAGCTTGTAGAATAATACCCGAGAAGACTCAAGTCTTTAATCGCTGCCAAAGGTGATTCCACAAAAGTACTGACTGTTTATTAAAATGTGATAAGTCTGTGACATATTATATGCATGGTTTCTGGAAAACAAGTGCCCTGTCTGAACAATTACAGATATGCAGAACTTGGTGTGTATTAAAGTATGTCAATAAGAAGAAAAAATAAAATAATTAAATGTATGAAATGGAAGCACTTTTAAAAAGCTGAATGGTCTGTAGACACTATATGCACAATTTTTCCTGGGATTTCACATAGCTGACTGCTGCAACCCATTGAATTCGGTACACACTGACAAAGAGCTGTGTGGACAGGATCTGTTTGTCAAGGCAATATTCACATGAAAATATATTGCGCTTTGATCGGTTCTTCTAAATGTTCTGTCTTTCCCATAGCAGCAACAGTTGTAATGGAAGAGCGAGTGTGTGGCAGCTTTATGGCTGTTTGAGAGACACACAAACCAGTCAGTAAAGGCACAGCCACTCAGTCCCTGTTTTATCAACGCTGCCTGCTGACAACATAAAGCTCTTACCTGCATGAGTCCAAACTCAGGAGGACAGTTTGGCGCCAGCCAGACTACTTTTCCAAACCACTTTCCTCTTTGCTATTTAATCAATATGATTTAAGCATGTGAGTGTGTGTGTGTATTGACTACTAGACAGACAATACTTCTGTAGTATCTTCCTTTAATGGTGTTCTGAGGTCCAGGGCATCATTTTCTTATTCCAGAAGTTAACACGTACAATTGTTTTAATACAATTATTCATAGACAACATCATCCAGTATAGTGAACCTTATACTGCCTACACATCATCCAGTATAGTGAACCTTATACTGCCTACACATCATCCAGTATTAGTGAACCTTATACTGCCTACACATCATCCAGTATTGGTGAACCTTATACTGCCTACACATCATCCAGTATTGGTGAACCTTATACTGCCTACACATCATCCAGTATTGGTGAACCTTATACTGCCTACACATCATCCAGTATTAGTGAACCTTATACTGCCTACACATCATCCAGTATTGGTGAACCTTATACTGCCTACACATCATCCAGTATTGGTGAACCTTATACTGCCTACACATCATCCAGTATAGTGAACCTTATACTGCCTACACATCATCCAGTATTGGTGAACCTTATACTGCCTACACATCATCCAGTATAGGTGAACCTTGTACTGCCTACACATCATCCAGTATTGGTGAACCTTATACTGCCTACACATCATCCAGTATAGTGAACCTTATACTGCCTACACATCATCCAGTATTGGTGAACCTTATACTGCCTACACATCATCCAGTATTAGTGAACCTTATGTTGCCTACAACATCATCCAGTATTAGTGAACCTTATACTGCCTACACATCATCCAGTATTAGTGAACCTTATACTGCCTACACATCATCCAGTATCGGTGAACCTTATACTGCCTACACACCATCCAGTATTAGTGAACCTTATACTGCCTACACATCATCCAGTATAGGTGAACCTTATACTGCCTACACATCATCCAGTATAGGTGAACCTTATACTGCCTACACATCATCCAGTATAGGTGAACCTTATACTGCCTACACATCATCCAGTATTAGTGAACCTTATACTGCCTACACATCATCCAGTATTAGTGAACCTTATGTTGCCTACAACATCATCCAGCTACATCCATTACATAATTTTGTTTGCAACCAACAACACAATGTACAGTTAAGATTTGTCTCTTCAATATATTTCCTGCATGGAGACTTGCATTGTGATTTAAGTGTAGTGTTCTGTACTCATGCCTGACATTTTAATTGAGTTGATCTATGAAGATGTCTAAAAATGCATAAGTATTGATCAAATTGCTAATGCACCTTCATGATTAGACATTTGTAGCGGCTTTATATTTTGTACTTATTTTGCAACAAGGGATTGCAAATATAGTTAACCATCCCCTAACATAAAGTAACAACTAAAGACAGTCACCTTTAACCAGTTTCCTAGACAAAGCAATATAACTACATTATTTTAAGTAACTTCAGCAACAATAAGTCTGAATTAAAGTGCTTATTTTGTGTCTTCGTGGAAGCTTGAATTAGTTAAACCTCCAGAAGAGTTGTATATCTGTGAATGTGTCCATTGATATGCAAATCCAAACTCTACCACATGACCTTAACTGAGTAAAACACAGAGCAGGCTATTGTTCATAATGCCTTTAATCTCTGAGCATCTATTCAAATATATTACCTGAACCTTCAGAGACACATTTGATTCGACTGCGATTGAGTTGAAGCTTTTTGGACATTTTACTGTCAGATTCATGTATCTCCTATTGTCTTAAATGCTCATTTTAGCAGTTGGTGACAGTTACACAAACTGGATTAATTGTTAGAAAATAAATATATTTTAAACCATCTCTGATTTCTGGTATACTCCTTAGCAGTCATTAGCCAAAAAGTTTATTCTTTAGGTTTTCAAATTAAGTCTACATGAACTCAGAAGTAGAGTAATTCTGGTTAAAAACATTATTTTGCCTAAATGGACTGTGTATAGACTGGGGCCTGTTTCTTCTACTGCCGTATCCTTAGTAGTTAGAACAGACAGGTTAGTATGAAGCCCAAATCCTAAATTAGCTTCAAAACATCTGTATTTATTTTGGGAATGTTCATTTAAATAGCCTGAGAGTTAATGTTTCTGCTGTTCACAAACAGAGATGTTACATCACTTCATATAATCAGATCATCTCACATCCTCTTAGATAATCAGATTAGCGTGAGGTACATAGATAGATCGATAGATATATAGATATATAGATAGGACATAAAATAGACACAACATAATGCTATAACGGAAAGGTAAGTTATTTTGTGTTGATGTGATGAAAAAAATAAAATGCTATTGACTGCAAACATTGCATGTCGTTCCTAAACTAATCCCCACTTTCATATGCCAAAACATAATAACTGGCTTAAACGCATGGCCTGATTCACACTGAATATTTCAGCAAATGGCAGATGGACTGATGCAACTTTAGCCTATAGTAGGACAGTTTGAATGGGAGTTTTTGTCCAAAATATACAGTAGTTAATGATGGAGGCATCCAATGAATAAATATGCATGTGTGCAGGAAATGCCCAGGCTTCCAGTCTTGGTTTGTCTCTGGATTCCTTTGTACATAGTCAATGAAGCAGAAAGCCATCTGTGATTATGACATAAGGGAGTATAGAGCATTTCAATATCTTCTATAAGCACAGAACTTTGTGTACAGTTGGCAGAGATTCAGTGTCAATTCCACTCAGTCGTAATGTCATTGGTACATTATCTGGGATACTGTTTAGAATTATTATGCACAACTCTATGTATAACTAGATATTGCTCTTTTGCACAATTTGAAACGTATTTTTCTGCAATCTAGACAGGCTTTTTCTTTTTCACATCTAGACATTTCTCCTTTGCACTATTCAGATACATATAACACATTCTTTATTTACCCAGTACATATGCCAACTAGGCAGGGTCCCTTGACTGTTCGTGTTGTGTGTTTTGCTACTCAGACATAGAAACCCATTTTATGAAGCTCTAGAAACAGTTTTTGTGCTGTTGTTGATTCTAGAGGCACTATGTTTTTGCTCCACGTGCTTCAGGACACAACAGCCCGCTTTGTGGTTTTGCACGGTTCACAACTTTGTGGCTGGGCTGTTATTACTCTTCAACACATCTACAGATTGTCTAGAACTTGGTGCTGGATTTAATTCACCTGTGGGTCAGGTTCAAACCCCTGATCCAATCATTTGTATGGGTGACCACATACCTTTGATCCATATATGTTTTAGGGGAGCCATGATCTCTAGCCATGGTCCTGACTGCAACTCAAATTCATTTGGCCTATTTTAGATGTCTGCATAGAACAAAACTAATGAGAATGGCTGGATTTAGGTTCACTCTCTATGGACGATGGCATTCATTTGTCTACATGTACACTATGGACGGGAGGGCAATACACTGTGTTTTACTGTACATGGAACAGTCAGCAATCACCTTTAAAAACTGAAAACGCAAACTATAAAATCTGCTCCCCAACCCAACTGTAGTATGTCTATCAATCAATTTTATAAAGCCCTGTTTCACAACAACAGTTCTCAGTGCTTTTACAAACACCCAGCCTGGTGTGTAAATCAAAACCTGTTTCCAGAGTGCATTCTTTCAGTCGGTTTCAACTTTAAACATGTAGCTCTCTATAGTGTAGCTCTCCATGTTTGGAGTTAAAAAGTATGGATGGATGGTACTGAATCTTGTCGAGCCAAACGGCTATATTAACAATCTGTGAATGGCTACTGTTAAGAAGTCCTAAACGCGATGTTCCCCAGGGCTTTGTGCAGGGCCCTTTACATTTATACGGGGTGTTCTCCACGGCTGGGTTCTGGGAATCCTACTCTAATTCAGCGTCCTCCTCCTTAGTGAGATCCTATATTAACACACACACACACACACACACACACACACACACACACACACACACACACACACACACACACACACACACACACACACACACACACACACACACACACACACACACACACACACACACACACACACACACACACACACACACACACACACACACACACACACACACACACACATGAAGCTCATGGACACAGCACTCATCGACTAGTGCTGTGTGAATCTTAAGTAGTTAAATAAATCAATTAGATATTTGGTTGTAATCTGTCATCATTCTACCTCAGCAGCACTGGGTATTGTTTCAAACAGGAACTAGCTTGCTACATAAATTAGATTGTCTGCTTTGCTTGCTCATGCACAACCCTGAAAAAGAATGTAGCCAATTCGCTCAATCAAACACATCTTACCATCCTGTATCCTACTTCAGAAAAACCCACGCAAAAGCCGCTTCTCTAGCGAGGTCAACAGAAATGCCCTGCCTGCGTACTCTGAGGTTTCCAGCTGGTCCGAACACACAACGTTCTGATATCACAATAAAAAGTTGGGGGGAGAAAATACATATTAGATTACATAAATGTGAGGGAGACATGATCCCCTCGTCCCCCATGAAAGTTCTGCCTCTGAAAATTAAAATTAACAGCAGCAATTAAATTGCTTTGATTCTGCCCTACAACGCTCCTTTATTGAATCAATATTCCCTATAAATTGCTTTGATTCTGACAAACAAACACTTCTTTATTAAATCAATATTCCTCCTGACTTGTTGATTCTTATTCTGGTGACCTTTTGACTAAGTAGTGTCCAGGCAATTAAATGATTACACAAACAAGTTCTAAATACTCATTTACTGTAAGTGTCTAAAATAGGAATGTTCACCCTCTGTGTGTCATGTGGGTACTCTGTGTGTCATGTGGGTACTCTATGTGTCATGTGGGTACTCTGTGTGTCATGTGGGTACTCTGTGTGTCATGTGGGTACTCTGTGTGTCATGTGGGTACTCTATGTGTCATGTGGGTACTCTGTGTGTCATGTGGGTACTCTGTGTGTCATGTGGGTACTCTGTGTGTCATGTGGGTACTCTGTGTGTCATGTGGGTACTCTGTGTGTCATGTGGGTACTCTGTGTGTCATGTGGGTACTCTGTGTGTCATGTGGGTACTCTGTGTGTCATGTGGGTACTCTGTGTGTCATGTGGGTACTCTGTGTGTCATGTGGGTACTCTGTGTGTCATGTGGGTACTCTGTGTGTCATGTGGGTACTCTGTGTGTCATGTGGGTACTCTGTGTGTCATGTGGGTACTCTGTGTGTCATGTGGGTACTCTGTGTGTCATGTGGGTACTCTGTGTGTCATGTGGGTACTCTGTGTGTCATGTGGGTACTCTGTGTGTCATGTGGGTACTCTGTGTGTCATGTGGGTACTCTGTGTGTCATGTGGGTACTCTGTGTGTCATGTGGGTACTGTGTGTGTCATGTGGGTACTGTGTGTGTCATGTGGGTACTCTGTGTGTCATGTGGGTACTCTGTGTGTCATGTGGGTACTCTGTGTGTCATGTGGGTACTCTGTGTGTCATGTGGGTACTCTGTGTGTCATGTGGGTACTCTGTGTGTCATGTGGGTACTCTGTGTGTCATGTGGGTACTCTGTGTGTCATGTGGGTACTCTGTGTGTCATGTGGGTACTCTGTGTGGCATACTGGTTACTGTGGGCACAGTCCTCTAATGTGACATTGGTATGGGGGATATTTCAGTGTATCCCATAACACAATGGGGAATCAAATGACCTTACAGAAATGCTCTCGTAGGCATTTTATTGGGTGGATGTTTCAAAGGCTAGATGATGTTGATGGCACAGACGGTTGTTCTCTAGATACTAAACAAGATAGGCATGTTTACCTAGATCATAGCATTTAATCAAATTAACACATGACAACATACACCATGCCACCTTAACATGGCACCTTAACATGCCACCTCCAGACACACTGTTTCACTAAAGACAAAGTTGGATACTTGAGTCCAGTTGTTCTGGAAATCCCTATGTTGAATACATTGTTTGTCTTTGATGTGAATTTGTAAATCTATATTTACTCATTAGTCTGGGTAATTTCTGCTTGACAGACGCCTTCACAAGTCGGTCAGCCAGATCATTGCATTTGTTCTTTTCTGTGAGAATATTTACATTTCCTTTTTTAATGGTTGCGATATTTCTGGCACATTGCTCACAGAGCCCCCGAGCAAAGTCGTGAAAACTCCAGATTCTATTAAATTATGTTTGATCCCAACATCTTAAATCAGTATAGTAGTTTGCAGTCTTCTCTATAATCTGTTTACATACTTCTGTCAGAGACACAAGGTACACATGGCCAACTGACAGTGTAAAGAATACAGACCCAGATTGAAGTGGTCTCTCATAAGCATCAACACATTGATTCATTGATTTGTTGCGCTAATATGATTACAGCATGCACTTTAAACTCGCATACAAACTATCACAGACTACAAATGGAACCCAGATAACAAGCTGCCAGAGCTAAACGCCCTCTTTGTTCACTTTGAGGTAAGTACCATTAAACCATACATGAGAGTCTCTGCTGTTTTGGATAATTACATTCTCTCAGTAGTTAACGTGAGTACACATATTAAAGAATCACAAGAATCACAGCTTGTTCTCACCTGCCTACAGGGTTTTTCTGGTTTTGGTGTCTTTGTTTTCTCCTTGAGTTGTCAGACATCAGCAACTCATTCTGAAAGCATAACCTTCAATTAATAGTCGATATTAACAGCACTTGAGCATGCAGTTATGATGTTCAACACACACACACACACACAACACCTGTCAAATAACAGAAATATGACAAGCCAATAGTCCAAGTACTTGAATGTTAGAGAACAGAACACAACAAAACTTCTGTCACTGTACAAATAGTCTATTGACTGCATAGCACCTGGCAGCTGCAGTAATTACTGTATTCTCAATATGCTCAATATGCTCTGCTAAATCTATATCTATGCCTTGTGTTGATTTCTTTTCACTGACACATTCAAAGCCTGATCTCTTTAGTTTTCTGTCTTTGTCTTAAAACTAGATGCGGCAGTGGCTCAGTGGGTTGAGTCGGTTGTCGATCCCCGGTCCCTCCTGGGAAGCTGCTCCTGGCGAGCCTGCAGTCGCCTTGCATGGTACACGTGGTCGTCAGTGTGTGAATGAGTGAATGAATGGGTGAATGTGACGCAGGATAAAAGCGCTTTATAAAAAGCGCTGCAACTAGATGTGTTTTTTGGTAATATATTTGTTTCTCCTATTCAGGGTGACTTACTTTAAGAGACGCAAACATTTTGAGGTTTTTATTATCTCTGCGCTACAAACTGCGAGTGTGTGTTTGCGTGTGTGTGTGTGTGTGTGTGTGTGTGTGTGCGCACTATTATCTGTCCAGGGGCATTTGGTTTTCACTACAGACAGAATGCCACACTAGTTCTGCCAATCTGGCTGGATGATGAAGCACCTGATACTGCTAGTAGGATGGAGGAGATACGATGGTAACCATTTGAAGAGACATGCTAAATATATATTTTTTTAAATACATTATTATTCAGTAGTTAAGCTGTTCATTGGTCTGCCCCTTTAAATTTATTTCTCAGCTCTGCTAACAGACGGTTTCCTCACGACGCTGCTGTCAGGATGTTCATTTATGGTGTCCGGAGAGTTCTGGCATTCTTCACTAAAACAGTTCTGCTGTTAACCTGATAAGCAAATAAGGGAAGTGTTTTATAGTCGACAATTCAGCCTCCAGTGACCTTACTGAAATGCTTTCATAGACATATTATCGTTTTCATCATTTTTGGCTGGTTAAAATTGCTTGGGTCAGTAAGTTTAACAAAAGGTCACATGGAATATTCCCTGAGGCCAAAGAAATGCAGACACAGAATTTCTATCCTGTGCATCTGACCACCAAGCCTTACGCTGTCATGGTAGCTAATATGCTAATTATATGCAAATCTGCAAATGCTTGCTGGTCTGGATTGGTTTACTGACTGACTGGTTTGATAGAAAGCTTTAGGATCCCGTCTTCATCCCATTACTTCCTGTCACATTCAAAAGGTGGTCAGATTCATTTACAACAGCTTGACTTATTCTGACATGGACATACAGGAACACACCTCATACAGGAACACACATCATACAGGAACACACCTCATACAGGAACACACCTCATACAGGAACACACCTCATACAGGAACACACCTCATACAGGAACACACCTCATACAGGAACACACCTCATACAGGAACACACCTCATACAGGAACACACCTCATACAGGAACACACCTCATACAGGAACACACCTCATACAGGAACACACCTCATACAGGAACACACATCATACAGGAACACACCTCATACAGGAACACACCTCATACAGGAACACACCTCATACAGGAACACACATCATACAGGAACACACCTCATACAGGAACACACATCATACAGGAACACACCTCATACAGGAACACACCTCATACAGGAACACACCTCATACAGGAACACACCTCATACAGGAACACACCTCATACAGGAACACACCTTATACAGGAACACACATCATACAGGAACACACCTCATACAGGAACACACCTCATACAGGAACACACCTCATACAGGAACACACATCATACAGGAACACACCTCATACAGGAACACACATCATACAGGAACACACATCATACAGGAACACACATCACACTTCCATAAACCCAGCACCCACACACTTCTATAAACCCAGCACCCAGACACTTCCATAAACCCAGCACCCACACACTTCTATAAACCCAGCACCCAGACACTTCCATAAACCCAGCACCCACACACTTCCATAAACCCAGCACCCAGACACTTCCATAAAACCCAGCACCCACACACTTCCATAAACCCAGCACCCACACACTTCCATAAACCCAGCACCCAGACACTTCCATAAACCCAGCACCCAGACACTTCCATAAACCCAGCACCCACACACTTCTATAAACCCAGCACCCAGACACTTCCATAAACCCAGCACCCAGACACTTCCATAAACCCAGCACCCAGACACTTCCATAAACCCAGCACCCACACACTTCCATAAACCCAGCACCCACACACTTCCATAAACCCAGCACCCAGACACTTCCATAAACCCAGCACCCAGACACTTCCATAAACCTAGCTTTGATAATGAGAGAAATGCAATGGTGACCAGATTTGACCACTCCATCAAAACACTACCGCCTCTTCAGAGCTGAACAAGATCCTATCCCACGCCCACACAACAATGCAACTGCTCCTGTGTGTGTGTGTGTGTGTGTGTGTGTGTGTGTGTGTGTGTGTGTGTGTGTGTGTGTGTGTTTGGATGACAGTCAGCTAATGGAACTCTTTCCCAGAGGACACACTGTCAACGACAACTCTTCCCTCCCACTCAACTCAACTGTCTGTGTAAGGTTACACTGGTATAATTCACATGAAACGGAAGAGTGTTAAGTTTCTTTGGTATTAATGTGATGGGGATCGAGTTTAATTGATAATTATTAAAACCGGTTCATAAAACCAGCAGGGGGCAGTCTAGTGTTAGAGGCATATACCTTAGACTCACCGCCGTGGGGAAGAAGCTGTTCTTGTGATGGGATGTTTTGGTCTTGGTTGACCACACCCGTATGACCACACCCGTATGACCACATCCGTATGACCACACCCGTCCGCCAGAGGGGAAAGTTCTGAATAGTCCGTTATCTTTTCTTTAGAGCTCCGCCCAAATGTGTGATGACACCGACTACACAAAACTGGTGAAAAAATAAAAAGTAGATTATTTGTACGTAATTGCGCTAATGCGCTTTTCCACGGCTAGAGGATAAAAACAAATCTGTTGTTTTATATGAAACCAACCGTAGAAAATCCATTATGTTGTTAAATAACAGACAGGGTTAATGTTGTGTTCATAATTTTGATGTTCATGCATGTAGAAAACATTCTAGTTTCATTTAAGGATGTGCATTACGGGCTTGATTTTCACAATCTCTAGGGGGAAGTGCAGAAAAAGCCACAAGCAGATCATGTGTAATGGGTTTTATTATAAAAACAAACAAACACTACATCGAAAAATTACCGAAAAATAGAAACACTATTCATAAAAAATGAATAACTGTTACGTAGAGCGACAACTAATGGACAGAATTAGTTATATAAGACCATAGACTGTATAAAGATAGTATAAGACACAACCACTCACCACATATATAGACACGATGTCCCAAACAATCCTGAACAATGTGAAAAAGGCAAAAGCTCAACTTCATTACAAACCCAAACCAGCTGTAATAAGCTGAACTAAATACCCAACTAATTACAAACCCAAACCAGGTGTGTAATATGCTGAACTCTATATACTATATCTGCACTATATACTCTATACACTATATCTGCACCATATACTATATCTGCACTATATACTCTATATACTATATCTGCACTATATACTCTATACAATATATCTGCACCATATACTATATCTGCACTATATACTCTATATACTATATCTGCACTATATACTATATATACTATATCTGCACTATATACTCTATATACTATATCTGCACTATATACTATATATACTGTATCTGCACTATATACTCTATATACTATATCTGCACTATATACTCTATATACTATATCTGCACTATATACTCGATACAATATATCTGCACCATATACTATATCTGCACTATATACTATATCTGCACTATATACTATATATACTATATCTGCACTATATACTCTATATACTATATCTGCACTATATACTCTATACAATATATCTGCACCATATACTATATCTGCACTATATACTCTATATACTATATCTGCACTATATACTATATATACTATATATGCACTATATACTCTATATACTATATCTGCACTATATACTATATATACTGTATCTGCACTATATACTCTATATACTATATCTGCACTATATACTCTATATACTATATCTGCACTATATACTATATCTGAATTATATACTATATCTGCACCATATACTCTATATACTATATCTGCACTATATACTCTATATACTATATCTGCACAATAGTCTATATATACTATATCTGCACCATGTACTCTATATACTATATCTGCACTATATACTCTATATACTATATCTGCACTATATACTCTATATACTATATCTGCACTATATACTATATATACTATATCTGCACTATATACTCTATATACTATATCTGCACTATATACTATATCTGAATTATATACTATATCTGCACTATATACTATATCTGAATTATATACTATATCTGCACCATATACTCTATATACTATATCTGCACTATATACTCTATATACTATATCTGCACTATATACTATATATACTATATCTGCACCATGTACTCTATATACTATATCTGCACTATATACTCTATATACTATATCTGCACTATATACTCTATATACTATATCTGCACTATATACTATATCTGCACTATATACTCTATATACTATATCTGCACTATATACTCTATATACTATATCTGCACTATATACTCTATATACTATATCTGCACTCTCATCTCTCTCATCTTCAACCGCTTATCCGGGGTCGGGTCGCGGGGGTAGCAGCTCTAGCAGGGGACCCCAAACTTCCCTTTCCCGGGCAACATTAGCCAGCTCTGACTGGGGAATCCCGAGGCGTTCCCAGGCCAGTGTGGAGATATAATCTCTCCACCTAGTCCTGGGTCTTCCCCGAGGTCTCCTCCCAGCTGGACGTGCCTGGAACACCTCTCTAGGGAGGCGCCCAGGTGGCATTCTTACAAGATGCCCGAACCACCTCAACTGGCTCCTTTCTATGCAAAGGAGCAGCGGCTCTACTCCGAGTTCCTCTCGGATGACTGAGCTTCTCACCCTATCCCTAAGGGAGAAGCCAGCCACCTTTCTGAGAAAACCCATTTCGGCCGCTTGTACCCGCGATCTCGTTCTTTCGGTCATGACCCAGCTTTCATGACCATAGGTGAGGGTAGGAACAAAGATTGACCGGTAGATCGAGAGCTTTGCCTTTCGGCTCAGCTCTCTTTTCGTCACAACGGTGCGGTGAAGCGAATGCAACACCGCCCCCGCTGCTCCGATCCTCCGACCAAACTCCCGCTCCATTGTTCCCTCACTCGCGAACAGGACCCCGAGGTACTTGAACTCCTTCACTTGGAGTAAGGACTCATTCCCTACCCGGAGTAGGCACTCCACCGGTTTCCTGCTGAGAGTCATGGCCTCAGATTTAGAGGTGCTAACCCTCATCCCAGCCGCTTCACACTCGGCTGCGAACCGATCCAGTGAGTGCTGAAGGTCACCGACCGATGAGGCCATCAGGACCACATCATCCGCAAAAAGCAGTGATGTGACCATCAGCCCACCGAACGGGAACCCCTCCCCCATGACTACGCCTTGATATCCTGTCCATGAATATTACAAACAGGGTTGGTGACAAAGCGCAGCCCTGGCGGAGGCCAACCCCACCGGGAACGAATCCGACTTACTGCCGAGGACACGGACACAGCTCATGCTTTGAGCGTACAGGAGTGGATGGCCCTGAGAAGAGACCCCCTCACCCCATACTCCGCAGCACCTCCCACAAAAGATCCGGGGTACCCGGTCATACGCCTTCTCCAGATCCACAAAACACATGTAGACTGGATGGGCATACTCCCAGGCCCCCTCCAGGATCCTTGCGAGAGTAAAGAGCTGGTCCGTGGTTCCCGGCCAGGACGAAAACCGCATTGTTCCTCTTCAATCTGAGGTTCGACTATTGGCCGAACCCTCCTTTCCAGCACTTTGGAGTACACTTTACCAGGGAGGCTGAGGAGTGTGATACCTCTGTAATTGGCACACACTCTCTGGTCCCCCTTTTTAAAGAGGGGAACCACCACCCCGGTCTGCCACTCCTCTGGCACTGTCCCAGACTTCCATGCAATGTTGAAGAGGCGTGTCAACCAAGACAGCCCTTCCCCACCCAAAGCTTTTAGCATTTCTGGACGAATCTCATCAGTCCCTGGGGCTTTGCCACTGTGGAGTTGTTTGACTACCTCAGCGACTTCCCCCAGGGAAACTGACGATGACCCTCCATCAGCCTCCAGCTCTGCCTCTGTACTAGAGGGCGTGTAGGTCGGATTCAGGAGCTCCTCAAAATGCTCTTTCCAGCGCCCGATCACATCATCAGTTGAGGTCAACAGTGTCCCATCCTTACTGTACACAGCTTGGATGGTTCCCGTTTTCCCCTTCTGAGGTGCCGAACGGTTTTCCAGAAGCATTTTGGTGCCGACCGAAAGTCCTTCTCCATAGCTTCTCCAAACTTCTCCCACACCCGCTGCTTTGCCTCTGACACGGCAGCGGCTGCAGCCCTTCGGGCCTGTCGGTACCCTGCAACTGCCTCCGGAGTCCCCAGGGCTAGCATATCCCTGAAGGCCTCCTTCTTCAGTCGGACAGCTTCCCTGACCACCGTGGTCCACCACGGTGTTCTAGGTTACCACCCCTTGAGGCACCTAGGACCTTGAGACCACAGCTCACCGCCGCAGCTTCAGCAATAGAAGCTTTGAACATTGCCCACTCAGGTTCAATGCCCCCAACCTCCACAGGGATGCCTGAAAAGCTCCGCCGGAGGTGTGAGTTGAAGATCTTTCGGACAGGGGCCTCCTCCAGACGTTCCCAGTTCACCCGCACCACCCGTTTGGGCTTACCTGGTCTGTCCAAAGTCTTTCCCCACCCTCTGATCCAACTCACTACCAGATGGTGATCAGTTGACAGCTCTGCCCCTCTCTTCACCCGAGTGTCCAAAACATGCGGCCTTAGATCAGCCGATACGATCACAAAATCGATCATTGACCTTCGGCCTAGGGTGCTCTGGTACCATGTACACTTATGCGCCTCCTTATGTTCGAACATGGTGTTTGTTATAGACAATCCATGACTAGCACAGAAGTCCAATAACAAACGACCGCTCGGGTTTAGATCAGGGAGGCCGTTCCTCCCAATCACGCCTCTCCAGGTGTCTCCATCGTTGCCCACATGTGCGTTGAAGTCTGCACTATATACTCTATATACTATATCTGCACTATATACTCTATATACTATATCTGCACTATATACTATATCTGCACTATATACTCTATATACTATATCTGCACTATATACTCTATATACTATATCTGCACTATATACTCTATATACTATATCTGCACTATATACTCTATATACTATATCTGCACTATATACTCTATATACTATATCTGCACTATATACTCTATATACTATATCTGCACTATATACTATATCTGCACTATATACTCTATCTGCACTATATACTCTATATACTATATCTGCACTATATACTATATCTGCACCATATACTCTATATACTATATCTGCACTATATACTCTATATACTATATCTGCACTATATACTATCTATACTATATCTGCACCATATACTCTATATACTATATCTGCACTATATACTCTATATACTATATCTGCACTATATACTATATATACTATATCTGCACTATATACTATATATACTATATCTGCACCATATACTCTATATACTATATCTGCACTATATACTCTATATACTATATCTGCACTATATACTATATATACTATATCTGCACCATATACTCTATATACTATATCTGCACTATATACTATATCTGCACTATATACTATATATACTATATCTGCACCATATACTCTATATACTATATCTGCACTATATACTCTATATACTATATCTGCACTATATACTCTATATACTATATCTGCACTATATACTATATATACTATATCTGCACCATATACTCTATATACTATATCTGCACTATATACTCTATATACTATATCTGCACTATATACTATATATACTATATCTGCACCATATACTCTATATACTATATCTGCACTATATACTCTATATACTATATCTGCACTATATACTATATATACTATATCTGCACTATATACTATATATACTATATCTGCACCATATACTCTATATACTATATCTGCACTATATACTCTATATACTATATCTGCACTATATACTATATATACTATATCTGCACCATATACTCTATATACTATATCTGCACTATATACTCTATATACTATATCTGCACTATATACTATATATACTATATCTGCACCATATACTCTATATACTATATCTGCACTATATACTCTATATACTATATCTGCACTATATACTCTATATACTATATCTGCACCATATACTCTATATACTATATCTGCACCATATACTCTATATACTATATCTGCACTATATACTCTATATACTATATCTGCACTATATACTCTATATACTACTACACTGGACACTGGGAGGACCAGGAGATAAAGCAAAACACAGGACAGAAGAGTTTCTCTCTGCCGGAGAACGGAGTGAAGGAGACAAGGTCAGTCGTATTGTCCCTCAAACATGGAACGATCAATGACAAATGATCCTGGGGACAGCCAATCACCGGCCTGGTGGGAGGGGCTGCCGGTGTTCCTCAGTAGGATGGATACAGTAAACAGGACATGATAAACAGACTGGAGAGAGACAGAGAGAGAGAGAGAGAGAGAGAGAGAGACAGGGGAGAGAGAGAGAGAGAGAGGGAGAGAGAGAGGGAGAGACAGAGAGAGAGAGAGAGAGAGAGAGACAGAGAGAGAGAGGGAGAGAGAGAGTGACAGAGAGAGAGAGACAGAGAGAGAGAGACAGAGAGAGAGAGAGAGAGAGAGAGAGAGACAGGGAGAGAGAGAGAGGGAGAGACAGAGGGGCTATTGAAAGAAATGAAGAGATGAGGAAGCAAAAATGATAAAGCGCAGAGAGAGCAAAAGGAAGACCACTCAATCAATATGTCATCTCTCATTCTTATCTCACCGGGGGGCGCGGTGGGTGGTTAATTCGCATGTATCAGGCTCTGAGTGGGGGGGTTCTAGGTATTTTGAAAAAGACTGGGTCAAAACAAACACAACAACTACCACACTAATAAGCACAACAACATGGTACAGACTAATTGAGTCCTCATTTTGAGAATTCATTTTCAGGAAACAACCTTGGAAAGACTTATGGTTGTCATGTAATACAGACTTGCAGTAATACAGACCTGCAGCAATACAGACCTGCAGTAATACAGACCTGCAGTAAAACAGACCTGCAGTAATACAGACCTGCAGTATTACAGACCTGCAGTAAAACAGACCTGCAGTATTACAGACCAGCAGTATTACAGACCTGCAGTAATACAGACCTGCAGTAATACAGGATCATTACGGTGTGACTCCGGTCGCCAACTCGTCTGACACCTGAGCCCACTTCCTGCTGCCTAGTCCATGTGATTAATATTCCCCGGACAGAGATAAGAAATAAATAAAGTGACTGCTGCTCTATGAAACCATCTCTAGCTGAGGCCATCTGCTGTGGAAATAATTTAACCTTGTGTGAGAGAAAGAAAGAGGGAAAGAGAGGAAAAGTGTGTGTGTGTAAATAGTTACAGCATCTGATCCTGTGTTTGACTCAGGAAGCCCTGATGACAGCTATGATACCAGATAGACGATATCTAAAACCTACATTATGTATGGGCAGACATATTAGAAATAATCACAATTATTTAATGTCTCTGCCCTAAATGATTGAAGGTGGCATCTCTGCAGGCCACAAGAAATCCCATTGGACATATTTTGGACAGATTTAGCGTTCCTCTCAGACGAGATAGATGGGACAGTCAGTTTATAAATGTGCACTTCCAGCTATACTAATGCATTACCTGTGAACATATACCAAATACAAGTGGATAGAACCTAACATGTAAACCACCATGATTAACATATTCCTGTTAAAGGTAGTGTCTTTGTAAGTACATATTAACCAATCAAGTCAATTCAGCAAAGCTGTTACGTTCAACCTGTTATTCAAATGTAGCTAAGCTAGTTAGCAGCAGTATGATATTATAGTTAGCTTCCGTTCACAATTTGATGATTTAAAATAACATGCTTTTTAGTGCAGCATCAAAACCTGTACAGTGATACAATGTTGATGTTACTTGTGTATTCAGACACTGCCACCTGGTGGTTATAAACATATTGACACAAAAATGCAGGAGCCTTTGGCAGCTAACAGTTTAAGTTTTAGGCTACCTAAAAGCAAAAGAAGTAAAGATAACTAAAATAATTTCCACTACACGTACACGACATGTCATTGAATGTTGTTTTTTTACATTTTAGGTACAAGTTGCTTTTTTGTACAAATCCTCTTACAGCAATATTCAGCATTGACATTCAAGAAAAATTAAGCAGATATATTGACAGTATATTATACAGAATTTCAATTTTGTTACATATGGCATTGTTCAGAAAAGATACGTTAAAGCACACAGCTGCTGTAGCTATGAAGCTTTATAACACTCAAATGAGATCTTTTCATGGTTAGAAGAAAGAAACTTCCATGGGTTTGGTCCAGGCGAAACAGTCACTAAAGTAGCCCCTGGCAAAACAACAGCTGCTGCAAAGATGTTGTTTCCATCTCCTGGAAAAATTTACCAGTTTGGCATAAGACTGGACCCGACAAAAGACCCAGCTGCTGATTTGTCTGGAATTACATCTGGAATTCTTAAAGATGCACTGTGTTTTTTTAAGCACAAAATCCTTTTCAGGCTATATCGTTTACATGCACATTATTTACAAAGTCAAACAAGCTTATATTCTGATTGGTTCAAGTCCAACCATTAAAGTATTGCTCAAGAACATTCTAGAGATACATATTGTTCACGAATCAGTTGGAATAAATTGTGTCATTTAGTCAGCTACTCAGGATTGTAATGTTAAAATAGAAATAAATACAAATGTTTTGCTATTGGAACTAGTTTTCAAATCCATCTGGTATAATAGAGGACCAGTAGTGTTATTTACCCATATTGGTTTTTGGGTGAATACAAAAGGAAATACTAAAATGCAGATATTCGTTGGACAATAAAAACTAGAAAGGCTTCTAATGTGAAATGGAAAAAATGAACCCTCCCACTTTTCCATGGGCGTCACCAAGATGGTCACCTCCCCCTTGCGCATCACATCGCGCGTCACCTCCCCCTCGCGCGCGATAACAACCATGACTGGGTGAAGCAAATCCCTCAAATTTACAGAAAGCAAAATGTCTACAAAGTTTCTGTTTATGGAAGAAAACAAACACTGAATAATATAGATAATAATTGTGCCACCAAAAATCACAATAACATAACATCTTTAAAATATAAAGAAATATTGTTCATACAGCTTTTCTGTGTAAACAACTTGACCTAGTCGGGACAAGTGAAGGGAACTCTGGTTGCTGTAACCAAGATGAAAAAATTAATTTGACAAAAATCTTGTTTAAGTAACTTGTATGTCATTCTCAATTATGTAGTGTTGTTGAAACCACATTTTCAAGGAACACTTGGAAATTAAAAAAAGCAGTTTAACAAAAGAAATCTTTGTGTAGCGCTGGACATAAGAAAAGCTAACTCAATAGAGCAGGGCTGTCAAACCAGTTCCACACAGGGCCTAGTGTATGCATGTTTTATTACATGGAGGGCCTAGTGTATGCAGGTTTTATTACATGGAGGGCCTAGTGTATGCAGGTTTTATTACATGGAGGGCCTAGTGTATGCAGGTTTTATTACATGGAGGGCCTAATGTATGCAGGTTTTATTACATGGAGGGCCTAGTGTATGCAGGTTTTATTACATGGAGGGCCTAGTGTATGCAGGTTTTATTACATGGAGGGCCTAGTGTATGCAGGTTTTATTACATGGAGGGCCTAATGTATGCAGGTTTTATTACATGGAGGGCCTAGTGTATGCAGGTTTTATTACATGGAGGGCCTAATGTATGCAGGTTTTATTACATGGAGGGCCTAATGTATGCAGGTTTTATTACATGGAGGGCCTAGTGTATGCAGGTTTTATTACATGGAGGGCCTAATGTATGCAGGTTTTATTACATGGAGGGCCTAGTGTATGCAGGTTTTATTACACAGAGGGCCTAGTGTATGCAGGTTTTATTACATGGAGGGCCTAATGTATGCAGGTTTTATTACATGGAGGGCCTAGTGTATGCAGGTTTTATTACACAGAGGGCCTAATGTATGCAGGTTTTATTACACAGAGGGCCTAGTGTATGCAGGTTTTATTACATGGAGGGCCTAGTGTATGCAGGTTCTATTACATGGAGGGCCTAATGTATGCAGGTTTTATTACATGGAGGGCCTAGTGTATGCAGGTTTTATTACATGGAGGGCCTAGTGTATGCAGGTTCTATTACATGGAGGGCCTAATGTATGCAGGTTTTATTACATGGAGGGCCTAGTGTATGCAGGTTTTATTACATGGAGGGCCTAGTGTATGCAGGTTTTATTACACAAAGGGCCTAGTGTATGCAGGTTTTATTACACAGAGGGCCTAGTGTATGCATATAATACATATTTATAATTTAGGGGCATCTATAATTCACAAGAACCCTTGCAGCCTAAAGAGAACACTTGCTGTATATGGCCTGTGATATATTGCTATATAGGAAAGATATATAAAAAGGAGTAAAAAAAGCACAAAGACCAGACTGTACACAAGGTGTTTTCCCTTCAGCTTTACATGAACAAATGATGTTAGAGGATCACAGTCAGAATACAAAAGTACAAATTGTTGTTTACAAAAAACTCTGACTTTTTAAAAAAGTCCCTTGCTTTTCTTTAAGTTCTTCTGCTTCCAGTTTGGCAGGGCGTTGAATTCGGTGCGAGTCATTTCTAAGACTCCCTGTAATTCATAGAAAATACAATAAGTGTCATGGTTGTTGTGAACATCATACAGCTGCTCAGCTTATGAAGCGCCAGACAAAATCTCTCCGGTAATACGGATAAATGGGTGTCATTTTCACTAACAGCCCTATTCGTTTCTCTAAATAACCCTTTTGAGTCTTGGAGTGTACAGGAAGTATGACAAATAGATACATATGCATATCCTGTGACGGATGTCCGGATTTGGTCAAATGTCTGTATATATAGCAACCAATTCTCTATTGATCATTTCTAAAAAGATTAATTTTGGCCAAGCAACCTGATTAACTGGATTTCTCTACCTGCCAATTGAGAACAACCTCAATCACATTCATTTTTACAATGTTAAATTCAACTTATAAATTGTAGTTATAAGAAACAGTCTATATATAAAGAATTGTCTAAATATGACTCACAAACCTACTAGATGCTTACGTACCAGCACAACAACATTTTCTAACTGTTCCATTTACATGAAGTCTAAATGTATAGTACATTAAGTCCTAATATTAGCAAAAAAAATCCTTAAGTAGTTTTAAATTGGCCATGTGTGTCCTGTGTTTGTATGGTACATGTTTACAACCTAATAACAGTAATATTATAGTATTATATCATAATAGTACTATATTATAACAGTATCATATTATAACAGTACTATATTATAACAGTATTATATTATAACAGTACTATATTATAACAGTATTATATTATAACAGTATCATATTATAACAGTACTATATTATAACAGTATCATATTATAACAGTATCATATTATAACAGTACTATATTATAACAGTATTATATTATAACAGTATCATATTATAACAGTACTATATTATAACAGTATCATATTATAACAGTATCATATTATAACAGTACTATATTATAACAGTATTATATTATAACAGTACTATATTATAACAGTATTATATTATAACAGTATCATATTATAACAGTACTATATTATAACAGTATCATATTATAACAGTATCATATTATAACAGTACTATATTATAACAGTACTATATTATAACAGTATTATATTATAACAGTATCATATTATAACAGTACTATATTATAACAGTACTATATTATAACAGTATTATATTATAACAGTACTATATTATAACAGTATTATATTATAACAGTATCATATTATAACAGTACTATATTATAACAGTATCATATTATAACAGTATCATATTATAACAGTACTATATTATAACAGTATTATATTATAACAGTACTATATTATAACAGTATTATATTAAAACAGTACTATATTATAACAGTATTATATTATAACAGTATTATATCATTATAGTACTATATTATAACAGTATTATATCATAATAGTACTTTATCATAACAGTATTATATTATAACAGTACTATATCATAATAGTACTATATTATAATAGTATTATATTATAACAGTACTATATCATAATAGTACTATAATATAATACCTGGAAGTCCTTGTCTGACAGGTATATCTCCAGCTGCAGAGGGTCCACTCCCTCTGGAAGGGGTTTGGCTGTTAGCTCCTCCACAGAGTACTGGTTCTTACTCAACCGGTTCAAAGCATCCTCCACCAGAGTCACCTTGGTCCGTGCCCCGTCTGCCTGCACACACACACGCACACACACGCACACACACACACACACACACACACACACACGCACACACGCACACACACACTGTATATAAGGTAGTGCTGACTAGACAGGTACTCCTACTGGTTATAGCAGTCTGTATTCTACTAGACAGGTACTCCTACTGGTTATAGCAGTCTGTAATCTACTAGACAGGTACTCCTACTGGTTATAGCAGTCTGTATTCTACTAGACAGGTACTCCTACTGGTTATAACAGTCTGTATTCTACTAGACAGGTACTCCTACTGGTTATAGTAGTC
>CM055764.1:75441-310441 GCA_029465975.1 Dallia pectoralis | reverse complement strand
TTTACAACATTACCCACGGTGGTGACGGAGTAGGTTTTACAACATTACCCACGGTGGTGACGGAGTAGATTTTACAACATTACCCACGGTGGTGACGGAGTAGGTTTTACAACATTACCCACGGTGGTGACGGAGTAGGTTTTACAACATTACCCACCCACGGTGGTGACGGAGTAGGTTTTACAACATTACCCACAGTGGTGACGGAGTAGATTTTACAACATTACCCACGGTGGTGACGGAGTAGGTTTTACAACATTACCCACGGTGGTGACGGAGTAGGTTTTACAACATTACCCACAGTGGTGACGGAGTAGATTTTACAACATTACCCACGGTGGTGACGGAGTAGGTTTTACAACATTACCTACGGTGGTGACGGAGTAGATTTTACAACATTACCCACGGTGGTGACGGAGTAGCTTTTACAACATTACCCACCCACGGTGGTGACGGAGTAGGTTTTACAACATTACCCACGGTGGTGACAGAGTAGGTTTTACAACATTACCCACGGTGGTGACGGAGTAGGTTTTACAACATTACCCACGGTGGTGACGGAGTAGATTTTACAACATTACCCACGGTGGTGACGGAGTAGGTTTTACAACATTACCCACGGTGGTGACAGAGTAGGTTTTACAACATTACCCACCCACGGTGGTGACGGAGTAGGTTTTACAACATTACCCACGGTGGTGACGGAGTAGGTTTTACAACATTACCCACCCACGGTGGTGACGGAGTACTTCCAGCGGATCACGTAAGTGTCTCCCTCGTGGAGCTGACCCAAACTTCCTGGCGGCAGCTCCTCCTCCTCAAACTCCCGGATGTGCCAGGCGTCCACTGCTACCGTGGCCAACTCTGCCTGGCGACCGTCCTCCGTTCGGACCAGACCATGACCACGCTTCACATCCACACCTTCCAGAAGAGAGCGTACAGGGTCTGCAGAGGCCTCCAGAAGGGCCTTGGCATCGCAGGGTTTTAAAATGTCTGGCTTGGCACCTTCAATGGGTGACCGGAGACTGCAGCTGATTGGGCTCTGGAAGCAAACATAGGATTACATAATGACATCATGGAATACAATATCTTTAAATAAAAATATTTAACCAGGTTGGCCAATTGAGAACAAATCCGCACTTGCAATGACGACCTGGCCAAGATAAAGCCAAAACGTACAAGACAACATACATTTACACAATAAATATGTATTACACTACAAAATGAGTATTTTTTCAATGAAATGTCAATATGTCTAATGACGACCTGACTAATAAAAGTCATCCCATTTAGCTAAGGGGCCTAGTTCCATTCCAAACCTTGGCCTCCTCCATGGCAGCCTCGTCCTTTTTTCTCTCGGCCCAGTCCAGGAATTTCTCTCTGAACAGCGCCGTCTCGTTGTGTTCCGACAGACGGCCGAACAGAGTCCAGCTGGGACGTTCCTCTCCCCGCCTTCACACAGAACATTTAGGTGAAAACAGACAAACAGATGCTTCTCCTAAAGGTTCTTCACCTCCCCAACTCTTCATCGACACATTTGCAAACACTTATAGATTTGGAACAACAGCAAGCAGCATACAGTTATTTGGCTATTTTGTTTTAGTACCACTAGAGGTCAGTGTTGTCCAAAACTGAGTACACACGCTGGTCCTTAAAACAACTCCAACTTTTTGTTGCACAAAACTGCCCTTTAATTTTTTCTATGGCCATCAGAAAACAAGCGATGTGATTTGACAAAGACTGCGTGACTCACTCAGGTACGTCGGTATTGGACGAGCAGGCATCCAGGGGGTTTACCCGGCAACCGCTGTAGTCATAGGAACCACTCCACAGCTGTTTGCCTAACTGCACGGCCACCTTTCTGTCTGCGAGGGACACATCTTTCCCAGTCCACACGTAGACCTCACTACCGAAGTCAAACACTAGTGCCTGGAGAGTTTAAGGGTCAAACACTAGTGCCTGGAGAGTTTAAAGGTCAAACACTAGTACCTGGAGAGTTTAAAGGTCAAACACTAGTGCCTGGAGAGTTTAAAGGTCAAACACTAGTGCCTGGAGAGTTTAAAGGTCAAACACTAGTGCCTGGAGAGTTTAAAGGTCAAACACTAGTGCCTGGAGAGTTTAAAGGTCAAACACTAGTGCCTGGAGAGTTTAAAGGTCAGTCACACACACTATTAACTTTCATACTTGTGAGGATTTTCTTGGAACATTTCGGGACGGATTTACACACACAGATTTAGAAAAAGAATACGCTAATTAAGCTTTCTATCTGAAGAAACCAGCATTTGATATTTAAGTAATTTTGATCCAGAGAATGTAATGCTAGACAAAAAAAATGTATATACGCCTATTAAAAATCATCATTCCGAAACCCATGATCTAGAAAAGCTAAAAAAACGAACCTACAACCCCTCTAACCTTATATTTAAACTCTGAACCAGTGAACATACCACCTACACACACACACACACACACACACACACACACACACACACACACACACACACACACACACACACACACACACACACACACACACACACACACACACACACACACACACACACACACACACACACACACACACACACACACACACACACACACACACACACCTCTTTAGAGTTAAGCAGCGTAACACTTGGGATTGAGGCCCAGGCATCCTCATATGGGACCAGCTTGCCCTCCTGCAGCCGATAAACCCCGTTAGAGTCCAACACACCAGACTCGTACAGCTCGTCCTCCTCTGGTTCTCCTGCACCTACAGACATGCACATCAGTGTGAGGGTTCAGTGTGAGGGTTCAGTGTGAGGGTTCAGTGTGAGGGTTGTGTGCAGCTGGTGGGCATCGGAAAGGTACCCAGGATGCTGATTGGACGAGCCACATCCAAATGTCATATCCTGGAAACCACCCCCTCCCTGCTAACAGCTACATCTTAAAATGATCACTGTGCCTTTGTGTTTTATTGACACACATCATTTCTTATGAGACAGCCTGCCTGTCTGAACTTTATGACGCAGAAATCGAAAATTTTATCATGAATAGGTGAAAAAAATAAACTAAATGCCATGTCCTTAGAGGTCTGACTGACATGACAGAGTTAGCTGTTACCAGCTAACTTAAATGAGACAAGAATGTTAGCCAGCCTAAATGACATCTACTTATAAAGAACCCTGCGTCAACAACACACAAATATTTGGTCTAACTTGGCAAAAACATTTGAAACATGTCCACATTACCAAAAAAGGTGTTCTCCCAAAAGATGCATGTTGTATGCACATAGGCTCTAAATAATAAATGATATATAATAAACAAACAATATATAATATTCATACTTGCTCAAAAATGCTGGCCTCCCAACCTGCGACTCCATCACATCAGTCAATCAAAACTGTCTAATGTTTGTGTGATTATGTTTAGAACACAGTATGCACATGTGTGTAACACAGAGGGTGTGCACGTCAATGTTTTAGCATGTCTGTGTACACTCCGTGTTCACTAACACATACGAGTTTTCTTATGAATATGTACCTCTGTAATCCGTCTTGCCCCCCAGAAGGTTCCAGAACTCCTTGGCACATCGGTTGTCTGTGTTGATGCCCTCCTCCAGCACAGTCACCTGAGGGGCCTTACAGCCCAGGTCCCTCTTGGCCTGAACGAACGCCACCATCTCTGAGGCCTGTGGGTAAATGGCACGCCACAGGGATTAGGCCCGGGCCAGGTTCATTTGGGCAAGCTTAGTTTCAGAACGTTTTTGCTAAATTAAATCTTTTGTACCAGTTGTGCAATATATTTTGGTGTTGGAGAACGTAGTAATTTACTGTTTAACGTTGGGTAGCAATTTATACATATGTGCATGGAGCCTGGAGTGCCACAACTTGACCATGGTATCACACGGTACCAGAGATCTTTCCAGTACTGGCACATACCACCATATCTTTTTGTCCAGACCTACCTTGGCTTTTTCGATGACGTTGGCAAACTCTCCACTCCACATGAAGCATAGTTTGGGGGTGATGAGGAGGAAACAGTCACCACTGTTCAGGCAGCGGGATGTGGGCTCCACCAGGCGTACCTGCACGTGCCGCCGACCTGCAGACCACACCCAGACAAGACACACCCCCTTCAGTAACCAGACACACCCCTTTTAAACGAACACCCTTGTGGCTCCCACCAGTTATTCTTCTGCAAATAGTTTATTGAAACTCCGAAATGTGACCCTGCAGGTTATTAACACATCATCCCTGTAGGTTATTAACACATCATCCCTGTAGGTTATTAACACATCATCCCTGTAGGTTATTAACACATCATCCCTGTAGGTTATTAACACATCATCCCTGTAGGTTATTAACACATCATCCCTGTAGGTTATTAACACATCATCCTGTAGGTTATTAACACATCATCCCTGTAGGTTATTAACACATCATCCATGTAGGTTATTAACACATCATCCATGTAGGTTATTAACACATCATCCCTGTAGGTTATTAACACATCATCCCTGTAGGTTATTAACACATCATCCCTGTAGGTTATTAACACATCATCCCTGTAGGTTATTAACACATCATCCCTGTAGGTTATTAACACATCATCCCTGTAGGTTATTAACACATCATCCCTGTAGGTTATTAACACATCATCCCTGTAGGTTATTAACACATCATCCCTGTAGGTTATTAACACATCATCCCTGTAGGTTATTAACACATCATCCATGACCCTGTGACTGACCTTTAATACGGATCAGCATCAGTTTGTGGAAGGGCAGTGTGCTGTTATTGGTCACCACCTCAGTGGACTTGGTGTTACGCAGGTTGATCTTCCGGAAGTTCTCCTTGCTGGCCAGACCGGCTAGAGCAGCGTCCGCTAGGTTGGAATGTTTGGCCACTGTGGAACCAAAACGTACATTTATCTACTACAACTGGGTGTGGCTTATCTACTACACCTGGGTGTGGCTTATCTACTACACCTGGGTGTGGCTTATCTACTACATCTGGGTGTGGCTTATCTACTACACCTGGGTGTGGCTTATCTACTACACCTGGGTGTGGCGTATCTACTACATCTGGGTGTGGCTTATCTACTACACCTGGGTGTGGCTTATCTACTACATCTGGGTGTGGCTTATCTACTACACCTGGGTGTGGCTTATCTACTACACCTGGGTGTGGCTTATCTACTACATCTGGGTGTGGCTTATCTACTACACCTGGGTGTGGCTTATCTACTACATCTGGGTGTGGCTTATCTACTACACCTGGGTGTGGCTTATCTACTACAACTGGGAGTGGCTTATCTACTACAACTGGGTGTGGCTTATCTACTACAACTGGGTGTGGCTTATCTACTACATCTGGGTGTGGCTTATCTACTACATCTGGGTGTGGCTTATCTACTACATCTGGGTGTGGCTTATCTACTACATCTGCGTGTGGCTTATCTACTACATCTGGGTGTGGCTTATCTACTACACCTGGGTGTGGCTTATCTACTACACCTGGGTGTGGCTTATCTACTACACCTGGGTGTGGCTTATCTACTACAACTGGGTGTGGCTTATCTACTACAACTGGGTGTGGCTTATCTACTACATCTGGGTGTGGCTTATCTACTACACCTGGGTGTGGCTTATCTACTACACCTGGGTGTGGCTTATCTACTACACCTGGGTGTGGCTTATTTACTACAACTTCCTTTTACTAACAAGTACTTGGTTACTGAATTCTAGAATGTCTCACTCCTCTCCACTTGAATCCTCTTGGCTTCCACGGTAGCCACGTTGAGTCTCTGTTCCGTGTAAACCTGACGGATGTCGTTACGGGCTGCCAGAGCTCGGAGAGGGTTCCGTGAGCCTTGGTTGTTCCGAACAGGACGCACGGCACGCTTGTGTTCGGTTCCTGCTGACGTCAACCTACAGAATGTATAGACACATGGAGAGGTCAGAGGTCAGAAGATATATAGACACATGGAGAGATCAGAAGATGCTTCATACTGTCTGTAGATGATGACAGAATAATCCCTACTTTGGCGTGTCGCCCTGAAGATCACAGAGGTCCTGCTGGGTTAGTGCAGTGAAGCCAGAGGTTTTGGAGGACGGTGACACAGGCTTGTAGAAGCGGCCAAATGTTTCCTCATCATCCAGGGTCATGACCTCCTTCTCTGTCTCGGCTGTCACCTCAATGGTGGATGTCCGGCTGTTCCCCATGCCTGGTAGAAAACAGAAAGCAGGAACAAAGAACAGTCAGGATGAGTTTAAATGAAAGCTAACTAGCATAGCCTATATAAACATATGTATCCAATAGAGAATAAGCATGTGCCTATATAAACATATGTATCCAATAGAGAATAAGCATGTGCCTATATAAACATATGTATCCAATAGAGAATAAGCATGTGCCTATATAAACATATGTATCCAATAGAGAATAAGCATGTGCCTATATAAACATATGTATCCAATAGAGAATAAGCATGTGCCTATATAAACATATGTATCCAATAGAGAATAAGCATGTGCCTATATAAACATATGTATCCAATAGAGAATAAGCATGTGCCTATATAAACATATGTATCCAATAGAGAATAAGCATGTGCCTATATAAACATATGTATCCAATAGAGAATAAGCATGTGCCTATATAAACATATGTATCCAATAGAGAATAAGCATGTGCCTATATAAACATATGTATCCAATAGAGAATAAGCATGTGTGATACGTGCCAATATACCTCAATTAAACCTTGTCCTTATGCTATGTGCAAGGACTTACCTTTATTGTGAAGCTTGTCCAGAAAGGACTCCAGCTTGTCTAGCCTCTTGTCTCCTTCCACCTTAACGCCACTCTGAGTGGAGATTTCTGAGTAGAGAAAGGTCACTTCATTTATAATATTAATAATATAAATGTTTAGAGCACAAACAACCAAATAAAACTAAGACAGTCTAGCGAATCACCAGAAGGGCCACATACCGTCATGTGGCTTGACTGGCGTTGCTATGGACTTCTTCATGTGGGAAATGGGAGATTCCTCTTTACCCATCTCTGACACAAGGCCTGATGGGAAACAATGGGAGGCTCATGTTGCAGTAGAGTGGAGTTCTTCAATGCATTTATATGTATATCAGTGGTCATACTGTTATGATCTGTGTATGTACACATATAAATACACACATATATATGAATATGTAGATTAGGGCGGTCCTATCACTTCACCTGTCAGTGGTCATACTGTTATGATCTGTGTATGTACACATATAAATACACACATATATATGAATATGTAGATTAGGGCGGTCCTATCACTTCACCTGTCAGTGGTCATACTGTTATGATCTGTGTATGTACACATATAAATACACACATATATATGAATATGTAGATTAGGGCGGTCCTATCACTTCAACTGTCAGTGGTCATAATGTTATGATCTGTGTATGTAGACATATAAATACACATATATATGAATATGTAGATTAGGGCGGTCCTATCACTTCACCTGTCAGTGGTCATAATGTTATGATCTGTGTATGTACACATATAAATACACATATATATGAATATGTAGATTAGGGCGGTCCCAGCGCTCACCTCTCTTGGCCATTCGCCCGGCCACTGTGAACTGGGTGGAGTCGTTGGCGGCACCACGCCCCCTGCTCTTCCACGCCTCCTCTTTCTCCTGCAGGATCTTCATCCTGTCTGCCAGGGACATCTTGGTGCCCACGTCAGCACTGGACTTCTGATGGGTTGAGGAAGGGGACAGGCTCAGAAACAGGATAATAAAAACGTTAAAGCTTCATACAATTAAAAGTGGAGTTCTCATCTAGTGCCGGGTTTAGCCTGGTTGACAAGACGTCAGAAACACCTCCAGTTATTGGCAAGTTAAGAGAGAAACGTCAGTACGTTTAAATGTTATGTTCATGTGGTTCTGTTAATGTAGAAAACATTTAAGCCCCATAAAAAAACTAAATCCAAGGCCTTTAATCTCCTTTTTCATGGGACCAAAATAAGTCTAGCTTTTTAAGGTGAATGAGAAAAACCAGAGGGAATATCCATTAATTTAATTAAGGTCATTTTTACCAAGTGACCTCCCCTGCAAAGCACATTGGGACAAGATTCGAGGTTAAATGCCTTGCTTTTAAGGTCAGACCTTTAGTATTTCCAGTTCAGGGCTAGCAAACCTAACTGCCAACCTGCCTAACTACCAGCCTGCCTAACTACCAGCCTGCCTAACTACCAGCCTGCCTAACTACCAACCTGCCTAACTACCAGCCTGCCTAACTGCCAGCCTGCCTAACTGCCAGCCTGCCTAACTGCCAACCTGCCTAACTGCCAGCCTGCCTAACTGCCAGCCTGCCTAACTGCCAGCCTGCCTAACTGCCAGCCTGCCTAACTGCCAGCCTGCCTAACTGCCAGCCTGCCTAACTGCCAGCCTGCCTAACTGCCAGCCTGCATAACTACCAGCCTGCATAACTACCAGCCTGCCTAACTACCAGCCTGCCTAACTACCAGCCTGTCTAACTACCAGCATGCCTAACTACCAACCTGCCTAACTACCAGCCTGCCTAAATACCAACCTGCCTAACTACCAACCTGCCTAACTACCAGCCTGCCTAACTACCAGCCTGCCTAACTACCAGCCTGCCTAACTACCAGCCTGCCTAACTACCATCCTGTCTAACTACCGGCCTGCCTAACTACCGGCCTGCCTAACTACCGGCCTGCCTAACTACCGGCCTGCCTAACTACCGACCTGCCTAACTACCAGCCTGCCTAACTACCAGCCTGCCTAACTACCAGCCTGCCTAACTACCAGCCTGCCTAACTACCAGCCTGCCTAACTGCCAACCTGCCTAACTACCAGCCTGCCTAACTACCAGCCTGCCTAACTACCAGCCTGCCTAACTACCAGCCTGCCTAACTACCAGCCTGCCTAACTACCAGCCTGCCTAACTACCAGCCTGTCTAACTAACAGCCTGCCTAACTACCAGCCTGTCTAACTACCAGCCTGCCTAACTACCAACCTGCCTAACTACCAACCTGCCACACAAACATCCCCACAATAAAGCCAGTTTAGGCAACAGGAAGCATCTGCAGCTTGTGAGGTCACAGTATCTGTACACACTAGGTGTATCCCAAATGAAAGGCTATTCCCTACGTCATACCAAAGCTTGCAGGTTAAAAGTAGCACACTACCCAGTTCAACAGGATGTCATGGAGGAAAACCCTGATTTTACATTGTTGCAGTGATGACGAAAGTGTAACAACATCTGTTGCCGCTCGGTTCCACAACGACTCACAGGAAAGTTCCTGTTTTTCCTAAAGTTGTGCCTGAAATTCCATATGGCTCTCCCTGGACTAAAAAACTAAACTGGAATTCTGACCTTTGGTGTGTTTGTCCTTCAATTGAATTAAAGGTATCTTTGTCAATTTTATTCACATCAAAACCTGGCATTTTAACATGGGTGTGTAGACTTTTATATCGCCTATATAAAAATGTAGCCCTCAAATTAGCCCTAGCAAACGCCATGCTCTAACTCCAACTCTAACCAGACCCCAACCCTAACCCCAGCCCAAACTCTAACCTTAACCAAACCCTAACCCTAAACCCAGCCCAAACTCTAACCCTAACCAAACCCTAACCCTAAACCCAGCCCAAACTCTAACCCTAACCAAACCCTAACCCTAGCCCAAACAGAACTAGGCTGGAGGTTATCCATCTGATCTGCCCCTCCCTTTCCCCCACACTTTTCTCATGCTGACAGCTGTAGCTTTGTTCCAGTCCTATTCCTATGACTTCAGATGGAGCTTTGTTCCAGTCCTATTCCTATGACTTCAGATGGAGCTTTGTTCCAGTCCTATTTCTATGACTTCAGATGGAGCTTTGTTCCAGTCCTATTCCTCTGACTTCAGATGGAGCTTTGTTCCAGTCCTATTCCTATGACTTCAGATGGAGCTTTGTTCCAGTCCTATTTCTATGACTTCAGATGGAGCTTTGTTCCAGTCCTATTCCTCTGACTTCAGATGGAGCTTTGTTCCAGTCCTATTCCTATGACTTCAGATGGAGCTTTGTTCCAGTCCTATTCCTCTGACTTCAGATAGAGCTTTGTTCCAGTCCTATTTCTATGACTACATATAGATCTTTGTTCCAGTCCAGTCCAGAATTTACAACCCTGTCCGGCAGGATGTTTATTTATAAAAGCTCTCCCAACTGAACCAACTCCAAGAATCCATTCATTCAGATAAAAAAAAATTGGCAAAAGTAACCAGAGATGTGCAATCACGACCTAAAGAGGAAGAGCCAATACTGGTGGATCTGGTGGGTCTTGTTTGCTGTGTTAAAATCTCCTGTGGCACAGTCGTCTTGTTTGCTGTGTTAGAATCTCCTGTGGCACAGTCGTCTTGTTTGCTGTGTTAGAATCTCCTGTGGCTCAGTCGTCTTGTTTGCTGTGTTAGAATCTCCTTGTATTGTTGGTAAAGACCTTGCCAGTAAACATGACTCTTATAAAGTCAATAGCGTTTGTGTTTGGTGGTTAGTCTGGTGGATCGTGCTTACCTTCTTCTTCCAGGCGTCTCCGGAGTCTTGGAGCTGGTTGAAACGGTCGGCTAGAGACTTCTGAACCAGGTGGCTGGACTTGGGCGTCTTCAGTTTGGCTTTCCACTCCTCATCACCGCTGTTCAACTCCGCCAACCTGAGAAAATGACAGGGTGTCAGCACACATTAGCACACCATCTACAGGCATGTAACACAAAGCAGATCTCTTATTTATTTAATCTTAGAAGAAGATACCGGGGATCGAACCACCAACCTTCCGATTGATAGACAAGCGACTCAACCCACTGAGCCACTGTGTTCTCACCATATTACAGCTGTAATGCTTTAATCCTCTTTAAGTCAACACATCTGTTCCTACCTCTGTTTCATCGATGACCCGGTGCTGCTCTCCAGACTGCTGTCCACATCCTGGTCCTCTCCATCTGACGACATCTCATGGTGTCCCCCTGGAGAGGGAGTCCGGCTCCGCAGGTCCTCCCCTGAACTACTGCTACCCTCACGCCCACCACATCTCTGCATCAGGGGGGTGATGAGACATCCTCCATCAGGGTCATCGCCCCCCAGCATCTCCTCATCCTGTTGTGACGAACCACCAAACACAAACGCTATTGACTTTATAAGAGTCATGTTTACTGGCAAGGTCTTTACCAACAATACAAGGAGATTCTAACACAGCAAACAAGACGACTGTGCCACAGGAGATTTTAACACAGCAAACAAGACGACTGTGCCACAGGAGATTCTAACACTGCAAACAAGACGACTGTGCCACAGGAGATTCTAACACAGCAAACAAGACGACTGTGCCACAGGAGATTCTAACACAGCAAACAAGACGACTGTGCCACAGGAGATTCTAACACAGCAAACAAGACGACTGTGCCACAGGAGATTCTAACACTGCAAACAAGACGACTGTGCCACAGGAGATTCTAACACAGCAAACAAGACGACTGTGCCACAGGAGATTCTAACACAGCAAACAAGACGACTGTGCCACAGGAGATTTTAACACAGCAAACAAGACGACTGTGCCACAGGAGATTTTAACACAGCAAACAAGACGACTGTGCCACAGGAGATTCTAACACAGCAATCAAAACGACTGTGCCACAGGAGATTCTAACACAGCAAACAAGACGACTGTGCCACAGGAGATTCTAACACAGCAATCAAGACGACTGTGCCACAGGAGATTCTAACACAGCAATCAAGACGACTGTGCCACAGGAGATTCTAACACAGCAAACAAGACGACTGTGCCACAGGAGATTCTAACACAGCAAACAAGACGACTGTGCCACAGGAGATTCTAACACAGCAAACAAGACGACTGTGCCACAGGAGATTCTAACACAGCAAACAAGACGACTGTGCCACAGGAGATTCTAACACAGCAAACAAGACGACTGTGCCACAGGAGATTCTAACACAGCAAACAAGACGACTGTGCCACAGGAGATTCTAACACAGCAATCAAGACGACTGTGCCACAGGAGATTCTAACACAGCAAACAAGACGACTGTGCCACAGGAGATTTTAACACAGCAATCAAGACGACTGTGCCACAGGAGATTCTAACACAGCAAACAAGACGACTGTGCCACAGGAGATTCTAACACAGCAATCAAGACGACTGTGCCACAGGAGATTCTAACACAGCAAACAAGACGACTGTGCCACAGGAGATTCTAACACAGCAATCAAGACGACTGTGCCACAGGAGATTCTAACACAGCAAACAAGACGACTGTGCCACAGGAGATTCTAACACAGCAATCAAGACGACTGTGCCACAGGAGATTCTAACACAGCAAACAAGACGACTGTGCCACAGGAGATTTTAACACAGCAATCAAGACGACTGTGCCACAGGAGATTCTAACACAGCAAACAAGACGACTGTGCCACAGGAGATTCTAACACAGCAATCAAGACGACTGTGCCACAGGAGATTCTAACACAGCAAACAAGACGACTGTGCCACAGGAGATTTTAACACAGCAAACAAGACGACTGTGCCACAGGAGATTCTAACACAGCAAACAAGACGACTGTGCCACAGGAGATTCTAACACAGCAATCAAGACGACTGTGCCACAGGAGATTCTAACACAGCAAACAAGACGACTGTGCCACAGGAGATTCTAACACAGCAAACAAGACGACTGTGCCACAGGAGATTCTAACACAGCAAACAAGACGACTGTGCCACAGGAGATTCTAACACAGCAAACAAGACGACTGTGCCACAGGAGATTCTAACACAGCAAACAAGACGACTGTGCCACAGGAGATTCTAACACAGCAATCAAGACGACTGTGCCACAGGAGATTCTAACACAGCAAACAAGACGACTGTGCCACAGGAGATTTTACACAGCAATCAAGACGACTGTGCCACAGGAGATTTTAACACAGCAATCAAGACGACTGTGCCACAGGAGATTCTAACACAGCAAACAAGACGACTGTGCCACAGGAGATTCTAACACAGCAATCAAGACGACTGTGCCACAGGAGATTCTAACACAGCAAACAAGACGACTGTGCCACAGGAGATTCTAACACAGCAAACAAGACGACTGTGCCACAGGAGATTCTAACACAGCAAACAAGACGACTGTGCCACAGGAGATTCTAACACAGCAAACAAGACGACTGTGCCACAGGAGATTCTAACACAGCAATCAAGACGACTGTGCCACAGGAGATTCTAACACAGCAAACAAGACGACTGTGCCACAGGAGATTCTAACACAGCAATCAAGACGACTGTGCCACAGGAGATTCTAACACAGCAAACAAGACGACTGTGCCACAGGAGATTCTAACACAGCAAACAAGACGACTGTGCCACAGGAGATTCTAACACAGCAAACAAGACGACTGTGCCACAGGAGATTCTAACACAGCAAACAAGACGACTGTGCCACAGGAGATTCTAACACAGCAAACAAGACGACTGTGCCACAGGAGATTCTAACACAGCAATCAAGACGACTGTGCCACAGGAGATTCTAACACAGCAAACAAGACGACTGTGCCACAGGAGATTTTAACACAGCAATCAAGACGACTGTGCCACAGGAGATTCTAACACAGCAAACAAGACGACTGTGCCACAGGAGATTCTAACACAGCAATCAAGACGACTGTGCCACAGGAGATTCTAACACAGCAAACAAGACGACTGTGCCACAGGAGATTCTAACACAGCAAACAAGACGACTGTGCCACAGGAGATTCTAACACAGCAAACAAGACGACTGTGCCACAGGAGATTCTAACACAGCAAACAAGACGACTGTGCCACAGGAGATTCTAACACAGCAAACAAGACGACTGTGCCACAGGAGATTTTAACACAGCAATCAAGACGACTGTGCCACAGGAGATTCTAACACAGCAAACAAGACGACTGTGCCACAGGAGATTCTAACACAGCAAACAAGACGACTGTGCCACAGGAGATTCTAACACAGCATGTCATATGTAGACAATCTAGATATGCATAGATGTAATAAGAGTCAAAAGTTCTCCATCATAAAGTCAGGACGCTGACCTCTTCTTCCACTTCCTCTGTTTTCACCTCCTCGTCCTCTTCTTCATCGCTCTCAGGATGACGCAGTGTGACACTGGTTTGTCGGACCATCCCGGTGTCCGGACTCCCTCCCTCGTTGTAGTTCCCGGTGGCCGTAGTGGTGTCCGGACTCCCTCCCTCGTTGTAGTTCCCGGTCACCGTAGTGGTGTCCGGACTCCCTCCCTCGTTGTAGTTCCCGGTCACCGTAGTGGTGTCCGGACTCCCTCCCTCGTTGTAGTTCCCGGTCACCGTAGTGGTGTCCGGACTCCCTCCCTCGTTGTAGTCAGACTCAACACTGGTTGAACGACTCTTTTTGAGAATTCCCTTGATGCCGCTACGGATGCCAGAGTCTTGTCGCTGTAGCAAGCCAGGCTGGGAGATTGTAGGGGACTCATCGTTTTTACTTCTGGCATTTGGTGTTTGGTCAGGACTGGATGACGACAGCTGGAAAGAGACGGTGAGGAAGATTAGGAAAAACTAGAACATGAAAAAAAAATCATTATCATATATTATGTCATTATCACTCCCAATATCCGCAATACCAAATGTGAAGCAAAAAACGCTTCCTACAAGTGGTCCTACGGCATAAAAATCAGAAAGTTCCAAAGCAGTAAAAAATGATTATACATGTTGGATAAAAAAACACAAAGCACAATGCAAAACGCAATTCCATCCGACCGTAAACGAGAATACTCCATGGCAAATCATATGATTAGTGATCAAATTGAGGACAGAAAGTTGCAATCACATGTAATAGTAGCAGAAACCCCTGGGGAAGGTCAGAGGGGCCTGTTCCAAAAGATCAAAGGGGCCTGTTCCAGAAGGTCAGAGGGGCCTGTTCCAGAAGGTCAGAGGGGCCTGTTCCAGAAGGTCAGAGGGGCCTGTTCCAGAAGGTCAGAGGGGCCTGTTCCAGAAGGTCAGAGGGGCCTGTTCCAGAAGGTCAGAGGGGCCTGTTCCAGAAGGTCAGAGGGGCCTGTTCCAGAAGGTCAGAGAGGCCTGTTCCAGAAGATCAGAGGGACCTGTTCCAAGAGGTCAGAGGGGCCTGTTCCAGGAGGTCAGAGGGAGGGGCCTGTTCCATAAGGTCAGAGGGAGGGGCCTGTTCCATAAGGTCAGAGGAAAGGGCCTGTTTCATAAGGTCAGAGGGAGGGGCCTGTTCCAGAAGGTCAGAGAGGCCGGTTCCTGCCCGTTGACAGAACAAGTGAAGGATGAGCAGTACCAGAAAACAAGTAAGGTGTGGAGGTTAAAAATGTCAGTGAAGAACACCAGAGCATGTGCAGAATGTGGGGAAGAATGTTTAAACTGTCAGCCATCTTGGGGAGGGGAGAGATGGAATGTGACAAAAGACCAACAGGAGGAGGAACATCTGATGCTAGGTAGATATGACAAGCTGAAGCAAGCAGAACGTCTGCTGAAGAATTCTATTGAATTGCAACATCGATGGAATGTCGACAACAACATCAGGTCGTAAAGTGGAATCGCCAGGGTAACAGGTTCCCATTCCCCGTAGCACCTATAAAGGTACTCACCATAAAGGTACTCAACATAAAGGTATTCACCATAAAGGTACTCAACATAAAGGTACTCACCATAAAGGTACTCACCATAAAGGTACTCACCATAAAGGTATTCACCATAAAGGTACTCACCATAAAGGTACTCACCATAAAGGTACTCAACATAAAGGTATTCACCATAAAGGTCCTCACTACTCACCATAAAGATACTCACTACTCCCCATAAAGATATTCACCATAAAGGTACTCACCATAAAGGTATTCACCAGAAAGGTATTCACCATAAAGGAACTCACCATAAAATGACTCACCATAAACGTACTCAACATAAAGGTATTCACCAGAAAGGTATTCACCAGAAAGGTATTCACCATAAAGGTACTCACCATAAAGGTATTCACCATAAAGGTACTCACCATAAAGGTACTCACCATAAAGGTATTCACCATAAAGGTACTCACCATAAAGGTACTCACTACTCACCATAAAGGTATTCACCATAAAGGTACTCACCATAAAGGTAATCACCATAAAGGTACTCAACATAAAGGTATTCACCATAAAGGTATTCACCATAAAGGTATTCACCATAAAGGAACTCACCATAAAGGTACTCAACATAAAGGTATTCACCATAAAGGTACTCACCATAAAGGTACTCAACATAAATGTACTCACCATAAAGGTATTCACCATAAAGGTACTCACTACTCACCATAAAGGTATTCACCATAAAGGTACTCACCATAAAGGTACTCACCATAAAGGTACTCACCATAAAGGTATTCAACATAAAGGTACTCAACATAAAGGTATTCACTACTCACCATAAAGGTATTCACCATAAAGGTACTCACCATAAAGGTACTCACCATAAAGGTACTCACCATAAAGGTATTGAACATAAAGGTACTCAACATAAAGGTATTCACTACTCACCATAAAGGTATTCACCATAAAGTTACTCACTACTCACCATAAAGATACTCACTACTCACCATAAAGATATTCACCATAAAGTTACTCACCATAAAGGTATTCACCATAAAGGAACTCACCATAAAATTACTCACCATAAAGGTACTCAACATAAAGGTATTCACCATAAAGGTACTCACCATAAAGGTATTCACCATAAAGGTACTCACTACTCACCATAAAGGTATTCACCATAAAGGTACTCACCATAAAGGTACTCACCATAAAGGTACTCACCATAAAGGTATTCACCATAAAGGTACTCACCATAAAGGTACTCAACATAAAGGTATTCACCATAAAGGTACTCACTACTCACCATAAAGATACTCACTACTCCCCATAAAGATATTCACCATAAAGGTACTCACCATAAAGGTATTCACCAGAAAGGTATTCACCATAAAGGAACTCACCATAAAATGACTCACCATAAACGTACTCAACATAAAGGTATTCACCATAAAGGTATTCACCAGAAAGGTATTCACCATAAAGGTACTCACCATAAAGGTATTCACCATAAAGGTACTCACCATAAAGGTACTCACCATAAAGGTATTCACCATAAAGGTACTCACCATAAAGGTACTCACTACTCACCATAAAGGTACTCACCATAAAGGTAATCACCATAAAGGTACTCAACATAAAGGTATTCACCATAAAGGTATTCACCATAAAGGTACTCAACATAAAGGTACTCAACATAAAGGTACTCACCATAAAGGTACTCACCATAAAGGTAATCACCATAAAGGTACTCAACATAAAGGTATTCACCATAAAGGTATTCACCATAAAGGTACTCAACATAAAGGTACTCACCATAAAGGTACTCACCATAAAGGTACTCACCATAAAGGTACTCACCATAAAGGTACTCACCATAAAGGTACTCACCATAAAGGTACTCACCATAAAGTTACTCACCATAAAGGTATTCAACATAAAGGTACTCAACATAAAGGTATTCACTACTCACCATAAAGGTATTCACCATAAAGGTATTCACCATAAAGGTACTCACCATAAAGGTACTCACCATAAAGGTACTCACCATAAAGGTATTGAACATAAAGGTACTCAACATAAAGGTATTCACTACTCACCATAAAGGTATTCACCATAAAGTTACTCACTACTCACCATAAAGATACTAACTACTCACCATAAAGATATTCACCATAAAGTTACTCACCATAAAGGTATTCACCAGAAAGGTATTCACCATAAAAGAACTCACCATAAAATTACTCACCATAAAAGAACTCAACATAAAGGTATTCACCATAAAGGTACTCACTACTCACCATAAAGGTATTCACCATAAAGGTACTCACTACTCACCATAAAGGTATTCACCATAAAGGTACTCACCATAAATGTACTCACCATAAAGGTACTCACCATAAAGGTATTCAACATAAAGGTACTCAACATAAAGGTATTCACTACTCACCATAAAGGTATTTACCATAAAGGTACTCACCATAAAGGTAATCACCATAAAGGTACTCAATATAATGGTATTCACCATAAAGGTACTCACCATAAAGGTAATCACCATAAAGGTACTCAACATAAAGGTACTCACTACTCACCATAAAGGTACTCAGCATAAAGGCATTCACCATAAAGGTACTCACTACTCACCATAAAGGTACTCAACATAAAGGTATTCACCATAAAGGTACTCACCATAAAGGTATTCACCATAAAGGTACTCGCCATAAAGGTACTCACCATAAAGTAAACGTTCCTATGGATCATTCCAAATAAAGTTAATCAAACACATAAACATGAGTCCCACACTACCAATCCTGTTGCCAATCACTAACCCAAACACTGTCTAAGATCACAGTTTTATCATAGTCTCACACAATGATTTGTCTACCAGAAATCACACCAATCAATCACACTAATCAACCAATCACACTAATCAATCAATCACACCAATCAATCAATCACACTAATCAACGGACTCACCGTCATGTGGGCGTGGTCCCAGCTGAGCGTGTCGGCAGATTCCCCAATCAGGACTCCCTTTGGAGTGCTGCAGAAAGTAGGAGAGACAGACAGGCAGAGAGACATACAGAGAGACAGACAGGCACAGAGACAAACAGGCAGAGAGACATACAGACATGTAGAGAGACAGACAGGCAGAGAGACAGACAGAGAGACCGACAGGCAGAGAGACATACAGGCAGACAGACAGACATACAGAGAGACAGACAGACATACAGAGAGACAGACAGACAGGCAGAGAGACATACAGAGAGACAGACAGGCAGAGAGACAGACAGGCAGAGAGACAGACAGACAGGCAGAGAGACATACAGAGAGACATACAGAGAGACCGACAGGCAGCGAGACAGACAGGCAGAGAGACATACAGAGAGACATACAGAGAGACCGACAGGCAGAGAGACAGACAGGCAGAGAGACAGACAGGCAGAGAGACAGACAGGCAGAGAGACATACAGAGAGACCGACAGGCAGAGAGACAGACATACAGAGAGACAGACAGGCAGAGAGACCGACAGGCACAGAGACAGGCAGAGAGACAAGAAGCGATATATATATATCTATAAATATAATCATTATTATGACAGCTGGCTTGCTTTCGGTCATTTGTGCTTGTCATGGTCATTAAACGTCACTAAATGAACCTTCATGTCTTGAACATTTATCCGGCCTTATTCAAGGCTTCTGATAACCAAATCCACATTAAAAACACAGTATACACTTTATGTGTGTTTAAGCTGGCTGCCTACAATTCAAAAGTACAATGATTCAAATAAATTAAAGCTCCTAAGACTGTAAGAGAAGTAGAAAAAATATTATAACATACAGAAAAGGGGAATCAGGACGTAGTTGAGCTGTGTGTGTTATGTTAATGGACTCTGAATGAAACTGAAAACATGCTGTACAATGGTTCAAATTCTACTAGTACTAGGGTAGGAAGAAGGCAGACTGTCAGTCTGTCTGTGTTTGTCAGTCTGTCTGTGTTTGACTGTCTGTCTAACACAGACAGACAGACAAACACAGACAGACACAGACAGACACACATATCTGACAGCACTTTGATTTTATCTGCGATGACGGAGCTAAACTAGCGGACTACAGTGAAAGATTACACCCACTCACCAGGAAAAACCCCTCAGGGTGTGTGTAGTGGTGTGTGTGTGTGTACCTGTGTGTGCGTGAACAGTTTTCAATCCAATCCATCTGTAGATAATATTATCACCCTAATTATTCATCAAATAAACAACATTGTTAATTGGTTAAATATAAAATCTCTTTAACTCTTCCTACCTGCCCGCTGTCTCCTTGATTGTGATTGGCTGGATAGATTCTGGGTTGCCATGGGTGGCAGCACGTCTCTCTGTTGTTATTGGAGAGGACTCAGTCTTCTCTAGACCCTGATGAAAATGCATTGATGATATAGTTACAGATCTAGGACCAGCTGCCCCTTAAATTCTATCCTTGAACATTTGACGGGAAAATGCTTAACTGACTCAAGATCTGATCTTGTGAAGTGGCAGTGATCCAATCACATGATCACATTACAGAGTTTAGTTTAAGAGGCTGATGAGTTTAGGATCGGTTATTAAATAAAGATAAATGAAAAACCGAAATAAACACAAAATGTCAAAACCCACATTATAAACTAGAGGACAGTCAAATCCCACATTATAAACTAGAGGACAGTCAAATCCCACATTATAAACTAGAGGACAGTCAAATCCCACATTATAAACTAGAGGACAGTCAAATCCCACATTATAAACTAGAGGACAGTCAAATCCCACATTATAAACAAAGTCAAATCCCACATTATAAACTAGAGGACAGTCAAATCCCACATTATAAACTAGATTACAGTCAAATCCCACATTATAAACTAGATTACAGTCAAATCCCACATTATAAACTAGAGGACAGTCAAATCCCACATTATAAACTAGAGGACAGTCAAATCCCACATTATAAACTAGAGGACAGTCAAATCCCACATTATAAACTAGAGGACAGTCAAATTCCACATTATAAACTAGAGGACAGTCAAATCCCACATTATAAACTAGAGGACAGTCAAATCCCACATTATAAACTAGAGGACAGTCAAATCCCACATTATAAACTAGATTACAGTCAAATCCCACATTATAAACTAGATTACAGTCAAATCCCACATTATAAACTAGAGGACAGTCAAATCCCACATTATAAACTAGAGGACAGTCAAATCCCACATTATAAACTAGAGGACAGTCAAATCCCACATTATAAACTAGATTACAGTCAAATCCCACATTATAAACTAGATTACAGTCAAATCCCACATTATAAACTAGAGGACAGTCAAATCCCACATTATAAACTAGTTTGTTTCCAAGCTGGCAGCCAGAGGTTCATTCATTGAACCAGCCAGCCAGATATATAGCCAGTCATTCTCCAGCCATCAAAACACGCAGCTCTGGTTAACCTGTTTGCCTGCTAGCCATGTGGTTTTGATTTTCTCCAAAGCTACGCAGGTTATTTTGTTAATAAAACACCCTCCAGGACGCTAAACTATTGTGTCGGATCAATGTGCCAATTCAATCTAATGTTTCTACAAACTTATGATGGATGGGTTGGTGATTGTTTCTCACAACTGTAAAAAAATATTTTCAAACCTTAAACATCAACACTCACTCTCACACTCTCACACACACAATAAAAGCCTACCTTAAACATAGATGTCTTGATGTCCATAGTCATCTTAGCTCTGTCATCCATCTTCTTGTCAGTGACTTCAAAAAGACACAGGTAAATGAACCCACAAAACCACACCAAAATCACACAAAACAGCAACACATCCAGTTAGCAAAACCAAAATACTACACAAAAGAACAAAATCACAACGCTTTTATTTTATGAAATGTTTTCATTGTAGTTATTTAACAACCACTCTTATCCAGAATGACTGACTTGGCTACTGGTCCCCATCAGAAATGTACCAACAACTCTGATATTATGAAGCACCTTGTCCAACCAACTGGGCCTTAATGTGCTTATGCTATCCAGTGCTTTCCTTTGATGTGTCAGCTATGAATAATGTCCCCTCAGGGCTTGGATTAGGCCTGTGTGTGCTTTGTTTCTAAAAGGGATATTGCTATAATGATGTTTGCATGACTGGCTTGTCAAAAGGACACACACACACACAGACCACACACCACACACACACACACCCACACACACTCGTCCCCCGACTTCCCCTAGCCGGGTTTAACACCCAGTTCTCTCTGTACTGTAAAGTAACTTTCTGCTCTGCAAAGTCACTTTCCCAGCAACGAAGACATTAGAGAAGGGTTTGGGAATTTACTAGATATCCCATTGGTCTCTTCGTTTACCAGAGTAGGGCCTCTCTGGGTGTCCAACAATGGGGAAGAGCTTAAGTACTCCTTTGGGAAAACTTCTGAAGTGATTCCAAAAACTATGATGATATACAGCTTTGGGATCTGGCTAAAAGAACCACTTCAATCGAGTTGGAGACTAAGGCAGAAATATACAAATAATATTCTAAAACAATGACTTTCAAAGCAAATCATAACTGCCTCTTGAAACAGATTTATTAAAGTTTGTGTGTACTTGACTGTATTAATTGGCACCTGTATTAGAGGCACCTGTATTAGAGACACCTGTATTAGAGGCACCTGTATTTGAAACTCCTGTATTAGAGGCGCCTGTATTAGAGGCGACTGTATTAGAGGCGACTGTATTAGAGGCGACTGTATTAGAGGCGACTGTATTAGAGGGCCTGTATTAGAGGCACCTGTATTAGAGGCACCTGTATTAGAGGCACCTGTATTAGAGGCACCTGTATTAGAGGCACCTGTATTAGAGGCGACTTTATTAGAGGCGACTTTATTAGAGGCACCTGTATTAGAGGCACCTGTATTAGAGGCACCTGTATTAGAGGCGACTGTATTAGAGGCGACTGTATTAGAGGCACCTGTATTAGAGGCACCTGTATTAGAGGCACCTGTATTAGAGGCACCTGTATTAGAGGCGACTGTATTAGAGGCACCTGTAAGCAGAGTTTCTTACCCGTTGGCTGTTTGGCGTCCCCATCTTTCAGAACACTGTTGAGACAGAGAGAAATAGGGACAGAACAAATTAGGTTGCACATTAACATCCACCTAAACTTGCCAACTACCGATGTCGTACAGCGTCACAGACAAACACAACAAGTTCTCTAGAGTCACTGTCCTAGAAAGGGACACAATATGTCGTAAAGAAAGACACACCCAGTTTGGTTGAGTCATTGCCTTTACTTTCACACATTTACCAGGTTAGAAATAAGAGGATTAGCAGGTTTCCTATAACAAGGGTTCTGTAGACCTATGTCACCTGCGGGCCTATGTCACCTGCGGGCCTATGTCACCTGTGGGCCTATGTCATCTGTGGGCCTATGTCATCTGCGGGTCTATGTCACCTGTGGGCCTATGTCACCTGTGGGCCAATGTCACCTGTGGGCCAATGTCACCTGTGGGCCAATGTCACCTGTGGGCCAATGTCACCTGTGGGCCTATGTCACCTGTGGGCCTATGTCACCTGTGGGCCAATGTCACCTGTCGGCCAATGTCACCTGTGGGCCTATGTCACCTGCGGGCCTATGTAACCTGCGGGCCTATGTCACCTGCGGGCCTATGTCATCTGTGGGCCTATGTCATCTGTGGGCCTATGTCACCACACAAAGCTCAGAAGTGATAACATGCCGGGAGATTCAGCATATTCCCAACGTTGTCTCAGCATATTCCCAACCTTGTCTCAGCATATTCCCAACCTTGTCTCAGCATATTCCCAACCTTGTCTCAGCATATACCCAACCTTGTCTCAGCATATTCCCAACATTGTCTCAGCATATTCCCAACTTTGTCTCAGCATATTCCCAACCTTCCGGAAAAAAGTTTCCAGTCTAGGTTTCAACAAGGAGAGATAATAGCAGGAAGACTAGCCAACATAATCCTATAAAATGGAACTAAAGACCCCAAATAAGCCCAAAGCTCACATGACAACTATCAATTAAGCTACAAGACATGTTCTGTATGCATGTACAACAACAGAAAAGACCAGTCTATGGGTTCAATTTCATTCAAATTCCTTAAAGATCAGCCTTTATCGGCTCTAGTTACAGACAGGATCACTTAATAGATATCATCTGGGCGGAGCAAGCAAGAGACCCACACCCTGACGGTATTTAGGACAAACAATAGAAGGGAATTTACTGGACTCACCTGTAACCCAAGCTGGTCTTCTTGGTGGCAGCAGGTTCTGGCTTCACAGTTGTCTCCATTTGGAGCTTGTCATCTTCTACTGTCTCCTGGGATGACACATTCTCAATCGATTCTTCACGGTCTCTGGTCTTATTCCTGGAGGCCCGGCTGGAGAATGATGGCTCCGACCTGGAGCTTGTGTCGTCAGGCTTCTCCCTGTCAGTGGTCTCGGTTACTTTTCTGTCCTTTCTGGTATATTTGGAAGTGACTTCATCCACATTTCCATAACGTTCAGCCAGTTCTCTCCTTCTCTCTGCTTTGTAACGTGCAATGCGTTCACTCTTAGTCTCTAAGGCTGCATTCTGGAGCGTGTCCACAGCATCCATTTTGGCCTGGCTCCTTTCAAGTCCTCCTGCACTTATACAGTTGGGGTTTGAGGACCCAAACTCACTCCAATATAGAGCTCCCCAATATAGAGCACCTAATATAGAGCTCCCCAATATAGAGCTCCCCAATATAGAGCTCCCCAATATAGAGCTCCCCAATATAGAGCTCCCCAATATAGAGCTCCCCAATATAGAGCGCCCAATATAGAGCGCCCAATTGAGGGGGTCACAGCGTATTCTGGATGTTGTTGGCTTTTGATGCTTCCACTCAAAAAAGGAAGGATTACTTCAAATCATTTCACTGTAAAAACAAACAAACATACAGTTTAGACATTAATTACAGACTAATTGTAGCTAATTGTGTTGCAGCATGTTACCGCTTCTGCCAATCGAAAGAGACTTAAGGTTTTCCCAGTTACCATCTAGATTTCCAGATTTCTATTAGCTGAAATAAAATCTATAAACATATATCCATTGGAATGCATATTCTAGTTCCATTTCTATGCATAAATACATACTGCATACATACTAGCATACATACATAATGCATACATACTGCATACATACATACATACATACATACTGCATACATACATACATACATACATACATACATACATACATACATACATACATACATACATACATACATACATACATACTGCATACATACATACACACATACTGCATACATACATAATGCATACATACTGCATACATACATAATGCATACATACTGCATACATACATAATGCACACATACTGCATACATACATAATGCATACATACTGCATACATACATACATACATACATACATACATACATACTGCATACATACTAGCATACATACATACATACTGCATACATACTAGCATACATACTGCATACATACATACATACATACTGCATACATACATACATACATACATACATACATACATACTGCATACATACATACATACTGCATACATACATACATACTGCATACATACATACATACATACATACATACATACTGCATACATACTAGCATACATACTGCATACATACATACTGCATACATACTGCATACATACATACATACATACATACATACATACATACATACTGCATACATACATACATACATACATACATACATACATACATACATACTGCATACATACTAGCATACATACTGCATACATACATACTGCATACATACATACATACATACATACTGCATACATACATACATACATACTGCATACATACATACATACATACATACATACATACATACATACATACTGCATACATACTAGCATACATACTGCATACATACATACATACATACTGCATACATACATACATACTGCATACATACATACTAGCATACATACTGCATACATACATACATACATACATACATACATACATACATACATACATACATACATACTGCATACATACATACACACATACTGCATACATACATAATGCATACATACTGCATACATACATACTGCATACATACATAATGCATACATACTGCATACATACATAATGCATACATACTGCATACATACATACATACATACATACATACTGCATACATACTAGCATACATACTGCATACATACATACATACATACTGCATACATACATACATACATACATACATACATACATACATACTGCATACATACATACATACTGCATACATACATACATACTGCATACATACATACATACATACATACATACTGCATACATACTAGCATACATACTGCATACATACATACTGCATACATACATACATACATACTGCATACATACATACATACATACATACATACATACATACTGCATACATACTAGCATACATACTGCATACATACATACTGCATACATACATACATACATACATACTGCATACATACATACATACATACTGCATACATACATACATACATACATACATACATACTGCATACATACTAGCATACATACTGCATACATACATACTGCATACATACATACATACATACATACATACATACTGCATACATACATACATACTGCATACATACATACTAGCATACATACTGCATACATACATACATACATACATACATACATACATACATACATACTAGCATACATACTGCATACATACATACATACATACATACAGCATACATACATACATACATACATACATACATACATACATACATACATACATACATACATACATACATACATACATACATACATACATACTAGCATACACTCTCTGCTGGGCGTAATTGAACTGGTTAACCCTAAACCATAACCCTACCCAGTCCAAACCCAGCTAATAAACCCCCAGTGAGAATGAAGTCAGCCTACAGCTGAATGGCTCATGGAGAAGCTCAAATAACCTCCAGAGCATTTCATCCAATCACAAGGAGGAAAGTGGGTAAAAACATGAATAGAGACACTGTCATCTCAAAACTCGAAGACAACAGTTATCTAATTATCGGCATTCAACGATTTCTCAACTCGCCTTAAAGGAAATATTTTTGTTTAATCAGGATCTGAACAGATGCCAAAACGCACAAATCCTTTGTGTTGACTACGCCAAACACTGCATGTTCTCCAAATCAGCAAACGGCCTTGGCTTGAGAGCAGACTTCTGAACACTCAAAAACTCACACCAGCTGAAAACCCCAATAACACAAAATACCCTCACATCCTACCCGCTTAGAAAGCTCTACACACAATACCCGCACCATCTACCCGCTCAGAAAGCTCTACACACAATACCCGCACCTCCTACCCGCTCAGAAAGCTCTACACACAATACCCTCACCTCCTACCCGCTCAGAAAGCTCTACATACAAGGCGCCATGTTTTTTTCTGTCTTGTTCTCACTGCACAAATATGTCAACTGCCCCAGGGTCATGGCCTGTAGACACCATAGGAGCTGGAGGGAAAATAATGGTATGTGGACGTCTGTTTATTCAAGTGGGGGCAGGGAGAGGACTAAAGGCATCCACCCAAATCCTTACAGTAGAGGGCAAGGGTTAATATAGCACATCTGGGTTCACATCTGGGTTCACACATTCAATAGCTCACAGTTAGGGTGGAGTGGGTCCTTAAGGAAGCAAGGACAGCACAGGAGTAAAAAAAACTGAGGAGAAAATAAAGTTTTCTGGTAAGAGAGCTGGGAGGGGGGGCTGAAAGAAAGAGGTGCGATGACAGACAGGAGAGGAGAAAGTGTAGGGGAGGAGGGTTGCGAAACAGAGGAGGTGGTGGATGAGGGAGAATGGAAAGGAGTAAGACGGAGTAGTAAATTAACTCAGCTTTGCGGTCGTCATTGCTGTAATGGTGACAGGGGCTCACAAATCTCAAAATACAAACTAACCACCTGCAGAGCAATAAAGTGGACAGAGTAACGAGATTCTCTCATCCACCAAATGTAGAAATATTACACAGGAAGCGAGTGAGCTTAAACTTCCCACCCTGACACAGTCTTTCTAAACTATAGGCAGCACAGTTCTGAAAACAGCCTGCTGGGCAGCAGTACATAACTACGTCAAAGCTTTACTGCAAGCGCCAGCTTTGGTGAGGTGAAATACTTTACAGTGGCACAGACTTGGGACATGGTGGGGTAGCATTGTGAATTAGCATTGTGGAGTAGCATTGGAGTAGCATTGTGGAGTAGCATTATGGAGTAGCATTGTGAATTAGCATTATGAAGTAGCATTATGGAGTAGCATTGTGAATTAGCATTATGGAGTAGCATTGTGAATTAGCATTATGAAGTAGCATTATGGAGTAGCATTGTGAATTAGCATTATGAAGTAGCATTATGGAGTAGCATTGTGAATTAGCATTGTGAATTAGCATTGTTGAATAGCATTGTGAATTAGCATTGTGGAGTAGCATTGTGAATTAGCATTGTTGAATAGCATTGTGAATTAGCATTATGAAGTAGCATTATGGAGTAGCATTGTGAATTAGCATTGTGAATTAGCATTGTGGAGTAGCATTGTGAATTAGCATTGTGGAGTAGCATTGTGAATTAGCATTGTTGAATAGCATTGTGAATTAGCAATTGGCTGTTTGCACCAGAAGGCGTTGCTCAGGGAGCAGCAGCTAACTGTTGTATGATAGGATAAACTCACATTAATATGACGCTGCAACTAACCAACAGAAACCAACCAAAACTATTTGGTTTGAAGTCTAATTCATAATACAGTGGAGTCTGTTCCTTGCTAAATGTTTTCTGTCCTGAGCGTGATAAAGGAACAACTGAAAACCTTGGGGAGACTTAGCATTTCCTATAGATCATGGGGTTTTACCCAAATTAACTGCTATATTTGGTGGAATTTTCTGAACTGCAAGCTAAAAACACAGAGAGGCTGACAGACTTCTTAAAGAGAAACATGTCCACTGTCCTGTCAAAGATAATGACTCTGCCTTACATCTTTGTTTTGTGGTTTGGCCATTCTCTATACTGCAAAGGGGAAATCGTTTTGGAATAGAAACAGGAAAACTGTCAGTCACTGGATGGCTTAGATTAGTAGAAAAGGGATGTGTACATATGTTTTTAAGATGCTAAGTAAACAAGTAGTGTCATACGTTCACTGTTTTATGCCCCCGGTGAGGGATATTGGTTCATCATAGCTCTGTCTAAATAAGTGTGTCATTTCCTGCACATCATCACTGTTTCATAAAGTTGTCAAATGCCCTGGGTGTGTCACAGTGTAGAGGGGCACGTCACAGTGTGGAGGGGCGTGTCACAGTGTGGAGGGGCATGTCACAGTATAGAGGGGTGTGTCACAGTGTAGAGGGGCACGTCACAGTGTGGAGGGGCGTGTCACAGTGTGGAGGGGCATGTCACAGTATAGAGGGGTGTGTCACAGTGTAGAGGGGCACGTCACAGTGTGGAGGGGCGTGTCACAGTGTGGAGGGGCATGTCACAGTATAGAGGGGTGTGTCACAGTGTAGAGGGGCACGTCACAGTGTGGAGGGGCGTGTCACAGTGTGGAGGGGCATGTCACAGTGTGGAGGGGCATGTCACAGTGTATAGGGGCATGTCACACTGTGGAGGGGCATGTCACAGTGTGGAGGGGCATGTCACAGTGTGGAGGGGCATGTCACAGTGTGGAGGGGCATGTCACAGTGTGGAGGGGCGTGTCACAGTGTGGAGGGGCGTGTCACAGTGTAGAGGGGCGTGTCACAGTGTAGAGGGGCGTGTCACAGGGTAGAGGGGCGTGTCACAGGGTAGAGGGGCGTGTCACAGGGTAGAGGGGCATGTCACATTGTGGAGAGGATGCCCATGAACAATTAGAATGTGTCAGAATGAGAGTGATATCAACAGACAGCGGTGAAAGTGTGTGAGAGTCCTGTCCTCGTCTAGTTGTGTGTGATTTCAGCCGGGTCACATGACACGTCACATGATACCAGGCAGTGAGAAGAGATGTGTCTCAGCCTGTAATCCACTAACACTGTGTGACATCAGCATAAGCTAAGCAGCGGCAACTCAGGTTGAAACGATTCCAACAGTAAGGGGGTAGGGGCTGTCTGGGCTTTTATTTTGGACTGCATGCAGGACAAATCTACCAGTAAGGGAGTAGGGGCCGGGCCGTCTGGGCTTTTATTGTGGACTGCATGCAGGACAAATCTACCAGTAAGGGAGTAGGGGCCGGGCCGTCTGGGCTTATATTGTGGACTGCATGCAGGACAAATCCACCAGTAAGGGAGTAGGGGCTGTCTGGGCTTTTATTCTGGACTGCATGCAGGACAAATCCACCAGTAAGGGAGTAGGGGCCGTCTGGGCTTTTATTCTGGACTGCATGCAGGACAAATCCACAAGTAAGGGAGTAGGGGCTGTCTGGGCTTTTATTGTGGACTGCATGCAGGACAAATCTACCAGTAAAAGAGTAGGGGCCATCTGGGCTTTTATTGTGGACTGCATTCAGGATAAACGTGGTTCTCATTACAAAGCAATAACAGCGGCGGCTGACCTGATGCTACGTTGGGAGCCGGAATGTGTCATCGGTGAAACAAGGGTTTAATCCCAATCGTAGAGACATTCGGCTCCTCAGGCTTCCTCTGAAAGGTTACTCTGCTGAGAAAGTGCTTTCAAGGAAACGCTGACTGGGAAGGAGGGGGTTTACATGGCAGGCCCATTTATTGAGGTGACTCATTTGTTCCTAGTGCTTCAGCTGGTGGGAATAAGGAAAGAAAGAGCAAAGAAGGGAAAAGCATCCCGTGGGGGGAATTTGCTGGGTGCCAAGAGGCTCGTTTGGTAGTACCCGGTTAAAGGATTGTGATAGAGGCTCGTATGGTAGTACCCGGGTGAAGGGTTGTGATAGAGGCTCATATGGTAGTACCCGGTTAAAGGATTGTGATAGAGGCTCATATGGTAGTACCCGGTTAAAGGGTTGTGATAGAGGCTCATATGGTAGTACCCGGGTGAAGGGTTGTGATAGAGGCTCGTATGGTAGTACCCGGGTGAAGGGTTGTGATAGAGGCTCGTATGGTAGTACCCGGGTGAAGGGTTGTGATAGAGGCTCGTATGGTAGTACCCGGGTGAAGGGTTGTGATAGAGGCTCGTATGGTAGTACCCGGGTGAAGGGTTGTGATAGAGGCTCGTATGGTAGTAGCCGGGTGAAGGGTTGTGATAGAGGCTCGTATGGTAGTACCCGGGTGAAGGGTTGTGATAGAGGCTCGTATGGTAGTACCCGGGTGAAGGGTTGTGATAGAGGCTCGTATGGTAGTACCCGGGTGAAGGGTTGTGATAGAGGCTCGTATGGTAGTACCCGGGTGAAGGGATGTGATAGAAAGGAAGGGAGACACACACACAGGAAGACTCACACACAGGAAGACAGACACACACACAGGAAGACACACACAGGTATAGAAACGCACACACAAAATCCTTCCATAAACCCACGCATTCCCACCAACAGTAACTGGCCTCTTTCTGTTGCCATAACATCCCAGGCTATTCACCCCCCTAACTCCAGTTCACCTTTGTAACTGGATGCCTAAAGTCAAGTCCAGCAGGAGCTGGTTGCCAGGAGCTGGTTGCCAGGCTAAACTAGCTACTGGATTCCTTATAAAGCTCAGCTAAACTGTCAACACATCAAGGCATGCCTCAAGGATCCGTGTGTGGACCCCTCTGTTTGGGATTTTGATGCTTTTACAGGTTTAAATCATCTGCCATCACATTGATTTAAGACATCAATCAAGATGTTAAAGACCTCAGGCATGAAGCCCATAAGAATACAACATTGGTCTGAACTTAATATTTCAGCAAACAATAAAAAAAAGATGACGTGATCAATTTCGGACTGCACACTCAAGTGTTACTTGACCCAAAAATCTCTCCCAAGCCATTAGTATCTCTGACTATGAATACAACATTTAAACCTACTGGCTCAGCTTCTTTTGAGTGTAGCTAAATTTCTATTTTCTTAAACTACAATTACCTTTAAATCCTATTAATTTGCACCACAGGCTCTGCCACATTACTTGTAACTGGCAATCTTTTTTATTTTTATTTTTAAAAATAAAATGTCAAGAGGACTAATTACAGATGACACTGATGACTATAGAGGTCAGAGACCCAGAAGTGTGGTGCCTGGATTACAATCCCTGAAGTTCAGCAAGACAAAGGAGCTTATCAAGGACTACAGGAAGGGGAGGGGCCTCATCACCAGGGTTCTTCAGTCTCCACATGGACAAAACCCTAACATACAGTCTGGTCCTTAAAAGCTTCTTCAGGATCTCGTCAGGCTGCATTACTTTATATGGCAACTTTATAACCCCTAGAACTACTGATAATACCTCATTGAATTTGGTGCAACTAGAATACCTTACTGTACCCAGTTTACTACAACTTATACGCTACACATTTAAACTGGACACATTGTTAGTCACAACCACTGGCTGTGTTTTCTGTGTGCCAAGTCATATGGTCAATTTAGACAAGATTAAGGTTTACATAACTTAGTAGGCTAACATATTTAGCGGTCAGAAAACTTATACTTTACTTAAAATTTAGCTGAACAGGTATAATTAATAGACTATTTGTAATCAACTTATTAATTGGTTAGGCGCAGGTTACCAGCTTGGCCAGTCTGGCAAAACCATGAGCGACCAGGTCTGCAGTTTGAAATGACAGACTGGATATGCAGTGTCTCTGGTATATCTAAAAAGAGATAGACAGAGATTAGATAACAGTAAAAGCTATGGGGAAACAGTCAAAGTAGCTTACGTCAATGGCGCCCGGCCTCAGGGGCACTTTGATTCCACACACGCTAATCAGACTCAGTCCGGAGTTTAAAAGAAGACAAATACAAGCAGACGCCCACAATAATACTGAAGGAAGAGTGGCAGGCTAACTGATTACGAACACATGCTCAATGTAAAAATGCTATATTTTGTTTCTGCCACACACAGGTAGAACAAATGCACAGGCCAAACGGGCTAGTCTTTATCTTCAGGGTGTTGGTATTGGGACAATAACTGCTAGTGAGATTTACCAAATGTCTTAATGGAAATTAGGCTCTTGGCTAAAACCCAACAACCTTCTTCCAGTTCTGACTGCTCATGTTGTCATATCCCCTCCACTCACTGTAAATATTTACAGACTGCAACTGCCTGTCCAGACGCTGATTACGGTTCCCTGCTTACGGTTCCCCGATTACGGTTCCCCCTGTCGAATGCTGTGGAAACCGGATGGGCCAAACTTAAACAAGGACACAATTAGAGATTTTCTATTTTGGTGCAGTAGGACAGTGTACAATGTATTCCAATGAAATATATTATTTTATTGTTAGCTGATTTAAGCAGGTCACATTTCTGAAAGTGATTGATTATCATTGGGTTTTATTGGAAGACTACAGGTCAAATGCAATTACTGAAGTAAGTTCCACAGGCAGAAGTACATCATCAGGAATATCTCCCTTGTGGTTTATATTTGATTGCAAGCAGAAGGAAACTACAGATTGTTCAGTCTGGCATTTTTGTCTTTTGCTAGAAGCACAGGACGCGTTATTAAAGGAGAGTTAAACTTCTTCCAGAACTACCGGTAAACAAAAATTGTCTTCAGATGTGATGAAATTATTGACATTAACACAGAACTTTCAAACTCGACATTTCACTAAGAATAAATGCAATTAAAAAAGAAATAACCATACTAGCAAATTACAACCGAGAAACATTAACAGAATTGAAAAAGGCCTAGGATTATAACGCATTGAACTGCTTATAACGCATTATTTTACCAGGTACAGAACCCACAGGTACAGAACCCACAGGTACAGAACCCACAGTACATTATCTTGTAGACTAAGTGGTCCTCACACAGGCGATATAGTAAGGATTGAGTGGATAGGACATCAGTGTGGACCTCTGTGACTCGAAGCCGCTCAACATACGAGAGTAATAGATGGGTTAAGAGCAGAGATGAAAAAGATACTGCAGTACTGCTCTCTGTTAGAACATGTTCTACTGTCTAATGCTCTCCGTTAGGACATGTTCTACTGTCTAAGATGGAATGCTTGCTATAAAGATGAAAAGCTTGCTATAATGAAAGTGTTTGTGTGTGTGTGTGTGTGTGTGTTTGTGTATATGTGTATGTGTGTGTGTGTGTGTGTGTGTGTGTGTATATGTGTATGTGAGGTCATTATGAAATCATTAGTTTGTTGGTTTGTGTGTCAGGTCATTATGAAAGCACATATGCATGTGTGTGGCAGGTTAGTGTGTCAGTGTGTGTGTGTGTGTGTGTGTGTGTCAGTGTGTGTGTGTGTGTGTGTGTGTGCGTGTGTGTGTGTGTGCGTGTGTGTGTGTGTATAAGCAGACACAGAATAAGGCATATCAGTACACACGTACCTTCCCATCTTGCTCAACCAAAACTAAGGGTGTTGAGTAGAATGAGAGGGCCTGTTGTGACACAGCAAACCTTTTGGAACTTGACAAACTTCTAGCTACTTCACCCCTGATACACGTACCAAGTATGTGATGGTAAGGATGGTTGGTAAAAAAGGGTCTAAAAGCCATAACATAAGAAATACAAGTAAACAGTTTGCATGCATTTTGCATAAAGCTGCAGCATAAACACATATGCCTTGATTCTAAAATAATATTTCACTAAACTGCTTTAGTAACTGCAAACTGTGGTAAAATGACTACCACAGTAGGAAACAAGTGCATTGTCTTTTTCTGCTAGATTTTCCTTTCTTTTCCTTTGTTTTCACAGGTGTGTTTGAGAACACTTCTCTTGCTTGCTCACTCCTTCTTGACTCCTGTTCCCAGGGGGATTCTCCCCCTTGCTTGCTCACTTACTTGAGGAGAACCCAGGCTGTCCAAAACTACGTACCAAGTCTCCGTTATGTCAACCAAAACACTTTAGCTTATGTTTCTGGGCTCACAGCCAACTCAGATACAATTAGTTAAACAAGAATAGGTTTGCTTTTTTCTGACATTTAGCTCATGCAGAGTGTGGTCTCAGTTCGGTCAGAGCATAAATTACCACAACATTGAACAGGTCCAGAGTTTAACAGCTGTTCTTAAAGGCATTGAAGCTTGATTCAGACAAAAGCAGAATGGAAATGAGAACAGCGTTTGGATTCACTGCCTAGGTACTAAACATTCACAATATTATTAATATTTGGAAATATGACTTATTAAAATATACATTTGATCAACATTCAGTGATATAACCAGGACTATAATAAACCTCATAGTTTTATAATAATGGGAATTAAGAACAAGGACTGGGCAGTCGGGTACTAACATGGACTAGAATATGTAGGACTAGAGCATGTAGGACTAGAGCATGTAGGACTAGAGCATGTAGGACTAGAGCATGTAAGACTAGAGCATGTAGAACTAGAGCATGTGGGACTAGAGCATGTGGGACTAGAGCATGTAGGACTAGAGCATGTAGGACTAGAGCATGTGGGACTAGAGCATGTGGGACTAGAGCATGTAGGAGTAGAGCATGTAGAACTAGAGCATGTGGGACTAGAGCATGTAGAACTAGAGCATGTGGGACTAGAGCATGTGGGACTAGAGCATGTGGGACTAGAGCATGTGGGACTAGAGCATGTGGGACTAGAGCATGTAGGAGTAGAGCATGTAGAACTAGAGCATGTGGGACTAGAGCATGTAGAACTAGAGCATGTGGGACTAGAGCATGTGGGACTAGAGCATGTGGGACTAGAGCATGTGGGACTAGAGCATGTGGGACTAGAGCATGTGGGACTAGAGCATGTGGGACTAGAGCATGTAGGAGTAGAGCATGTAGGACTAGAGCATGTAGGACTAGAGCATGTAGGACTAGAGCATGTAGGACTAGAGCATGTAGGACTAGAGCATGTAGGACTAGAGTATGTAGGACTCGAGTGTTACAACATCATGTGGGTGAGCAGTTGATCTTTGAGCAAACTCAAAACACGTCCCCGCCTACAAACATCTGAATACCACTAACCTACAAAACAATGAGCTGACAGCACATTCTCATAAAAATAGTTAGTGACAAATAACAATAACACAGATCAGTTGCTATTACCCGAATGAAAGATAAACGGAATAAATGCATATAGTTGGAAAACGGCTATAGTTAAGAGAAAAATTATTATTTGCAATGTAATAAAAGCAAATTATTAAATGAACGTAGTTTATTTATTTCCCATTCATAAACGGTGCATAATAACCATACCTGTTCTAGATTCATAATAACTGGTGAATCCAAACACCCTGATGGGGGCAAACCTCATCCAATGCAAATTCCGTATTAGTCGAAACAGCGTGGAGACTTAAACCAGTATTAGTTTAATTAAACCTACCAGCTATATGTCCCGATATCCTTAAGTGTCGGTACTGCACTTATTCAGGTTCACTAGGATACTTTCTAATAGCTTCTGAAACTTGGAAGTGAAATGAAAAACTGCGGATCGAAACAACAGCTGCTTCTGGTCTCCGCTGCCTTACGAATATTAAATGAGGCTCCACTACTAGTCCCGCCCACCGCTACTAGTCCCGCCCAACGCCTGGCGAATATTAAATCCAGCTTTACTACTAGTCCCGCCCACCACTACTAGTCCCGCCCACCGCCTGGCAGAGCTCATTTGAAATATGTCAATCAAGTTAGACCAGCCTATTGCATCACAGAGTACTAACAGGCTAATATTATGCGTGTGTATCAGCAACTTATTGTCTGCTACTTCCTCAAACACTCGCACATAGTTCGTCAGTTGCTATTGTTTAAACAGTAGGTTATGTTTAGAAACACATATATGGTATTTAACATTATATTTTTTATTAGCCTAACTTACTCACACGCTAACCTTATTGTTTATACAGTAGGCTACGTTATGAAACCACACATATGGTATTTAACATCCTATTGGCATTAGCCTAATTTAGCCTAGCCACACGCTAACCCTTATAATAATGTGTGCCTAATAATAACAATATTAATGTGTGCTTACTCAATAACACAATCACAAACATAACGCAATACAAGCAATAAGCATGAATACCAACAATACTCCTTACTGCTAAAACGTACTAAGCAGGTAGCCTACTGAACTACACTGCTGGAAGGACAAAAAGAAACATCCACAACATCTGACCCCAATATCTCAAAAGTAAAGCATGTAGATAAACATGAGCTGTCACAGTCCCCAGCCTTAATAAGGTCAGCTGTTGCAAAAACTGAAATCAGTTGAATGTTTTGAACAAATTAGGCAACAATCTTCTGTGTTCACCAAGGGTTCAACTGATAAGGAAACTGAACAGCATTCTGTAATAGGCTATAAATAACTCAAATTACCTCAAATCAAAATGTACTATTGGTTGGATTAAAAATCATCTGGTCTATATACACAACCATTTGGAATGAACTATATATGTTTTACACCATAAATGCCCCATGTAATGTAACTCTGTATTATACTAAATGGCACTTAAAATACTAAAATATCTCATGTACATATTGCAGACAGCCCATTAGAGAGCCTGCAAGACAAACATCACTGCTGCACTTAATCAGTCAGGCCTTTATTGTAGAGTCGGACAAAGTAAAAGGCATATAACAAGCCTTCTAAGGACTCAGACAGCAAGAGGAAAAACAAAACCGAAATCGAACAAAGTGACCAAAATGCAAAACCAAGATGTCAATTATTGTCTGACTAAAAACATAAGATACATGTCAACAAAGTCTGTTCTGTATTGCTGTCTGGACAAATGAAAACAACAACGCAGCGACATAACACGTTATAAAGCTGAACCGGAACCAGTGATAGTAAATAGCATAGACATAAACTGTTTATTATGTCTATGGTAAATAGCACATAACACGTTATAAACCGGAACCAGTGATAGTAAATAGCACATAACACGTTATAAAGCTGAACCGGAACCAGTGATAGTAAATAACCCTAACCCATCGCGAGTCGCGCGTGATCAAAGGGTTTCAAATTAAAGTTCTGATTGATTTTAAAAACCGTGTTTCCCTGGCAACGGATGAGGGGTTATAACGGCACCATAACGGCTGCATAACGGCAGTTATGAACACGGTAGACTATTTGGCTTTTCCGGCCATAGTTGGGACCACCGGTCAATACAACAATATGAGGAAACTCTGGGATGGACAACACTACAAATACCATATGGACAGGATGCACAACAGTGAGGATCATTATTATTTTTAATAATTCATAATATGGACGCGTTATCCTGTCAAATGTGTTCAGTTATCAGATTCACCATACATACTAATATCTATCTAGGTACTCTAATTATAGTATAAATACTATATCTAGGTACTATAATTTATAGTATAAATTATATAGGTACTATAATTTATAGTATAAATACTATATCTAGGTACTATAATTTATGGTATAAATACTATATCTAGGTACTATAATTTATGGTATAAATACTATATCTAGGTACTATAATTTATGGTATAAATACTATATGTAGGTACTATAATTTATGGTATACATACTATATCTAGGTACTATAATTTATGGTGTAAATACTATATCTAGGTACTATAATTTATGGTATAAATACTATATCTAGGTACTATAATTTATGGTATAAATACTATATCTAGGTACTATAATTTATGGTATAAATATCTCTCTAGATACTATAATTTATAGTATAAATATCTATCAAGGTTTACACACCCAGATGAGTGTATTACTGGCCATTTTCATTGCACTGTTATTTCAAGAAACACAGCATTTTAAATTGTACCTATTTCTTTGTTTTTGACATGAATCAATGTTTACAGCGAAACAAATGGTTGACAACACAGCCCCTAGGACATATCTGCATTGCCATCTGAAGATGAAAAAAATTCAGGTAGGATATGGAATATTATTTTAATCTTTTAGATTATTAAAATCCGCAACGCTGTATAAAACTAAGGTTATCAACCAATATTTTGGGATTGATGTAAACAGTATCATCTAATTAACAGAGAATTATCTTAAAGTTAATTACAGAAATGTAGATTTCTGTCTGAGTACACATTCCTATAATGAATTGCTATTCCCCTATGTGTAATGAACTGATTATCAGTAGAACAAACACATGTGGCATCATTGGAAGCAATGAGAAAATAAATTACATAGTCCAGATTGAATATGTCAGATTAATCACGAAACATTTTACGTCATTGATGAATATAGAAAGTGGTGCCAGGTGTGGCCAGGGGTTATTTCCAAGTGACTCTCAAACTGTCTGAAGTGTCATACGTATTTCATGGAGATTGTTCCAGTTCTATTACACATTTGTAATGCATAAATCTCCTATAAGATGGAACAGGAGCGGCTGATGGAGCTGGAGAGGATTAACCGTGTTCTGGTGTGCAGGATTGCCCTCATCATGGGTACCAAAGGAGGCCTAGATAACTGGAACAAGTACCAGCCCAAACCAAGGTCTCAAATCAACACTATATCTCACATCCCAGATAGGAAATCATATCATTCTGAATGCTATTAACCTACACTAATCTTGACCTAATCTAAGATTCATTTGTATGCTTGCAAATAAAATAAAATGTACAATACATTTCTTATTGCATCTTCAGTGTGAATGCAGACCTCCGTAAGAGGGATCTGGTGAAGATCTCACTAGAGAACCAGGACATTCTAAAGAAGATCAACATGACTAAGTCAGTCTACGACCATAAGACATGGCTTGCCGACTTCCAAGTAAGACTCACTGTAGAGTGTGCATACCTGTGTGCATACCAGTAGAGGCTCTGTGTGCATACCAGTAGAGGCTCTGTGTGCATACCAGTAGAGGCTCTGTGTGTATACCAGTAGCGGCTCTGTGTGCATACCAGTAGTGGCTCTGTGTGCATACCAGTAGAGACTCTGTGTGCATACCAGTAGAGGCTCTGTGTGCATACCAGTAGAGGCTCTGTGTGTATACCAGTAGTGGCTCTGTGTGCATACCAGTAGAGGCTCTGTGTGCATACCAGTAGAGGCTCTGTGTGCATACCAGTAGAGGCTCTGTGTGTATACCAGTAGCGGCTCTGTGTGCATACCAGTAGCGGCTCTGTGTGCATACCAGTAGAGGCTCTGTGTGCATACCAGTAGAGGCTCTGTGTGCATACCAGTAGAGGCTCTGTGTGCATACCAGTAGAGGCTCTGTGTGCATACCAGTAGAGGTTCTATGTGCATACCAGTAGAGGTTCTGTGAATAAATGTTGTTTCCAACTTCCAACCGCAGAGAGAATTCCAGTCAACATCAAAACTCTTTCCTAGGTCACGAGAGGTTATGTTCACAGACTTTCGAAGTACCCCGAACAACCCAGATCAGAAAAGCAGAACAAGGTTAGGAGCATTTTTCAGTGTACATTTCATTTTTTTATTTCAGCAGAAAACACAAAGTATGGATGAGATGGTTTTCTCGATGAGAAAAGAGCTTCATAGAAAACATTTGATTGAAAACATTTGATTGATGATTGCAAAGATATATAAAATGTCATTGCAACTAGTTCAACTAGCTTTGCCAGTTGGGATTGTTTTTTTAGTCAATACGCTCTTATAGTTCTAACATGCTTCTGTTCTTCTAACTCAGATGCTGAACTTGGTCTAGAATCACAACTCAATCTCAGCACCAGTAAATACCACATTAAATTTGGTAAATACTTGTAGGAGTGACTTCAATACATTTTACTTTATTTGTGTCTTTATGTCATTTCCATCTTCTGTGTATATTGTGTGTGGTGTAGGTAATATTATTAGTCAGTATCTGTTTGCATTATAATGACCTGTTCACAGACAAATTCTATTGCAGGTCAAAGATAGCATTTTATCAGATGCTTCAGATGTTTTTCGGTTGTCGACTGGTCCAACTTCTTTTTCTTTGTGACCATGGACATTACGGCAAAACCAAGCCAACCTGCCAAAACAAGAATATTATTTATATCGCTGTAGATGGCATACGAAGTCTGTGAATATTTTCTTTCAATTTGACAAAAAGTTAGGGTTAAATGAATTGTGTAAGTTTTTAAAACTCAGTGATTATGTTTTTATCACCAGTTGTACAGATAGTAGTGTACACTCTTTATTACCTTATCTATGGAGGGACATGTCCAGTTGTACAGATAGTAGTGTACACTATTTATTACCTTATCTATGGAGGGACATGTCCAGTTGTACAGATAGTAGTGTACACTATTTATTACCTTATCTATGGAGGGACATGTCCAGTTGTACAGATAGTAGTGTACACTATTTATTATTTTATCTATGGAGGGACATGTCCAGTTGTACAGATAGTAGTGTACACTCTTTATTACCTTATCTATGGAGGGACATGTCCAGTTGTACAGATAGTAGTGTACACTATGTATTACCTTATCTATGGAGGGACATGTCCAGTTGTACAGATAGTAGTGTACACTATGTATTACCTTATCTATGGAGGGACATGTCCAGTTGTACAGATAGTAGTGTACACTATGTATTACCTTATCTATGGAGGGACATGTCCAGTTGTACAGATAGTAGTGTACACTCTTTTCCCCAATGCCAAACTTGAGCTTTTCCAGGAACGAAGTGTTCTCCATCATGTCCAGAACAGTGAAGACATCAAAGCCTTTCTAAATCATTGAGATAGAGGAGGACATGAGGAGAACATGAGGAGGACATGAGGGGGACATGAGGAGGATATGAGGGGGACATGACGAGGACATGAGGAGGACATGAGGGGGACATGAGGAGGATATGAGGGGGACATGAGGAGGATATGAGGAGGAGGACATGAGGAGGACATGAGGGGGACATGAGGAGGATATGAGGGGGACATGAGGGGGACATGAGGAGGACATGAGGAGGATATGAGGTGGACATGAGGAGGACATGAGGAGGATATGAGGGGGACATGAGGGGGACATGAGGAGGAGGACATGAGGAGGACATGAGGGGGACATGAGGAGGACATGTGGGGGACATGAGGAGGACATGAGGAGGATATGAGGAGGACATGTGGGGTACATGAGGAGGACATGAGGAGGATATGAGGGGGACATGAGGAGGACATGTGGGGGACATGAGGAGGACATGAGGAGGACATGAGGGGGACATGAGGAGGACATGTGGGGGACATGAGGAGGACATGAGGAGGATATGAGGAGGACATGAGGAGGACATGAGGGGGACATGAGGAGGATATGAGGAGGAGGAGTATAACTGTTATCCAGGGAAACTGAATATACTGAACACATTCACCAATAGATTTGGTCCAGACCACATAACCCTAACCACATGCACATAACCCTAACCACATGCACATAACCCCAACCACATGCACATAACCCTAACCACATGCACATAACCCTAACCACATAACCCTAACCACATGCACATAACCCTAACCACATGCACATAACCCTAACCACATGCACATAACCCTAACCACATGCACATAACCCTAACCACATGCACATAACCCCAACCACATGCACATAACCCCAACCACATGCACATAACCCCAACCACATGCACATAACCCCAACCACATGCACATAACCCTAACCACATGCACATAACCCCAACCACATGCACATAACCCCAACCACATGCACATAACCCCAACCACATGCACATAACCCCAACCACATGCACATAACCCTAACCACATGCACATAACCCTAACCACATGCACATAACCCTAACCACATGCACATAACCCTAACCACATGCACATAACCCTAACCACATGCACATAACCCTAACCACATGCACATAACCCTAACCACATGCACATAACCCTAACCACATGCACATAACCCCAACCACATGCACATAACCCCAACCACATGCACATAACCCCAACCACATGCACATAACCCCAACCACATGCACATAACCCTAACCACATGCACATAACCCCAACCACATGCACATAACCCTAACCACATGCACATAACCCTAACCACATGCACATAACCCTAACCACATGCACATAACCCTAACCACATGCACATAACCCTAACCACATGCACATAACCCTAACCACATGCACATAACCCTAACCACATGCACATAACCCTAACCACATGCACATAACCCTAACCACATGCACATAACCCTAACCACATGCACATAACCCTAACCACATGCACATGGACATGAAAGAAGTTTCCCATTTTCTGATTCAACCGTAGTTTGGGGACAGTTCTGCCCCAAGGTACAGTTAAGACAGAATCACACACACACACACACACACACACACACACACACACACACAGATACATTTTAAGCCCCAGACACTCACATCTTTGGTAAGCACCAGAACATCCTCTATGAGGTCAGTCAGAGGGTTTGAGGTGGTGACTGAGCAGAACAAGTGTGCTGTCTTCAGCCTGGTGTGTATTGGATGGTTCAGGATGAGAGTATCAATAGTGTAGAAACTCACCAAGTCAGTCACTACACCACCTGAACTCTACAGCAGGGAAACAGAGATGTGTTTATTAGTAACATTACATCAGTAACATTACACTAGTAACATTATATCAGTAACATTACATTAGTAACATTACACTAGTAACATTACACTAGTAACATTATATCAGTAACATTACATTAGTAACATTACACTAGTAACATTATATCAGTAACATTACACTAGTAACATTACATTAGTAACATTACACTAGTAACATTACACTAGTAACATTACACTAGTAATATTATATCAGTAACATTACACTAGTAACATTATATCAGTAACATTACACTAGTAACATTACATTAGTAACATTACACTAGTAACATTATATCAGTAACATTACATCAGTAACATTACACTAGTAACATTATATCAGTAACATTACATTAGTAACATTACACTAGTAACATTACATTAGTAACATTACACTAGTAACATTACACTAGTAACATTATATCAGTAACATTACATTAGTAACATTACACTAGTAACATTACATTAGTAACATTATATCAGTAACATTACACTAGTAACATTATATCAGTAACATTACACTAGTAACATTATATCAGTAACATTACATTAGTAACATTACACTAGTAACATTACACTAGTAACATTATATCAGTAACATTACATCAGTAACATTACACTAGTAACATTATATCAGTAACATTACATTAGTAACATTACACTAGTAACATTACACTAGTAACATTATATCAGTAACATTACATTAGTAACATTACACTAGTAACATTACACTAGTAACATTATATCAGTAACATTACACTAGTAACATTATATCAGTAACATTACACTAGTAACATTACATTAGTAACATTACACTAGTAACATTATATCAGTAACATTACACTAGTAACATTATATCAGTAACATTACATTAGTAACATTACACTAGTAACATTACACTAGTAACATTATATCAGTAACATTACATTAGTAACATTACACTAGTAACATTACATTAGTAACATTACACTAGTAACATTACATCAGTAACATTACACTAGTAACATTATATCAGTAACATTACATTAGTAACATTACACTAGTAACATTATATCAGTAACATTACATTAGTAACATTACACTAGTAACATTATATCAGTAACATTACATTAGTAACATTACACTAGTAACATTACACTAGTAACATTATATCAGTAACATTACATTAGTAACATTACACTAGTAACATTACATTAGTAACATTACACTAGTAACATTACATCAGTAACATTACACTAGTAACATTATATCAGTAACATTACACTAGTAACATTACATTAGTAACATTACACTAGTAACATTACACTAGTAACATTACACTAGTATAGTAACATTACATTAGTAGTTGTAGAGGACGGCCCAACTCCTGAACAACAGCCTGATTGGATGCAGGATACAGACCTCCACTAAGTAGGTGTCAATAATATTCTGATTGGATGCAGGATACAGACCTCCACTAAGTAGGTGTCAATTACACTACACTAGTAACATTACACTAGTAACATTATATCAGTAACATTACATTAGTAACATTACACTAGTAACATTACATTAGTAACATTACACTAGTAACATTATATCAGTAACATTACATCAGTAACATTACACTAGTAACATTATATCAGTAACATTACATTAGTAACATTACACTAGTAACATTACATTAGTAACATTACACTAGTAACATTACACTAGTAACATTATATCAGTAACATTACATTAGTAACATTACACTAGTAACATTACATTAGTAACATTATATCAGTAACATTACACTAGTAACATTATATCAGTAACATTACACTAGTAACATTATATCAGTAACATTACATTAGTAACATTACACTAGTAACATTACACTAGTAACATTATATCAGTAACATTACATCAGTAACATTACACTAGTAACATTATATCAGTAACATTACATTAGTAACATTACACTAGTAACATTACACTAGTAACATTATATCAGTAACATTACATTAGTAACATTACACTAGTAACATTACACTAGTAACATTATATCAGTAACATTACACTAGTAACATTATATCAGTAACATTACACTAGTAACATTACATTAGTAACATTACACTAGTAACATTATATCAGTAACATTACACTAGTAACATTATATCAGTAACATTACATTAGTAACATTACACTAGTAACATTACACTAGTAACATTATATCAGTAACATTACATTAGTAACATTACACTAGTAACATTACATTAGTAACATTACACTAGTAACATTACATCAGTAACATTACACTAGTAACATTATATCAGTAACATTACATTAGTAACATTACACTAGTAACATTATATCAGTAACATTACATTAGTAACATTACACTAGTAACATTATATCAGTAACATTACATTAGTAACATTACACTAGTAACATTACACTAGTAACATTATATCAGTAACATTACATTAGTAACATTACACTAGTAACATTACATTAGTAACATTACACTAGTAACATTACATCAGTAACATTACACTAGTAACATTATATCAGTAACATTACACTAGTAACATTACATTAGTAACATTACACTAGTAACATTACACTAGTAACATTACACTAGTATAGTAACATTACATTAGTAGTTGTAGAGGACGGCCCAACTCCTGAACAACAGCCTGATTGGATGCAGGATACAGACCTCCACTAAGTAGGTGTCAATAATATTCTGATTGGATGCAGGATACAGACCTCCACTAAGTAGGTGTCAATTACACTACACTAGTAACATTACACTAGTAACATTATATCAGTAACATTACATTAGTAACATTACACTAGTAACATTACATTAGTAACATTACACTAGTAACATTACATCAGTAACATTACACTAGTAACATTATATCAGTAACATTACATTAGTAACATTACACTAGTAACATTATATCAGTAACATTACACTAGTAACATTACACTAGTAACATTATATCAGTAACATTACATTAGTAACATTACACTAGTAACATTATATCAGTAACATTACACTAGTAACATTACATTAGTAACATTACACTAGTAACATTACACTAGTAACATTACACTAGTAATATTATATCAGTAACATTACACTAGTAACATTATATCAGTAACATTACACTAGTAACATTACATTAGTAACATTACACTAGTAACATTATATCAGTAACATTACATCAGTAACATTACACTAGTAACATTATATCAGTAACATTACATTAGTAACATTACACTAGTAACATTACATTAGTAACATTACACTAGTAACATTACACTAGTAACATTATATCAGTAACATTACATCAGTAACATTACACTAGTAACATTATATCAGTAACATTACATTAGTAACATTACACTGGTAACATTACACTAGTAACATTATATCAGTAACATTACATTAGTAACATTACACTAGTAACATTATATCAGTAACATTACACTAGTAACATTATATCAGTAACATTACACTAGTAACATTACATTAGTAACATTACACTAGTAACATTATATCAGTAACATTACACTAGTAACATTATATCAGTAACATTACATTAGTAACATTACACTAGTAACATTACACTAGTAACATTATATCAGTAACATTACATTAGTAACATTACACTAGTAACATTACATTAGTAACATTACACTAGTAACATTACATCAGTAACATTACACTAGTAACATTATATCAGTAACATTACATTAGTAACATTACACTAGTAACATTATATCAGTAACATTACATTAGTAACATTACACTAGTAACATTATATCAGTAACATTACATTAGTAACATTACACTAGTAACATTACATTAGTAACATTACACTAGTAACATTACATCAGTAACATTACACTAGTAACATTACATTAGTAACATTACACTAGTAACATTACATCAGTAACATTACACTAGTAACATTATATCAGTAACATTACACTAGTAACATTACATTAGTAACATTACACTAGTAACATTACACTAGTAACATTACACTAGTATAGTAACATTACATTAGTAGTTGTAGAGGACGGCCCAACTCCTGAACAACAGCCTGATTGGATGCAGGATACAGACCTCCACTAAGTAGGTGTCAATAATATTCTGATTGGATGCAGGATACAGACCTCCACTAAGTAGGTGTCAATAATATTCTGATTGGATGCAGGATACAGACCTCCACCAAGTAGGTGTCAATAATATTTTCCCGTGGCAACAGCCAGTGCTCCACTTGCTCCTTAGACATGACGGTGGTCAGGTGATACTTTTCGAGGTTCCCCTGCAGTAGCGTGTATACCCCCAGCAGGTCATCTCTCGTCATGGGACGCAAACCGGCTGTTTTAGGAGCCTGAAAGTAAGAGAAGGAATAGAGCAGGAGTTGGAGGTAAATTCCTTTAACATTTCAAATTGTTTCGTTTTGGGTTTAAATGTACTTGCAAGTAGTGGCCACATGGGGGCGCAATATGCCTACTAACCTTAGGCAGGCGGTTGATCTTGAGGGCCCTTAGGATGGTCATGTTTCTTGTCAGGGTTGATAGGGGGAAATTCACATCAATCAACTTGCGTGGGTTAAGAGGGCGGTGCCAGTACCTTAACATGTGACCACACAGGATGGAATGATTGGTTATTGAGAGTGAATTCTGTTCATAGTGTGTGTGTGTACATTGTGTGTGTGTGGACCCCACCTGTACGTGGCTACAGGACTGGGCAGCACCCCACTGGCAGTATAGATAATGTGTGTGTACATTGTGTGTGTGTGGACCCCACCTGTATGTGGCTACAGGGCAGCACCCCACTGGCAGTATAGATAATGTGTGTGTACATTGTGTGTGTGTGGCCCCCACCTGTATGTGGCTACAGGGCAGCACCCCACTGGCAGTATAGATAATGTGTGTGTACATTGTGTGTGTGTGGACCCCACCTGTATGTGGCTACAGGGCAGCACCCCACTGGCAGTATAGATAATGTGTGTGTACATTGTGTGTGTGTGGACCCCACCTGTATGTGGCTACAGGACTTGGCAGCACCCCACTGGCAGTATACACAGCCTGGTACACACCCTGCAGGTTCACCCGTCTGGTGAGCTCTCGGATCAGGACCGGGGACATCCGTTTGGACCGAAGCTTCTTGTGGACACACAGGAAGTTCACTTTCACCATTCTCTTTTCTCTAAGAACAGAGGGTTTGGGTCAAGACCTCCAGGCTATTGCCAAGCTATGCAGGCATACACCAAAACTATAATACAATATTCACTATTGGGTTATTTTACTGGATGCAGTTATTACTGTATCTGGGAGAAAATAAATATTGAGAAGGAACTGGATTATCCAAGATATAGAGAAGACTGGCTCAGAAAAAGTGTATTATCTGCTTGCACTAACCACTATCTGTCAACCTACTGTCATCTGTAGCTCTAAACGTTCAAATGAGAGGAGGAACTAGATTCTGTCAACGCCAGTTATAAAAGTCAGCACTCTTCATAGGTTACAATATTCCAAAATAATATCAGAGGATGTGTTTAGAAACCTCTCATTTATGTGACCTGGTTGAACAACAGAGTGCAGACTGCTACCCTGTTTGACCCTGTGTTTGAACAACAGAGTACAGACTGCTACCCTGTTTGACCCTGTGTTTGAACAACAGAGTACAGACTGCTCCCCTGTTTGACCCTGTGTTTGAACAACAGAGTGCAGACTGCTACCCTGTTTGACCCTGTGTTTGAACAACAGAGTACAGACTGCTCCCCTGTTTGACCCTGTGTTTGAACAACAGAGTACAGACTGCTCCCCTGTTTGACCCTGTGTTTGAACAACAGAGTGCAGACTGCTACCCTGTTTGACCCTGTGTTTGAACAACAGAGTACAGACTGCTCCCCTGTTTGACCCTGTGTTTGAACAACAGAGTGCAGACTGCTCCACTGCTAGAACCAAAAGATCAAGCCTGATGAGGTTCTCCATTATTTGGATTTTTATATTAATTTGGTCATTAATGTTTTCGTAGAATATCAGCTTGAATGATCATTTCTAGGATTCTGATTATCTCAGAGCATAAAATAACTGTTAGTATGTAATTTTTGTCCGGGGGACCGTTCTGTTTAACAGAGAACACTCACGTGTCATATATCCGGATGTTAGCAGGCACTGCAGCAATAAAGCCTACTAGCTTCTGATTGGTGTTCACTCTCACCCCACAATGCAACTGGGGAAGCCATCCAGGGGGACACAGGGCCCTGGGGAAAGATGTGGGAGAGATGTAAAGTGCAGGGGCGTGAGCAGGCGCTTCTATCTGGAGTCTGGCCTGCAGTGTGTAGTTTACGTTAATAATTCAGACAATTATAAAGGTACATTTACATGTTGTTAACATCACTCACCACAACAGATACTCAGGGGAGAAGTCAAACCTGGCTGTGTTATCATCTTCCTCCATGTAGTGTTCATTTAGAAATGTACACAGCTCCTCCAGCTGGGAAGGAGGACATGCAGACTATAAGTGTCACTCAACAACACATTTGGTTATAGAATCCCAAAATTGTAATCATAGTTGTTGGGGGGGAACTGAAAACATGTCACATTGGTACGGAGAGCACAGAGTACCCCATGTTAATTACCAGGTAAACAAGAATGTCCAAGGCTTGAAATAGTAACAAAATACAAGATAAATTTACCACAACGAGATCCCCCAGATGAAGAGGAGCCCAGGTGAACCCCTGTGGTAAACTATATGGTTTCACACGAACACTGGGTTTATCCACCTCAATAGGACCAATGGTCAGAGAACTGCAGTCTACTGGGGAGTAAGAATGACAGAGAGAAGGGAAATAATGACAGGGAAGGAGAGGAAATAATGACGGGGAAGGAGAGGAAATAATGACAGGGAAGGAGAGGAAATAATGACAGGGAAGGAGAGGAAATAATGACAGGGAAGGAGAGGAAATAATGACAGGGAAGGAGAGGAAATAATGACAGGGAAGGAGAGGAAATAATGACAGGGAAGGAGAGGAAATAATGACAGGGAAGGAGAGGAAATAATGACAGGGAAGGAGAGGAAATAATGACAGGGAAAGAGAGGAAATAATGACAGGGAAGGAGAGGAAATAATAACAGGGAAGGAGAGGAAATAATGACAGAGGGAAGAAGAGAAAATAATGGCAGCGGGAAGAAGAGGAAATAATGGCAGGGAAGAAGAGGAAATTATGAAAGAAGATGAAATAATGGCAGAGGGAAGAAGAGGAAATAATGACGGGGAAGGAGAGGAAATAATGACAGAGGGAAGGAGAGGAAATAATGACAGAGGGAAGAAGAGAAAATAATGACAGGGAAGAAGAGGAAATAATGACGGAAGGAGAGGAAATAATGACAGGGAAGGAGAGGAAATAATGACAGGGAAGGAGAGAAAATAATGACAGGGAAGGATAGGAAATAATGACAGGGAAGGAGAGGAAATAATGACAGGGAAGGAGAGGAAATAATGACATGGAAGGAGAGGAAATAATGACAGGGAAGGAGAGGAAATAATGACAGGGAAGGAGAGGAAATAATGACAGCGGGAAGAAGAGAAAATAATGACAGGGAAGGAGAGGAAATAATGGTAGAGAGAAGAAGAGGAAATAATGAAAGAGGGAAGAAGAGGAAATAATGACAGGGGGAAGAAGAGGAAATAATGACAGGGGGAAGGAGAGGAAATAATGACAGGGAAGGAGAGGAAATAATGACAGGGGGAAGAAGAGGAAATAATGACGGGGAAGGAGAGGAAATAATGACAGGGAAGGAGAGGAAATAATGACAGGGGGAAGAAGAGGAAATAATGGCAGAGGGAAGAAGCAAAAAGATATAAAGAAATTGTGGTATAAATTTGAGTTCCTTGGTAGCATTAAATTGATTATTGTTTAGCTTTTCTAAGAGTTTTGAATGAACCACGTTCCATCAGAGAATATTCATACCTAGTTTGGGGACAGGCTGGGTGTCCCAGAAGGGGTGAGGTTGTCTTCTGGCCTCCTCCAGGGTCTTTGGGAGGCCGTTACCCAGAGAAAAGAGGTGCAGGGCCCTTTGGATCTCCTGCTGTTTCTCCTCCGATAAAGCATTCAGCTGGGAAGGGACACACTATGTACTGATACTGGTTCTGATATTATGGTTGTCCAAATGGTTATAGATTGGTTAATGGTACCGCAAACTGATCCTAGAACTGTGGTGAAGTGTTGGGCAAATAAACTCAACATATTTATTTTCATATTAACACACACCAACTCACCATGACACACACACATTAACACACACCAACTCACCATGACACACACACATTAACACACACCAACTCACCAAGACACACACACACATTAACACACACCAACTCACCATGACACACACACATTAACACACACACATTAACACACACCAACTCACCATGACACACACACATTAACACACACACATTAACACACACCAACTCACCATGACACACACACACATTAACACACACCAACTCACCATGACACACACACATTAACACACACACATTAACACACACCAACTCACCATGACAAAAGGGTCTTTTGGTCCATCAGGTCTCCAGACATCTTCCTTGCTCTTCTTCTGCTTCTTTCTTGTTTTCTGATCAACGCTACTTTCTTTTTTAGGGTTATTGTTGCTAAATAAGTACCAAATCAAGTATATGTTAATGATTTACCTGATATAAACACAATGAAGTCAGATGCATTTCACCATCTTGCTTTAGTGTACCTCAGTATCTAACCAGTACCCCAGTATCTAACCAGTACCCCAGTATCTAACCAGTACCTCAGTATCTAACCAGTACCCCAGTATCTAACCAGTACCCCAGTATCTAACCAGTACCCCAGTATCTAACCAGTACCTCAGTATCTAACCAGTACCTCAGTATCTAACCAGTACCCCAGTATCTAACCAGTACCTCAGTATCTAACCAGTACCCCAGTATCTAACCAGTACCCCAGTATCTAACCAGTACCCCAGTATCTAACCAGTACCCCAGTATCTAACCAGTACCCCAGTATCTAACCAGTACCCCAGTATCTAACCAGTACCCCAGTATCTAACCAGTACCCCAGTATCTAACCAGTACCCCAGTATCTAACCAGTACCCCAGTATCTAACCAGTACCCCAGTATCTAACCAGTACCTCAGTATCTAACCAGTACCTCAGTATCTAACCAGTACCTCAGTATCTAACCATTACCCCAGTATCTAACCAGTAGCCCCCAGTATCTAACCAGTAGCCCCCAGTATCTAACCAGTAGCCCCCAGTATCTAACCAGTAGCCCCCAGTATCTAACCAGTAGCCCCCAGTATCTAACCAGTACCCCAGTATCTAACCAGTACCCCAGTATCTAACCAGTACTTCAGTATCTAACCAGTACCTCAGTATCTAACCAGTACCTCAGTATCTAACCAGTACCCCAGTATCTAACCAGTAGCCCCCAGTATCTAACCAGTACCTCAGTATCTAACCAGTACCTCAGTATCTAACCACTACCCCAGTATCTAACCAGTACCCCAGTATCTAACCAGTACTTCAGTATCTAACCAGTACCCCAGTATCTAACCAGTACCTCAGTATCTAACCAGTCCTGACCAGACCTGTAATAACTATTTATCTTATAACAACCACTTACATTTTAATGAATGGCTTTTTAATGGCTTTTACAGCTCACGTCTCAGTGACATACTGAATACATAATATATACATAAACATAGAATACAACATTAGCTACTTACGGAGGATTGGATTCCGCCATCCTGAGGCAGAGAGGAGATGATAGTAAATGTATTTGGCCCTCTGCTTTTGTCTCTTATCTTCAGAGACAGTTGGGGAAGGACAGAGACGCCTTAGTGCTCCACTCCCACCAATATCTAGCGATATCTACCACTCCCAGGTTGAAATAAATACAATGTCTCATATAACCCTGGTCAAATAGCTCTTATATTGGCTGAAATATATGATTGTTTGTCCGTGATACTTGTAGCAAGCAAATACATTGGCCTGTGAAACTAAAGTATCACTAGAGAAGATACTAAACACGCACAATATTATTGCAAAACGTAGGATACATCACATTACACAAACATATTTGTATCAGTTTTTTATTTTTTTATAAATTAATACAATTAGAAACGTGAATTGTTAAACCTAGTTTCAACATTATACAGTATATATTGTTAAACCTAGTATTGTAGTAGAACAGATGGTGGTTGGAAATATAAATATTTATTAAATCAATATTATACCCAGCTAACGAACCACAACTTAGCCAAAAAAGAGGTTGTATCTGAGAAGTGCAATAATGTCACATGTCTCCTGTTTCATTCGTTGGAATGACTTGGAAAATATTTTCTAAATGAACCATATTCTTATAAAAATTCTTGGCAATTTGACACTTTTTGACCAACAAACCAATACCCTAAAAACATGAGCTATAAATACATCCTCAAACATGTAGGTCATTGTACCAGTTAAATGACCCAAATAAATAGGTTGTAGTGGGAAATGTATTTAAGTTTATTTATTAAGTACTATCCTGAAAATTACAAAATCACAGTTCTGATAAGTACAACTGTAGAAAATACAAGATTGATGACACATTGATATATAAAAGGAGGATTTATATATAAGGTACAACACAGAATATTGAAAAAGAAAGGCGTTTTGAAGTGCATTCTGGAGTAACTCTGTTAGCATCCTATTGGTCATTAGATCCACATCAGTAAAATCTATACTTCATCAGCTTTACAAAGATTTACAAAGACACAAGAAATGCTCACTTTTTCTGTGGACATGTTACGGATGTAGTGTGTTTAGTACTAAAGCACTGAACAAAATGCTCCCTTTTCTTGACAGATTACAAGAATACTCTGTTAGTGAACACTAGTTCACAATAAATACCATACGGTTCTCATGTGGCACCACTATACATGTCTGTCCTTATGCTACACTGAGGACATCTTCACAACATCACAATGAAATAGTAGACAAACATCTCGTCCATCTGTTTCAAATATTTCTATGTAAGCACTTCTATGTTTAAACACTGGGAAGACGGCCAGAAGCATGAGGTTTCTTCTAGGTAGTAGAAGACATTCCACTAAGTAGCAATAGACCAGAATAAAAATACAAATATTCCTTCAAAAGTATTTAAAAATGGATGGAATAGGTTTACATTACAGTAAAATAAAAAAAACGTTAAAATGTTTTACTATCTCATCTGGTTAATAATGAAGAATCACGAATTCAAATAGACATTTTATACATATAAACCACATATAAAGGATGTAATTGAAATGTGTTTTAAACAATTGTCCCAACTCATAAGGACATCACAAACCAATGACTGTCCCAACTCATAAGGACATGAACCAACGATTGTCCCAACTCATAAGGACATGACAAAACAATGATTGTCCCAACTCATAAGGACATCACAAACCAATGATTGTCCCAACTCATAAGGACATCACAAACCAATGATTGTCCCAACTCATAAGGACATGACAAAACAATGATTGTCCCAACTCATAAGGACATGACAAACCAACGATTGTCCCAACTCATAAGGACATGACAAACCAACGATTGTCCCAACTCATAAGGACATGACAAACCAACGATTGTCCCAACTCATAAGGACATGACAAACCAACGATTGTCCCAACTCATGAAGACATGACAAACCAACAATTGTCTTGGCTGAAATGATTGGGAAATTATTAAGAAATCTAGTCATTGACAAGGTAAGATTTTTTTTTTACTGAAATAAGAACTTTTGTCAAAGAATCCTCCATTTGTAGCCATTACCAAACGCAGATATTTGGAATTCTAGGTGTCAATAGAGGTCATCTGAGAGATTTAACACATCTTCATATGTTCATTTGATTCAATCTTAGTTGTTTCATTCTATTGTCCAGTCTGGGACATATTGCTTTTTCTTTGAACCTACACCTAGAAGGCCAGCATCCCAGAGTCGCCTCTTCACTGTTGACATTGGGACTGATGTTTTGTGGGTAACATTTAATGAAGCTGCCAGTTCAGAACCTGTTCAGGCACCTGTTTCTCAAATTAGACTCTCTTATGTTTTCTAGCTCAGTGATGCACTGGGACCTCCCACTCTTCTTTCTTTCTATTCTGGTTAGACACAAAATGCACCTGGTATGGGATATGGGAATTTCCTAAATTGCCTTCATTTCCCAGAACAAGAATGGACTGAAGATGTTTGTTTCTGGCCATTTTGAGCCTGTAAACAAACCCAGAATAGCAGATGCTCCAAATACTCATCCATTTTAAAGAAGGTACTTTTTATTGCTTCTTCAGTCAGAATAACACATTTCAGCTGTGCTAACATAATTAGGGTCTTCTAATGATCAATTAGACTTGAAACATGCCACTGGAACACAGGACTGATGGTTGTTGATAACAGGCCTATGTTGGTATTCTATATATTATATTTAAAATCTGCAGTTTCTAGCCACGGTCGTCATATATAACATTATTATGGCTACACTATTTTTGATCAAATGTATGTTATTCAAATAGACAAAACAGAAACAAAAATTAGTTTGCAAAATCTTACCTTAATTTTACAAGGTAAGTAGGACTGAGAACATATTTCCTTATTTTAACAATCTCTGAGCATTTTGGGCTGTTTGCCTTTGTCAGGGATCAAAATACTTGTACCAGCTAGTAATGTATCATTTACTGGCTACATTGCCAATAGACAAAGTACCACATTAGCTATGAGGCTTACACACAAAAACCTATTGTATTGTCTAGACTGACTGGTCATCGTGGATATCTAGGCACAAGGAAAAGTTACCTCTGAAGAGAAGAAAAAAAAAGAAATAAATATTTTCTACAGTACCAATATTAAATGCTACAAATATTTAGATAATATATTTCATGTCTTGTAAAGAGTCTGTGTAAAATCAACCAACTACGGTGTTGCATATTCCAGTAATTCTATGGTAACTATATCTATTCACTACCTAGAACAACTAGATAACCAAATGTAAAAATGCTCAGTATAAAATGTAACTATTAGTTGACTCCATGTTTGATGTTTACTGTAAAGAACATATTTGTAACAGCATTTCAACATTTAGGTGATAAGTTAAAAGCAGCTTTATAAGCAAGAAAACAGGCATCCGGAAGAATAAAAATGTCTTTAAACTTCTCTTTTAACATTTAAAACATATAGAAGTAATTTTGGACGGTTTAGCTTCTTAGCCAAAGACAGTGGAGGGATGACCCCTAAACCCTGGCTGGGTATCTGTTCTGTGGGATACTGGAGTATTTATTATCTCATGGTGAGTACAGATGGATGACCCCTAAACCCTGGCTGGGTATCTGTTCTGTGGGATACTGGAGTATTTATTATCTCATGGTGAGTACAGATGGATGTCCCATAAACCCTGGCTGGGTATCTGTTCTGTGGGATACTGGAGTATTTATTATCTCATGGTGAGTACAGATGGATGTCCCCTAAACCCTGGCTGGGTATCTGTTCTGTGGGATACTGGAGTATTTATTATCTCATGGTGAGTACAGATGGATGACCCCTAAACCCTGGCTGGGTATCTGTTCTGTGGGATACTGGAGTATTTATTATCTCATGGTGAGTACAGAGTACAAACTAATGAGTAATGTAGGGACACCATCAAGTGTCACGTGAAGTTTGGCAGCCGTTCTCCTATCCTAGGGTTACTCAGGGTGGACTGGGAACAGAGTTAGGGTTACTCGGGGTGGACTGGGAACAGAGTTAGGGTTAATCAGGGTGGACTGGGAACAGAGTTAGGGTTACTCGGGGTGGACTGGGAACAGAGTTAGGGTTAATCAGGGTGGACTGGGAACAGAGTTAGGGTTACTCAGGGTGGACTGGGAACAGAGTTAGGGTTACTCATGGTGGACTGGGAACAGAGTTAGGGTTACTCAGGGTGGACTGGGAACAGAGTTAGGGTTACTCAGGGTGGACTGGGAACAGAGTTAGGGTTACTCAGGGTGGACTGGGAACAGAGTTAGGGTTACTCAGGGTGGACTGGGAACAGAGTTAGGGTTACTCAGGGTGGACTGGGAACAGAGTTAGGGTTACTCAGGGTGGACTGGGAACAGAGTTAGGGTTACTCGGGGTGGACTGGGAACAGAGTTAGGGTTACTCAGGATGGACTGGGAACAGAGTTAGGGTTACTCAGGGTGGACTGGGAACAGAGTTAGGGTTACTCGGGGTGGACTGGGAACAGAGTTAGGGTTAATCAGGGTGGACTGGGAACAGAGTTAGGGTTACTCAGGGTGGACTGGGAACAGAGTTAGGGTTACTCATGGTGGACTGGGAACAGAGTTAGGGTTACTCAGGGTGGACTGGGAACAGAGTTAGGGTTACTCAGGGTGGACTGGGAACAGAGTTAGGGTTACTCAGGGTGGACTGGGAACAGAGTTAGGGTTACTCAGGGTGGACTGGGAACAGAGTTAGGGTTACTCAGGGTGGACTGGGAACAGAGTTAGGGTTACTCAGGGTGGACTGGGAACAGAGTTAGGGTTACTCAGGGTGGACTGGGAACAGAGTTAGGGTTACTCAGGGTGGACTGGGAACAGAGTTAGGGTTACTCGGGGTGGACTGGGAACAGAGTTAGGGTTACTCAGGATGGACTGGGAACAGAGTTAGGGTTACTTAGGGTGGACTGGGAACAGAGTTATGGTTACTCAGGGTGGACTGGGAACAGAGTTAGGGTTACTCAGGGTGGACTGGGAACAGATTTAGGGTTACTCGGGGTGGACTGGGAACAGAGTTAGGGTTACTCAGGATGGACTGGGAACAGAGTTAGGGTTACTCGGGGTGGACTGGGAACAGAGTTAGGGTTACTCAGGGTGGACTGGGAACAGAGTTAGGGTTACTCATGGTGGACTGGGAACAGAGTTAGGGTTACTCGGGGTGGACTGGGAACAGAGTTAGGGTTACTTGGCTTGGGGTTTGGCTGGAGACTTATTTGGGGACACAGCTGGAGACTTGGCTACTGTTTTGGTCTGAGAGTTGACTAAGACCTTAGAGGGACTCCCAAGGTGAGGGCTGATAGTGATGTGGATGAAGAGTGAGGCAGGAGACAAACTGGAGCCATCAACCTTTAGCAGGTGCACATGACGGTAACCTGAGGGTGAGAAGGTGGAGGTGAGAAGGTGGGAGTGAGAATATGGGGGTGAGAAGATGGGAGTGAGAAGGTGGGAGTGAGAAGGTGGAGGTGAGAAGGTGGGAGTGAGAAGGTGGGAGTGAGAAGGTGGAGGTGAGAAGGTGGGAGTGAGAAGGTGGAGGTGAGAAGGTGGGAGTGAGAAGGTGGGAGTGAGAAGGTGGGAGTGAGAAGGTGGAGGTGAGAAGGTGGGAGTGAGAAGGTGGAGGTGAGAAGGTGGGAGTGAGAAGGTGGGGGTGAAGGTGAGAAGGTGGAGGTGAGAAGGTGGGAGTGAACCCTTTTCCCTTAATGTCAAATGTGTCCTCTCACTGAAATTAATATATGTGTGATATTAAAATGTGAACATGCTCTCACTGAAATTAGTATATGGGTGATATTTCCTACAAAATAGAGCAATATCTTCTGTTATATTTAGTGAGAACATATATATGTAAATCAAACACACACCTGTACAGAGGCTGGTAAAGGGAAGTGTGAACTGTCCAAGGAAGTCATTCCTTGAGGTGAAGTCATAATCCTCAACCATGAAGCGGACCAGAGCCAGTTCAGGAACATGCAGGGTGAAGTTAAAGGTGCTGTCCCATCGAGGGTTAAACCCTGGAAGACAACATTGAGTTTTCAGGCATTATACTATATTATACTATATTATACTATATACAGACAGTGGGAAAGTCCAGTAGGCTGGAATAAGCAGTGAAACATAGACAGCAAAAATTATATATAAAAATTATATTTAGTACAATTAGAATTCAAAATGGCAGCACGTTCTCTCAATAAAGTGTGTGTTTACCGTTGTTGTCAACGCGAGGAGTCATCTTCTTGTTGTTGTCAATGGGAACTCCATGGATCTCAACCCACACCTGTGGATCCACAATGGAGCTGGGTTTGTCCCAGTCTGGTTTGGGGAGCTGCTGGGCTGAGATCACCTGCATAGGATGAACAAAGAAAGATGGGATTTAAGGCGTTTATGTTCTGTGTAGGTGTGTTGTTGTGTGTGTAAGGACACACCCACCCGTATGGTGAGCAGTGTGGGGCTATGTCCGGGTCCTCCCCCTGTGTTCTCTGGGTTAAAATTGCAGTCAGTGTCGATCATGAAGGAGGGCTTCAGGAAGTAGCCACAGTTGCCATTGGCTAAGAAGCGTCCGCGGTTCAGGTCCATCTCCTCCCCTGCAGTCTGGAAATTCAGCGCCACTGTAGAAACAAGGTCATAGGGCATAGGTCAAATGCGGTCTTGTTAAAGCCGTTTCTTAAAATAGTTAGATTAGGATTTAGAAAAGCTGCAATTCTTTTAGAATTTAATCTCAGAAGGTTAGTTATGTAACAATAGGAGATACACTTCCACATTTCCACAGGACACAACAGAGAGCAGACAAATAAACCAGTGTTTGTATCAGTGCATATTGAACTCTCAGTGTAAATAGCGCATATTGAACTCTCAGTGTAAATAGTGCATATTGAACTCTTGGTGTAAATAGCGCATATTCTCAGTGTAGTATTGTAATTTCCTCATCCCACATTACAGTAAACTGACCAATCTGACATCCTCCGTTCCACATATCCTGAGGGTTGTAGTTGGACGACTGTAGACGTTGGCCTGAGGGATAGATCCGGCTCAACTGATGGCTGTTGTGACGGACAAAACGTTTCCCTGTGGTCAGGATGAGGGAGTAAGGGTTAAAACCCTGGCAACAAGAAAACAAAGCTATGTGCTAGACAGGTTTCATCAGTGACAGGTTTCATCAGTGACAGGTTTCATCAGTGACAGGTTTCATCAGTGACAGGTTTCATCAGTGACAGGTTTCATCAGTGACAGGTATCATCAGTGACAGGTATCATCAGTGACAGGTATCATCAGTGACAGGTATCATCAGTGACAGGTATCATCAGTGACAGGTATCATCAGTGACAGGTATCATCAGTGACAGGTATCATCAGTGACAGGTATCATCAGTGACAGGTATCATCAGTGACAGGTATCATCAGTGACAGGTATCATCAGTGACAGGTATCATCAGTGACAGGTTTCATCAGTGACAGGTATCATCAGTGACAGGTATCATCAGTGACAGGTATCATCAGTGACAGGTTTCATCAGTGACAGGTTTCATCAGTGACAGGTATCATCAGTGACAGGTATCATCAGTGACAGGTTTCATCAGTGACAGGTATCATCAGTGACAGGTATCATCAGTGACAGGTTTCATCAGTGACAGGTATCATCAGTGACAGGTATCATCAGTGACAGGTATCATCAGTGACAGGTTTCATCAGTGACAGGTATCATCAGTGACAGGTATCATCAGTGACAGGTATCATCAGTGACAAGTATCATCAGTGACAGGTATCATCAGTGACAGGTATCATCAGTGACAGGTATCATCAGTGACAGGTATCATCAGTGACAGGTATCATCAGTGACAGGTATCATCAGTGACAGGTATCATCAGTGACAGGTATCATCAGTGACAGGTATCATCAGTGACAGGTATCATCAGTGACAGGTATCATCAGTGACAGGTATCATCAGTGACAGGTTTCATTATGGCTCCTCCTGTAGCAGCACAAGCTACTGAACTACACGTTAACCAACAATATCTAATGGGTCCTTTAAAAAGTAACATAGGCTACATATATATATGGCATTGTACAAATAAACTAATATTTAATGTCACTAAATGGAAGGAATAAAATGTGACACATTGACCAGTAGAAAATAACCAGGGCATCTTGATTTATCAAATGTGTAGACACACACACACACACACACACACACAGTTTTATGTAAATACTGACACACACACACACACAGAGATATGTCCAAAACTTTACGAACCAGATTCTTTGACATGTTTGAGTGCGTCACTCTCGGAGAAGGAGGACATTTCCGTGGGAGGTTTCTTTGCGGCCTGGTCGAAGTCTTTGAAAGGAACACTTCGTGTATAGACCACCAGATCAGACAGCTCCGGACTCAGTTTAGAGACGACTGGCTGTGGAGTAACACCATCACATGGTGGAGAGAGAGAGAGAGAGAGAGAGAGAGAAAGCATCATATATGTTTGAATAGCAACCCCATTCAGGCTGTACCTTCAGGAGTGGGAGAAAATGGAGCCATAACTAGGAGTCATACCTAGGAGGCATAACTAGGAGAGTGCTGTACCTATAGGGGTGGGAGTGTATGCAGACAGACACACAGGCAGACATGCAGACAGACATGCAGACAGACACGCAGGCAGACATGCAGACAGACACACAGACAGACATGCAGACAGACACACAGGCAGACATGCAGACAGACACACAGACAGACATGCAGACAGACACACAGACAGACATGCAGACAGACACGCAGACAGACACGCAGACAGACACACAGACAGACATGCAGACAGACACACAGACAGACACGCAGACAGACACGCAGACATACACACAGACAGACATGCAGACATACACACAGGCAGACATGCAGACAGACACACAGGCAGACATGCAGACAGACACGCAGACAGACACGCAGACATACACACAGACAGACATGCAGACAGACACACAGACAGACATGCAGACAGACACACAGACAGACATGCAGACAGACACACAGACAGACACGCAGACAGACACGCAGACATACACACAGACAGACATGCAGACAGACACGCAGACAGACACGCAGACAGACACACAGACAGACACGCAGACAGACACACAGACAGACACGCAGACAGACACGCAGACATACACACAGACAGACACGCAGACAGACACGCAGACAGACACGCAGACAGACACACAGACAGACACGCAGACATACACACAGACAGACACGCAGACATACACACAGACAGACACACAGACAGACACACAGACAGACACACAGACAGACACGCAGACAGACACGCAGACAGGCACACAGACAGACACACAGACAGACACACAGACAGACACGCAGACAGACACGCAGACAGGCATACAGACAGACAGACACACAGACAGACACACAGACATACACACAAACAGGCATACAGACAGGCAGACACACAGACAGACAGACACACATACATACATACATACATACATACAGGCAGACACACATACAGACAGACAGACAGACAGGCAGGCAGACAGACACACAGACAGACAGGCAGACACACAGACAGACATACAGACATACACACAGACAGGCAGACACACAGACAGACATACAGACAGACACACAGACAGACAGGCAGACAGACACAGACAGACACACACACACATACAGACAGACAGACAGACAGACAGACAGACAGACAGACAAACAGACAGGCCGACAGACACACAGACAGACACACATACAGACACACATACAGACAGGCAGACATACATACAGACAGGCAGAGAGACACACAGGCAGACACACAGGCAGACATACAGACACACAGACAGACAAACAGGCAGACAGACAAACAGGGACCAATAGGCTCTAACCTTTTTATCCTCCTCCTTCCTGCCTCCTGCAGGGCTGCACTGGCAATCATCTTCTGAGCTGAGTTCAGAAGAACTGGATGAGGTTTCAGTCTCCACCTCTTTCTCCTTCTTCCCCTTCACAAGGATCTTCCCTTTCAGAGCCTGCGTGCACACAAGGAAAATCATGCAACATCACACACAGAAATGTGGTTCTTGAGAGTCCAATTTGCTTACTTTAATTACTAAAGCTCTAAGTGCTATTAGCTACATCACACACACACACACACACACACACACACCTTATATTAAACAAATGGTGGAGGGCCCACAGCATTAACCAAGTTCAGCTCTGGCATCATTAACCCAGTTCAGCTCTGGCATCATTAACCCAGTTCAGCTCTGGCATCATTAACCCAGTTCAGCTCTGGCATCATTAACCCAGTTCAGCTCTGGCATCATTAACCCAGTTCAGCTCTGGCATCATTAACCCAGTTCAGCTCTGGCATCATTCAGCACATTGTTAGTTAGTTGTCACAATCTGTAAAACAGGAGAGAGACTCTGGTACTTTATTGGAATCTGAAATGCAGTACAAGTTTGAATCCTCAGTCACGTGTGAGTGACAAAACCAATGAGTCATCAGCTATCTTAAGAATACATCATCAAATGCCATTTGCAGCTCTCTACGAAGAGCAAGACAGAATTGTTCTTGGTTGAATAAAGGAAAGACAAGACGACTCAAAGAGAGAATACGATTATATGAAATATGAGCGAAAAAAACAAAATACAGAGCGAACATTAAAACTGTACACAACAGCTATGACAAGACCGTACACAAGAGCTGTGACAAGACCGTACACAAGAGCTGTGACAAGACCGTACACAAGAGCTGTGACAAGACCGCACACAAGAGCTGTGACAAGACCGTACACAAGAGCTGTGACAAGACCGTACACAAGAGCTGTGACAAGACCGTACACAAGAGCTGTGAGAAGACCGTACACAAGAGCTGTGAGAAGACCGTACACAAGAGCTATGAGAAGAAGGAAAAGCAGTGGTCAAACCTCTGGTGAAGGCAGGCTCTGGTTAGGCTGTCCATCCAGGGGCTTGGTGAGCAGTTTGTCCCCCAGGATGGAGCGCAGCTGTCTGGCTATCACCACCTGCTGCTCCACACTGCAGTGGTTCTCCAGGGAAAGGATCAGAGGATATAGAGACGCCTGGCAAATGACAGAGGGAGAGAATAGACAGGGTTTTATATTATCTAGGTGGTCATATTTCAGGGCTCTGCAGTCATTTAAAGAAACATTAGCGGGGGTGGAGCTTACTTTAAAGGCGTACTCAGAAACATGAGTGGGGGTGGGGCTTACTTTAAAGGCGTACTCCGAAACATGAGTGGGGGTGGGGCTTACTTTAAAGGCGTACTCAGAAACATGAGTGGGGGTGGAGCTTACTTTAAAGGCGTACTCAGAAACATGAGTGGGGGTGGAGCTTACTTTAAAGGCGTACTCAGAAACATGAGTGGGGTGGAGCTTACTTTAAAGGCGTACTCAGAAACATGAGTGGGGTGGAGCTTACTTTAAAGGCGTACTCAGAAACATGAGTGGGTTTGGAGCTTACTTTAAAGGCGTACTCAGAAACATGAGTGGGGGTGGAGCTTACTTTAAAGGCGTACTCAGAAACATGAGTGGGGGTGGAGCTTACTTTAAAGGCGTACTCAGCAATTGTCTCAATGACATCCCTGAAGGGCACTTTGGATGTGAGGGTGTGACCGTGGTAGATGACTGGTTCTCCTTTGTCCCCGTCCCAGCAGTCCAGCTCCACACAGCGACAGCCCTGGTTCAGTGCCCTGGGGTGAGGAAAACACGTGAGCAGGGCTTTGACATCTACATTCTTGTCATTTACCTTCTCACCACAATAACACATGTTAGAATTTTCAAACGTTCACGCTCCTCTAAGCCTGAACTAAGGAAGCATTGTTCCGCTGTTAAGTGCACCCCGAAAATAATTCCTCCACCTGTAATATCCATGGTTGAATTGTTCATGCTAAAACCAATTAATTTAAATGTGATTTGTACATGTATTTGTGTATTCACCTGATGTAAGCCTCTACGCTGCTGTATCCAGTGACCTGGTCACTAGTGAGGTAGGTGTTGTGAGAGGAAGATATGAAGTAGTGAGCCAGAGGACGGGTCATGTTCTGGTGGACTCTGGTGTGGTCCTGGTCAAACACGTCGTTCTCTTTGGACAGCATGTACATGGTGAAGCCGTTTGGCGTCATGTAGCCGTGCTTCTGAGCTGGAGAAACAAAACGGGGTTGAATTCACCACAAAACAATTGGCTGCAAAGATAAAGAATTTTTAAATTGTTTTTTTTAAGAAAAAAAGGTAAGGGCATTATGGTGGAACAAAAAGTATATCAGCAGCAGCCCAGGTGCCCCCAGCAGCACGCCCAGGTGCCAGCAGCACGCCCAGGTGCCGCCAGCGTGCCCTGACCTAAAAAATGACCACCACAAGTCCACATCTAAAGAGATGAGTGAACTTCAATAGCATCTCATCCCAACAGTCCTCCCTATGGTTAACAGAGAAGCTGAGCCAAGCTTGTTATTTCAAAGCATCAGAATTGGTGCAATCCACTTTCTACTCTGTCACAACACAAATCCCCACAATCAGTGGTTTTGGACAAACTAATTATGTCCTTCATATGGAATCTGCAGAACAAGACATTTGCTGAATCACCTTCAAGAGAGATTTTACTCACAGAGCCGAATAATCAGAAAGATGTCTTTGGAATCAGTAGTATTCTCTTTGTCCTATGCTCAGTCCTGAAAGCACAACTCGAAACAGACGCCAACACCACCAGCATTTATTCATATTCTAAAATAATGTCTTTGGGTGTCACCTTCTGGATGTGTTGTAAATAATCTAAACACCTTAAATCCTCCAATGGCACTCTGGTGCTTTATACATCATTAGAGTTACCTGCCTACAAGCTCTTATTCAATAAGCAACCAAACTATTTAGTTCCTCCACACTGGGCAGCTGCCATCACACCTGTGCTAATGAAAGAATCCCATGAACCAGACAGCACCAAAATGCAGGCCTATTTCTAACCTACAACTAAATTTCACACTTCAGTGCCAATTCTGCTCTCTGGTCCAGGCTTCAGACACATGCACAGAATAGAGCACAATGTAATCTGTGAGACTGGCCTGAACTGGTTCACAGAATAGAGTCAACCAATCATTTACATCTCTTCCTGAGTAAAATTATTTCCAGTACAAACAAAAAAATATTTGTTTGTGTTTAAATCACATGTTTGCTCACAAATTCCTGTGATATTGTGCTATGCTAACATTAATTATTACTTTACGTTTAGGCAATGCAGAAAGCTTAACACATAACGTATCACAGCATGATACCACTTTACCAAATGATCACCTAATCAAGGTTTAGAGGAACTAATTAGCATTTTAGCACAGCCATTAGCCTTAGCATACCCCACTCGTTGAGCTAATAGGTCAGGATGAAGCTAATTAGCATTTTAGCACAGCCATTAGCATTAGCATACCCCACTCGTTAAGCTCATAGGTCAGGATGAGGCTAATTAGCATTTAGCACATCCATTAGCATACCCTACTCGTTGAGCTCATAGGTCAGGATGAAGCTAATTAGCATTTTAGCACAGCCATTAGCATACCCCACTCGTTAAGCTCATAGGTCAGGATGAGGCTAATTAGCATTTAGCACAGCCATTAGCATTAGCATACCCCACTCGTTAAGCTCATAGGTCAGGATGAGGCTAATTAGCATTTAGCATAGCCATTAGCATTAGCATACCCCACTCGTTGAGCTCATAGGTCAGGATGAGGCTCTGAGCATGGACCAGTGAGTTGTCCTCTCCCTGGTCTTTCAGGAAGTCCCTCAGGTCCACGGTGGAAAGCACACAGCCGTTAGCAGAGTACCGGCTAAACACAGCATCCAGCTCCGGCCGCCGCAGTAGCTCCCTGCAGAACACCTCAATCTCACCATGGTCCAGACGACCATCACATGACCGGTCACACTTCTGATGGGCAAAGGGCATAAATGTTTCACATGAGAATTACGTCAACGATATATTAAATGATATGAAAGGTTCTGTTTCAAGTCAAGCTAGCAAACTGCTCATGTCAATTTAAACACAGGTAGTTGGATTGATAAGTAAAAAACCCAGGAGGTTGAATAGGAAAGTACATATTAGATATAGCTTGAATGTCACTATTCTGGTTCTAGATCACGCTATGGGTATTGTCTTTAAGGTGCATATCAATTCAAATTAGCTGATTTCGAAGAAACAGGAAAACATTTTAGGGACAAAGACAAAGCAGTGTGAAGCTAATCTATCTCAGTGTTCACTATACTAAAAGTAAGACAGGCCCATCTAAAGTTCAGCCTAATCTATTTCCAGTGTGCACTGTACTATAAGCAAGACAGGCCCATCTAAAGTTCAGCCTAATCTATTTCCAGTGTGCACTGTACTATAAGCAAGACAGGCCCATCTAAAGTTCAGCCTAATCTATTTCCAGTGTGCACTGTACTATAAGCAAGACAGGCCCATCTAAAGTTCAGCCTAATCTATTTCCAGTGTGCACTGTACTATAAGCAAGACAGGCCCATCTAAAGTTCAGCCTAATCTATTTCCAGTGTGCACTGTACTATAAGCAAGACAGGCCCATCTAAAGTTCAGTTCAGCACTGTACTAAGCAAGACAATCTAAAGTTTTCCAGTGTGCACTGTACTATAAGCAAGACAGGCCCATCTAAAGTTCAGCCTAATCTATTTCCAGTGTGCACTGTACTATAAGCAAGACAGGCCCATCTAAAGTTCAGCCTAATCTATTTCCAGTGTGCACTGTACTATAAGCAAGACAGGCCCATCTAAAGTTCAGCCTAATCTATTTCCAGTGTGCACTGTACTATAAGCAAGACAGGCCCATCTAAAGTTCAGCCTAATCTATTTCCAGTGTGCACTGTACTATAAGCAAGACAGGCCCATCTAAAGTTCAGCCTAATCTATTTCCAGTGTGCACTGTACTATAAGCAAGACAGGCCCATCTAAAGTTCAGCCTAATCTATTTCCAGTGTGCACTGTACTATAAGCAAGACAGGCCCATCTAAAGTTCAGCCTAATCTATTTCCAGTGTGCACTGTACTATAAGCAAGACAGGCCCATCTAAAGTTCAGCCTAATCTATTTCCAGTGTGCACTGTACTATAAGCAAGACAGGCCCATCTAAAGTTCAGCCTAATCTATTTCCAGTGTGCACTGTACTATAAGCAAGACAGGCCCATCTAAAGTTCAGCCTAATCTATTTCCAGTGTGCACTGTACTATAAGCAAGACAGGCCCATCTAAAGTTCAGCCTAATCTATTTCCAGTGTGCACTGTACTATAAGCAAGACAGGCCCATCTAAAGTTCAGCCTAATCTATTTCCAGTGTGCACTGTACTATAAGCAAGACAGGCCCATCTAAAGTTCAGCCTAATCTATTTCCAGTGTGCACTGTACTATAAGCAAGACAGGCCCATCTAAAGTTCAGCCTAATCTATTTCCAGTGTGCACTGTACTATAAGCAAGACAGGCCCATCTAAAGTTCAGCCTAATCTATTTCCAGTGTGCACTGTACTATAAGCAAGACAGGCCCATCTAAAGTTCAGCCTAATCTATTTCCAGTGTGCACTGTACTATAAGCAAGACAGGCCCATCTAAAGTTCAGCCTAATCTATTTCCAGTGTGCACTGTACTATAAGCAAGACAGGCCCATCTAAAGTTCAGCCTCTTTAAGTTTCCATTGACACTGTGGATAGCAGTGGGACGGAGTGTTGTCATCTGGGGGGTGTGTTTTCATCTGGGGGGTGTGTTTTCATCTGGGGGGTGGGGGTTGATTAAAGCACTAGCTCAAGTCTGGCAGATGTCCAGGATTGCATTCATCAGTTCACAAAACAAAACAACGTTTCTCTGAAAACAGTTGTATCTCCATGGAAACAACCAACCCTTGTTGTTGGCAAAGAGAGAATGTTTCTCATTTCCTTTGTAATTTTACATCCCTGGGGAGAGCAGAAAATGCAATCTGGTCTTATTGAATTCCTAAAAAAAAGATGTTAAGTCAGTTCGTATGAACCTGGTTGTGAGTCCGGATAGGCAGAAAACACATGTCGCATGACATTAACACGCTATCTAAGGTCCCTCTACCTTGAATAGTGTGCGCGCATGACATTAACACGCTATCTCAGGTCCCTCTACCTTGAATAGTGTGCGTGCATGACATTAACACGCTATCTCAGGTCCCTCTACCTTGAATAGTGTGCGCGCATGACATTAACACGCTATCTCAGGTCCCTCTACCTTGAATAGTGTGCGTGCATGACATTAACACGCTATCTCAGGTCCCTCTACCTTGAATAGTGTGCGCGCATGACATTAACACGCTATCTCAGGTCCCTCTACCTTGAATAGTGTGCGTGCATGACATTAACACGCTATCTCAGGTCCCTCTACCTTGAATAGTGTGCGTGCATGACATTAACACGCTATCTCAGGTCCCTCTACCTTGAATAGTGTGCGTGCATGACATTAACACGCTATCTCAGGTCCCTCTACCTTGAATAGTGTGCGCGCATATTCTTCATTTAGGTCAATGTTGATCATGGTAAGCAATCCCTGGACCTCCTCGTAACTCAACTTCTCATCCCGGTTCAGGTCTGCCCGTTTCAAATACCCATGGATCCAGGTGAAGACATGAGGTCAAGGACAAAAGCATAAGATATGTCCACATTATAGTCATAATTACATATCCAATATATATTATACCAATCCCATAATTACCATCATCGTCACCCTTAAAGGATATTTGTCGAGTTTCTTCTTCTGGGTCATGTTCTCTGCCCTCTCCTGGAGGGTTCTGATGCCTCGTACCCACCGCTGGGCCTCTTGGTCAGTCTGGCAGCGCAGGTCCAGGCTCTTCCGGGCACCCTTGAACACCACAGTGAGACACTGGCCCTCCGGGACGGAGCCTGCCAGCTGCCGCAGGGTCTCTGACTGGCAGCCTTCTCGCACACACTCCACTTCTGTCACCGAGACTACATGGAAAAAAGGGACGGAAGGGAAGATATTAGTTATAGAATAGAATAAAGACAGGACACTATGTTAGCCTAGGGTGATCCAGCGGTCCAAAACTATTAGTTATAGAATAAAGGACACTGTGTTAGCCTAGGGTGATCCAGCGGTCCAAAACTATTAGTTATAGAATAAAGGACACTGTGTTAGCCTAGGGTGATCCAGCGGTCCAAAACTATTAGTTATAGAATAAAGGACACTGTGTTAGCCTAGGGTGATCCAGCGGTCCAAAACTATTAGTTACAGAATAAAGTAAGGACACTGTGATAGCCTAGGGTGATCCAGCGGTCCAAAACTATTAGTTACAGAATAAAGTAAGGACACTGTGATAGCCTAGGGTGATCCAGCGGTCCAAAACTATTAGTTACAGAATAAAGTAAGGACACTGTGTTAGCCTAGGGTGATCCAGCGGCCCAAAACTATTAGTTACAGAATAAAGTAAGGACACTGTGTTAGCCTAGGGTGATCCAGCGGTCCAAAACTATTAGTTATAGAATAAAGGACACTGTGTTAGCCTAGGGTGATCCAGCAGTCCAAAACTGCTCCCTCTGGCGCACATATAGAGTTCTTCTGCACCCTAGTAACATAGGAGAGTCTGTCTTGATACTATCTAAAGCTGGTAGCTGTGGGCCATATAAATAGAACACATAGATACGTGAGTTTAAGGGTACTGCTGATTTGTGTTTGTTGGACTTACAGTAGTGGTAGCTGGGCCATAGAAATAGAACACATAGATACGTGAGTTTAAGGGCACTGCTGATTTGTGTTTGTTGGTCTTACAGTAGTGGTAGCTGGGCCATAGAAATAGAACACATAGATACGTGAGTTTAAGGGCACTGCTGATTTGTGTTTGTTGGTCTTACAGTAGTGGTAGCTGGGCCATAGAAATAGAACACATAGATAAGTGAGGTGTCCGTCATTTATTTTGATGGTATGTTCTAAAATTAAATCGAAAGATACTGTATCTTTAACCTACTGTACAAAAAATATATATTAATGTGCATTGAATGCATTTATATAAAAGCGCAGCATTTAATGTACATGGAAAGTGAGCAGAGTATAAAACACTATTGATCAATATAATCAGAAGATTAATGTTGCTGATTGTGAAGTCGTTTTGCCTAAGGGATTATAAACGCTCTGTGAGTCTGGTAGACTGTGTCCCCTGATGCTCCGGTAAATGTGTATTACAGAAAGGTATTTCAGGATAAATGGGAACAAACATTATGCTTTTACCAGCATATAAGCGTCTCTCATTTGATATTTGTTTAACTGTCAGTTTAGTGAAGATATGTTTGCTGAACGGGAAATGATTGAAAAAAGCATCAAAACAGGAAAACCAGAAAATATAAAGGTGTTTCCCCCTGGCTTGTAGACCACCAAACTCTATCTAGGTCATGTTCAACCTATTTGCTTAACCAGACAGTATGTGTGTTTTTCCTTAATTAATAACACACAGTCCAATAGTAATAATTTGGCTTAAATAATAGTGTTTAGTTACTAGTTAAAATGGGTTCTGTTCCCCTATGAGGTACCATAAATAATGGGATCTATCATTTCTGTTCCCCTATGAGGTACCATAAATAATGGGTTCTATCATTTATGTTCTCCTATGAGGTACCATAAATAATGGGTTCTATCATTTCTGTTCCCCTATGAGGTACCATAAATAATGGGTTCTATCATTTATGTTCCCCTGTCAGGTACCATAATGGGTTCTATCATTTCTGTTCCCCTATGAGGTACCATAATGGGTTCTCTCATTTCTGTTCCCCTGTCAGGTACCATAATGGGTTTTCTCATTTCTGTTTCCCTATGAGGTACCATAATGGGTTCTATCATTTCTGTTCCCCTGTCAGGTACCATAATGGGCTCTCTCATTTCTGTTCCCCTATGAGGTACCATAATGGGTTCTATCATTTCTGTTCCCATGTGAGGTACCATAATGGGTTCTTTCACTATCACTGAATACACTAAGCACATGTAACTGTTGCCTAGTTACCAGGGTTATAGCGCAGAAATGTGATTTTGGCAGCCAACCTAGTTACCCAGCTTGGTAACCACATACAATGGGTTTATGTAGAGACTCTAACACTCACTTCTGTATCTGCTGCAGAACACAGATCTAAACAGGTTAGTAGAGTGTAATCAATTATTTCTGTAAATATCTTGTCTACAGAGTAGGATTAAAGAGGATAACATGGAACAAAAAACAAATCCTAAATATTAATCACTGATTAGAATATTATGAATATTATGGGATCACATCATGGTGGAAAAAAGGAATAAATTGTGAATGTAAATTTGGACCACAGCAACCCTAACTGGGCTAGAAATGCTATTCTATCAGATTGAATTAAATTAAATTGACTACTAATTCACAATTCCTCTCAAATGTTCACCAACTTTATAGTAATTATACATCTACATTGACAACTAATTCAGTATTCCTCTCAAACGTTAAAGCTTTTAGAGACGGGTCCCTGAGGTTGGGGGATTAAATAAATACATTTAAAAATATCTGAGTCAGGCTAGACTCCAAACCAATACCAAAAGAAACGTGCAGTTGGCCAGATCCCACAGGTTGGCAGGAGATATTCCCACTGTCTGAGGAAACTTTTAGGATGCCAAACACATATACAAGCGCTCTTTTGCAAGTAAATCTGCTTAAAGTTGATTGAAGAAAGCGTGCACAAACCCACACATTTGGCCACATCACAAAACAAATCTGTCATGATAGAAATGCTGGAGCTTGTTTCTAAGTTAAGAGTTGTACCCCATCATTTTGTCGTATGTAAACTATATAGGACCAACCAACACTCAGGGAGACTCCTCCCACTGTGTCCTTTCATCTAGAACATACAGCTGCAAATAGATCAGTAGCTATAATGACTGGTGTGTATGTACTGTCTGTCTGTCTGTCTGTCTATCTGTCTAACACTACACACCCCAAAGCAGGGCGTTTACGCAGCCTTAATTGGGGGTTTATCTAAACGTGTTTCACAAGTCTGTGATCAGCAACCGGTCAGATGAAAGTCCTTCAGTCAGTCTTCAACTATTCCCTCTTGAACCCCAGCCTGAAATATCTCCTGCTTCTGCTTGACTATTTCTATATCAAAGCTTTGGAATTACTGGCCTTATGCTACAGCAAAAGAAAAAAAACAGTAAACTAGTAGTAATCTACTAAGAACATAATGTTCCAGAATAATCCCAGCAATCCAACAATATTTGCTCATTGTCTTTTTGTAACATTTTATACCAAATTGTTTCCTACACGTAGTGCACTTCCATATTAGTTTTCTATCATATTAGTTTTTTGGTTTCCAATATTTCCAGACTCACATACATGTAGACAAGCACATGCACACTTATGGATGCACTCACAGGACGCACTAACAGGACGCACTCACAGGACGCACTAACAGGACGCACTCACAGGACGCACTCACAGGACACACTCACATGACGCACTAACAGGACGCACTCACAGGACACACTCACAGGACGCACTAACAGGACGCACTCACAGGACGCACTAACAGGACGCACTCACAGGACGCACTCACAGGACACACTCACAGGACGCACTAACAGGACGCACTCACAGGACACACTCACAGGACGCACTCACAGGACACACTCACAGGACGCACTCACAGGACGCACTCACAGGACGCACTAACAGGACGCACTCACAGGACACACTCACAGGACGCACTCACAGGACGCACTAGCAGGACGCACTAACAGGATGCACTCACAGGACGCACTCACAGGACGCACTCACAGGACGCACTCACATACACGTAGACAAGCACATGCACACGTATGGATGCACTCACAGGACGCACTCACAGGACGCACTCACAGGACGCACTCACAGGACGCACTCACAGGACACACTCACAGGACGCACTAACAGGACGCACTCACAGGACACACTCACAGGACGCACTCACAGGACACACTCACAGGACGCACTAACAGGACGCACTCACAGGACACACTCACAGGACGCACTCACAGGACACACTCACAGGACGCACTCACAGGACGCACTCACAGGACGCACTAACAGGACGCACTCACAGGACACACTCACAGGACGCACTCACAGGACGCACTAGCAGGACGCACTCACAGGACGCACTAACAGGATGCACTCACAGGACGCACTCACAGGACGCACTCACAGGACGCACTCACATGACGCACTCACATACACGTAGACAAGCACATGCACACGTATGGATGCACTCACAGGACGCACTCACAGGACGCACTCACAGGACGCACTCACAGGACGCACTCACAGGACGCACTCACAGGACGCACTCACAGGACGCACTAACAGGACGCACACACATACATGTAGACAAGCACATGCACACGTATGGATGCACTCACAGGACTGCTGGGCTTTGGAGCGGCTGGAGAACTTGTCAGATTCACACCAGATCGTGACACCGTCGTCCAGAAGCTTCAGCATGCGTCTCCTCTGCCAACGTGGTGAGCGCACCTTCATCATGCTGGAGCCCTTCAGCATCCCCTTCACATCCTCGTCTTCCTCCACACCTGGAAACACAGAGAGGGAGATTGAGAGGAAAAGTAGGTAGAGAGACGGAGGGGGAGAAAGAGAGATGAGTACAAAAAGTAAGAGAGAGATTAAAACGGAAAGTACTGATGTTACACAGCTCTTATCAAACTATATAGGGTGACTAGTGACTTAATACCTATAGAGGGTGACTAGTGACTTAATACCTATAGAGGGTGACTAGTGACTTAATACCTATAGAGGGTGACTAGTGACTTAATACCTATAGAGGGTGACAAGTGACTTAATACCTATAGAGGGTGACTAGTGACTTAATACCTATAGAGGGTGACTAGTGACTTAATACCTATAGAGGGTGACTAGTGACTTAATACCTATAGAGGGTGACAAGTGACTTAATACCTATAGACGGTGACTTAATGTGGTGTGGTTGTGTGTGTGTTAGGGTGTGTGTTAGGGTGGGTGGGTGTGGTTGTGTGTGTGTTAGGGTGTGTGTTAGGGTGGGTGGGTGTGGTTGTGTGTGTGGCGGGTGTGTTAGGGATTATTATTTCAAATGGGTTCAGCTTTGAAGTCTTGTTGGTTCCCCCATGCCGAATGTCTTCACTGTATTTCTGATAAATCTAAGGTTATTTTAGCTTTTCTATTTAAAAAATAAATAATTTCAAAGTTAATACATGTTTTTAAATGAAACAAAATATAAAAAATACATTAAACGGCTTTACTGATTTGAATCACCAAATAAGCAATTTAGTAAGCTCTCATCCAAATTAGGCCGAGTAAATTAAACTTATTTGTGAAAGACTTTTACTACATTATTTTTGTTAATATTTACCTTTGCCAGTGTTTTGCCATTGTGGTCTGGCAATGCCTCTGACAAGTGCTGGTTATTTGTACCTCTTATGGCCTCTTATGCAGGGCAGCTTCTGGGGTGTTGACCAACGCAGACAGACCTCCCACACTGTTCCTGGTTACACAAAGTCTACAGACCTCCCACACTGTCCCTGGTTACACAAAGTCTACAGACCTCCCACACTGTCCCTGGTTACACAAAGTCTACAGACCTCCCACACTGTCCCTGGTTACACAAAGTCTACAGACCTCCCACACTGTCCCTGGTTACACAAAGTCTACAGACCTCCCACACTGTCCCTGGTTACACAAAGTCTACAGACCTCCCACACTGTCCCTGGTTACACAGAGTCTACAGACCTCCCACACTGTCCCTGGTTACACAAAGTCTACAGACCTCCCACACTGTCCCTGGTTCCCACACACAAAGTCTACAGACCTCCCACACTGTCCCTGGTTACACAAAGTCTACAGACCTCCCACACTGTCCCTGGTTACACAAAGTCTACAGACCTCCCACACTGTCCCTGGTTACACAAAGTCTACAGACCTCCCACACTGTCCCTGGTTACACAAAGTCTACAGACCTCCCACACTGTCCCTGGTTACACAAAGTCTACAGACCTCCCACACTGTCCCTGGTTACACAAAGTCTACAGACCTCCCACACTGTCCCTGGTTACACAAAGTCTACAGACCTCCCACACTGTCCCTGGTTACACAAAGTCTACAGACCTCCCACACTGTCCCTGGTTACACAAAGTCTACAGACCTCCCACACTGTCCCTGGTTACACAAAGTCTACAGACCTCCCACACTGTCCCTGGTTACACAAAGTCTACAGACCTCCCACACTGTCCCTGGTTACACAAAGTCTACAGACCTCCCACACTGTCCCTGGTTACACAAAGTCTACAGACCTCCCACACTGTCCCTGGTTACACAAAGTCTACAGACCTCCCACACTGTCCCTGGTTACACAAAGTCTACAGACCTCCCACACTGTCCCTGGATACACAAAGTCTACAGACCTCCCAAACTGTCCCTGGTTACACAAAGTCTACAGACCTCCCACACTGTCCCTGGTTACACAAAGTCTACAGACCTCCCACACTGTCCCTGGTTACACAAAGTCTGTAGACTTTAAGGAAAACTACTGGACCAGTCATTATAGATATAAATAGCCTTCACCCCACATTATGCCAATGCCACAGTTTTGCCTGTTATTAACCTTGTCTAAAAGCAATTTTGCACATATATCAATGATTTAAACTGGGTCTTAGTGGGCGATACCAGACCATTATAATGAGTGACCTTACTAAGTATGTTAGAATGCATTTCACACTGATAGGTAGAGATTTTGTCAACAGAATAGTTTCAAATATGCAAATCTCCACCCTACTAGGGTAATGACCACGCAAAACAAACTAGCAGGAGTAATGCCATAGATACAGACAGCAGGAGTAATGCCATATATACAGACAGTAGGAGTAATGCCATAGATACAGACAGCAGGAGTAATGCCATAGATACAGACAGTAGGAGTAATGCCATAGATACAGACAGTAGGAGTAATGCCATAGATACAGACAGCAGGAGTAATGCCATAGATACAGACAGTAGGAGTAATGCCATAGATACAGACAGTAGGAGTAATGCCATAGATACAGACAGTAGGAGTAATGCCATAGATACAGACAGCAGGAGTAATGCCATAGATACAGACAGTAGGAGTAATGCCATATATACAGACAGTAGGAGTAATGCCATAGATACAGACAGTAGGAGTAATGCCATAGATACAGACAGTAGGAGTAATGCCATAGATACAGACAGTAGGAGTAATGCCATAGATACAGACAGTAGGAGTAATGCCATATATACAGACAGTAGGAGTAATGCCATAGATACAGACAGTAGGAGTAATGCCATAGATACAGACAGCAGGAGTAATGCCATAGATACAGACAGTAGGAGTAATGCCATAGATACAGACAGCAGGAGTAATGCCATAGATACAGACAGTAGGAGTAATGCCATAGATACAGACAGTAGGAGTAATGCCATAGATACAGACAGTAGGAGTAATGCCATAGATACAGACAGTAGGAGTAATGCCATAGATACAGACAGCAGGAGTAATGCCATATATACAGACAGTAGGAGTAATGCCATAGATACAGACAGCAGGAGTAATGCCATATATACAGACAGTAGGAGTAATGCCATAGATACAGACAGCAGGAGTAATGCCATAGATACAGACAGTAGGAGTAATGCCATAGATACAGACAGCAGGAGTAATGCCATATATACAGACAGTAGGAGTAATGCCATAGATACAGACAGTAGGAGTAATGCCATAGATACAGACAGTAGGAGTAATGCCATATATACAGACAGTAGGAGTAATGCCATAGATACAGACAGTAGGAGTAATGCCATATATACAGACAGTAGGAGTAATGCCATAGATACAGACAGCAGGAGTAATGCCATATATACAGACAGTAGGAGTAATGCCATAGATACAGACAGTAGGAGTAATGCCATAGATACAGACAGCAGGAGTAATGCCATATATACAGACAGTAGGAGTAATGCCATAGATACAGACAGTAGGAGTAATGCCATAGATACAGACAGCAGGAGTAATGCCATATATACAGACAGTAGGAGTAATGCCATAGATACAGACAGTAGGAGTAATGCCATAGATACAGACAGCAGGAGTAATGCCATAGATACAGACAGTAGGAGTAATGCCATAGATACAGACAGTAGGAGTAATGCCATATATACAGACAGTAGGAGTAATGCCATAGATACAGACAGTAGGAGTAATGCCATAGATACAGACAGTAGGAGTAATGCCATAGATACAGACAGTAGGAGTAATGCCATAGATACAGACAGTAGGAGTAATGCCATAGATACAGACAGCAGGAGTAATGCCATATATACAGACAGTAGGAGTAATGCCATAGATACAGACAGTAGGAGTAATGCCATAGATACAGACAGTAGGAGTAATGCCATAGATACAGAGAGTAGGAGTAATGCCATAGATACAGACAGTAGGAGTAATGCCAGAGACACAGACAGCAGGAGTAATGCCATAGATACAGACAGTAGGAGTAATGCCATAGATACAGACAGTAGGAGTAATGCCATAGATACAGACAGTAGGAGTAATGCCATATATACAGACAGTAGGAGTAATGCCATAGATACAGACAGTAGGAGTAATGCCAGAGACACAGACAGCAGGAGTAATGCCATAGATACAGACAGTAGGAGTAATGCCATAGATACAGACAGTAGGAGTAATGCCATAGATACAGACAGTAGGAGTAATGCCATATATACAGACAGTAGGAGTAATGCCATATATACAGACAGTAGGAGTAATGCCATAGATACAGACAGTAGGAGTAATGCCATAGATACAGAGAGTAGGAGTAATGCCATAGATACAGACAGTAGGAGTAATGCCAGAGACACAGACAGCAGGAGTAATGCCATAGATACAGACAGTAGGAGTAATGCCATAGATACAGACAGTAGGAGTAATGCCATAGATACAGACAGTAGGAGTAATGCCATATATACAGACAGTAGGAGTAATGCCATATATACAGACAGTAGGAGTAATGCCATATATACAGACAGTAGGAGTAATGCCATAGATACAGACAGTAGGAGTAATGCCAGAGACACAGACAGCAGATTAGTGACTCTGCATGTAAATCCTTGAGCCATTTCACCATGTGCCTTTAGTCTTTGCTGGCCCTCAGGTGCTTGAGAGTCCAGGACTGAGGCCTTTGTAGCTGCTTTAACGTCTCTAGTATATAATTTTGGCAGTTGTTCTTGTAAGCCTTTTTCAGGTCCACTGATAAGTTGTGTGCTCTGCTTACATTGAAGTATAACCACACAAGAAATGTCTTGAAATGGAAACAGTTGAGTCAGCTTGTTTGTTGGTTTCAACATCACATTCTGGGTAAGAATGTAGGTAGCCGATCACATTGAATCAGCAGAAATACATAAAGGCTGAGGGCTGAGGGTGAAACCAACAGCTCAGATGTGTTGGGGAATCAGCTTTCCAGGACAAGGGGTGGTCCAGCAGACAACCTGTGCACTTGTCCAAGAGTTTTAGGGAACAAGTGTACTCAGCAGTTGCTACCCCTACCCCCTACACTACATAACCCGGAATGATTTAAGATTAAGGTTCAGTTGTTATATGCATAGGATAAGAATATGTACAAACACATAGACATTTTTTCCTATCATTTTTCCTTGCCTTTGTAAGTAGTTTTTCTGCTTTTTGTACAGTATTACTGTACAACCAGTTGTTAATGAAGCATATGACAAATATCAAATCAAATCTCTATTTATTTTATAACACCCTTTTTACAATGAGAGTTGTCACAAAGCGCTTTTTTAAACACCCAGCCTGAGACCCGACAGAGCATCAACAAGTTAATACACAGCAGCTAGAAAAAACTCCCTGGTGGGTTACATTTAAACTTATGCCATGGTAAGTGGCAAGTCCTCTCCTGGCTGACGATCAGGAGTGATAAGGGGTTGGCAAATATATTCCATTCGATATCATTATCTATATTATTATACAGACTGAGAGATAAGTGAACATCTAAATGTGTGGCAGTTTCTTACTGACTAAGATCAAGTAGTTTTTAGTTTGATATAGATATGGAATAGTTACATTAAAATATATGCTACCCAAGTCAATAGTACATCTCTGCACCTCTGAGTTGAAAAGTTGCAAGGTACCCTGTTTTTATTCATAACATGTTTTGAAGACATGTCAGTCAAACGCCCAGAACACAATCAAATATGTGATGAATAGATATCAACCACTTTAAAACGTATTTATTAATATTAACAAAGGTTTTGAATATTTGGAAGTCAAAAAAGATTCAAGGAATTATTTAGTATTTTTCTGTGTCTTATTAGTAATAATACCTTTATGTCATCTTGCCAGACACTTGTGGAAAAACAAAGCAAGAGATGTCCCACAAACGGCTAATAACAATGTAATACATATAAAATACTCAATTGTATCTCAATTGTAACTTGTTTGATTACTATGTTTTCCTGTGAGTCCCATTCAATAATCTCAAAAGCAGAGGAGTAAAGGGCAGATACATAAACAACATGTACAGTCACCAGAAGTCACCAATGCACCAGAAATATGCATGTAGATGAACAGCGCATCTGAATGGGAGAATATGCATAAACAGGGCATCTGATATAAACAGTACATATCTAAACACAGTATATAACATAAACACAGTATATATCTAAACACAGTATATATCTAAACCCAGTATATAACATAACTACAGTATATAACATAACTACAGTATATATCTAAACACAAACAGATATACATGTTGTTTATTCACTCACCCAGATTTCTAAGCGGGTTGATCGTCTTTGATTCGGACGTCCCGGATCCATTCTTCCCGAGCTTCTTTCCGTTGCCCAACATAATATAGTATGGGTTAAGGTTATAGTATGGTAATATAGTATGGGTTAAGGTTATAGTATGGTAATATAGTATGGGTTAGTTTATCTTATCAAGGCCACCTATATATTATATATATATATATATATATATATTATAAATATATATTATATTATATATCGCATCTAGTTCTGCCTATCTATCTAGATGTCTCCCAGACGCAGTGGAGCCTCATGATTTAATCCCTCCGACTCGGAGAACAGGAGGAAGGAGAACAGGAGAACAGGAGGAAGGAGAAAGGGTTGGTCCAGACCTCCTGTGATGACGTCACCAGTGTCCTGAAGGATCACATGAACATTTGGTCTAGATCCCCATTATATTACAATATACTTATTATTTACTTATTTAAATGAACTATAAAGAAAACATACTATTTTAAAATAACCTTTCGATGTGGACATATTGAGATGATTTTATTGTTTTTGCATATTTTTATTAAGTTAAATATTTCTGTAAGTAATGTTATTTATGTTGTATTAATAAACCACACACGGACATAACGTGTTTATGAATGTATGTCATAATAGATGTGCCTAATATCGCCCCCTATAGGTCGGGATAGAAACATATGATAGTGATAAATACATTATGTTTAAATGTGTCTGATTATCCAGTAGGTATTACCAATATATCGTGCATAAATATCTTGAATTACTCATTTACTGTTGTCACACCGATAGTGCCATGTGAACTGCAGAATGCCAAAGTTGAGTCAAATCCAGTAAAACAATATATTATTTTATTGTTAATGCTAATTACACCCATTTTTGAAACTCGGTTATTCTTTCACACTGATATGATATATTATTTATTTACTGATTATATGTATATATTTATATTGTGACGTAACATCCGCTTCCGGTGTAGCAGTATTTGGTCATGTGACCCAACACGGAAGTCTACAACTGGAAGTAGAAGGACTTTTTAACAAACTTTATAATTGGTATTAATTATTTTATATCTTCCGATGCATACCAGACAGTTAATATTATGAAATACAAATTATTAAAAAAATACTTTTAATAAATGTAATAAATATCGTACTATCATAAGGACGGGCTTAATATTAACCCATTAAACATGAAATAAACTCCCCTGTACTCAGTAATATTATATAATATAGAAGACTCAATGCCTGCCAGTGTTGGACGCTATTAATTTGTTAAACAGGACGTTTGTTTGGATGTAAAATTACACTATAATGTCATCAATATACTGCATTATATGTACTGATGTTTAAACTGTATCCGCTCGTTTGTGACGTGGTTTAAGGTTGCTAAAGGACGTGGTAATAGTCCCTCTGTGTCTGGGTTGAATAACACGTGGCTGTGACGTAGAGAGACGACCGGTTGCAATGCCAGTTATAGTCCGAGTTATAGTCCCAGTTATAGCCCCAGTTTTAGTCCCAGAGTCGATGGATCACCTAAAACGCTTCAAGGCCGCAGTAGATGTCATTCAAAACCTTCCCAAAAACGGTAAGCCCCACATAGAGGTCAGGTCATGTATCTGTGCAACGGTAATGCTATTGTAACAGAATGTGTACAGGCTATAATTAGTTGTAATAGACACATTTATTTAGTTTATCAGTTTAATCAACACCAGAATAAAGACAGAATCTATCTTTCAGGTTCCTATCGTCCTTCATATGAAGTAATGCTGAGGTTTTACAGCCTCTACAAGCAGGCAGTGTGTGGACCGTGCACAGTGTCACGACCCGGCTTCTGGGACCCAGTGGGTCGCTATAAATGGTAAGTGTGTGTGTGTGTGTTCCACGTCCACTAATGGTTTGGACTGATGAGAGCAGTAGGCCTCAGCGACTATTGGTACTATTCTTTAAGAGAACATAAACATAAGTAACTATTCTGTGTGTGTGTGTGTGTGTGTGTGTGTGTGTGAGTGTGTGTGTGTGTGTGTGTGTGTGTGTGTGTGTGTGTGTGTGTGTGTGAGTGTGTGTGAGTGTGTGTGAGTGTGTGTGAGTGTGTGTGAGTGTGTGTGAGTGTGTGTGAGTGTGTGTGAGTGTGTGTGTGAGTGTGTGTGAGTGTGTGTGAGTGTGTGTGAGTGTGTGTGAGAGTGTGTGAGAGTGTGAGTGTGAGTGTAAACCCTGGACATTTAGTAGGCAGAAATGTAAGAGGGTAATCTGAGCTGATTGTTTGTTTAGGGACAACATTTACCTCAAGCCAAACCAGTTTCGCAGGTAGTGTCAGACAGTTTAGTGTCAGACAGTTTACCTTTCCCCCTCTGGGCACATTTATTCATACACAGGCGTTTATATCTACAGACACCGGCGTAACTAACAGTATAGCCCTAACCCTAACTAACATTATAGCCCTAACTAACATTATAGCCCTAACTAACATTATAGCCCTAACTAACATTATAGCCCTAACTAACATTATAACCCTAACTAACATTATAGCCCTAACTAACATTATAGCCCTAACTAACATTATAGCCCTAACTAACATTATAACCCTAACTAACATTATAGCCCTAACTAACATTATAGCCCTAACCCTAACTAACATTATAACCCTAACCCTAACTAACATTATAGCCCTAACCCTAACTAACATTATAACCCTAACCCTAACTATAGCCCTAACCACTGTCTGCCCGTAGGGATGCCTGGAATCGGCTCGGAGACATGAACAGAGAAAGCGCCATGGCAACCTACGTAGAGGAGATAAAGAAAGTGGCCCAAGAGGTAAACAAGCCTCCATCCATTCATGCAACATGTTCCTGCATCTCTAACTGTTCAGTTTTCTTCTGATGTCAAAAGGGAAAAAAACATTGTTGTGCCCTTGAACAAGGCACATATTTTAAAATGCTTTAGACACTCAGCTAAATAGGTAAAATGTGAATACATACTAGGGACATTCTAGAACTGTCTGATAGACAGGGTCCATACTGATTGGGGCTCTGTGGCATTACATCATAGTCATTATCAACATTAACATTATCATTGCAACATGATAATCACACAATAGTGGTGGGTGTGGTCTGGGTCCTACCAGGAAACAGCAGGCTGTCGACATCAAAGCAGGCCAGGTTTCCTGTCTGACCCGGCTGGTGTACTACATCAATAAATACAGACAATTGATACAGATGGGATTATAGGTATGGTTTATAGGATTAGGTTCTCATTCTTTACAAGAAAACCAGTTCGTTAACATCAGTCTGCCCGTGCTTAAGACATCATATGGCAACACATACATAAAGGACCTGTAGTGATGTGTTCCTTATGGTTTACAGCCCAAATAGCGGTGGTACCTTCAATATCACACAACATGCAGTCACATAAAGGACCTGTAGTGACATGTGTTCTTTATGGTTTACAGCCCAAATAACGGTGGTACCTTCAATATCACACAACATGATGATTCTAAAGCTACTGGATAGAAGGTTAAATGTCAGACGTAACACGTATGTTCTCCCTCAGTAGGTAATTGACACCTTTCCTATGAATGAGAAGACTGCATCACTGTTCCACTACTTTGAGCCCCTCTATGTGGTCATAGACGACATGCCCCGCCCACCGAACACGCTGATTGGTCTAACAGGTCAGTGGAATTTTGGACTTTGGACATCCAGCTTGCCTAAACAAAATATTTGTATGATTTCTGAACCTGCTAAAGTCCCAATGTTGCTCACAAAGGTATGTATTTGTTTATGCATACCATTGGTGCTGATGTGTGTGTAAGAGGTTGTGCGTTTGTTTGTGTGTGTGTGTGTTTTGTTTTATGCATTAGTACACAGTGTGTGTTTAAGCAGAGTGTTCGGCTGATGTGTAAGCATGTTTCATAACCTTTTTATATCCCTGTCCGTGTAGACAATATCAAAACGAATAATCAAATGGTGTTTGTTTCTAGACATGAAGTGCACTAAAGAAGCAGCCAGTCTAGTGGTGATTAAACAGAAGACAGGAACCCAAAATGAACTTCTCCCCAACAAGGAGATGGAGATGGTGCCTGCACAAAGAGAAGAACCTGCCATGGAGATGGTGCCTGCACAAAGAGAAGAACCTGCCATAGAGATGGTGCCTGCACAAAGAGAAGAACCTGCCATGGAGATGGTGCCTGCACAAAGAGAAGAACCTGCCATGGAGATGGTGCCTGCACAAAGAGAAGAACCTGCCATGGAGATGGTGCCTGCACACAGAGAAGAACCTGCCACGGAGAAGAACCTTTCTGGAGAAGAACCTGCCATGAAGATGGTGCCTGCACAAATAGAAGAACATGCCATGCAGATGGTGCTTGCACGAAGAGAAGAACCTGAGACTCGACCTGAGCTCATTCCATATGATGGCACAATGTCACCAGAGGTACAGGTGCTGACCAGCGACACAGAGAGTGAGATCTTCATGGACTCTGTAGAATCTGTGGAACTTCAGCAAAATATTCAGGTACAGTGAGACCCGGAAGTGTGTGTGAAGTGGTAGGTTCTTATTTGCAATTTATCTGGGTGTGTTTAACCAGTAGGTGGTTCAGATCCTTCATAACGGTCCTGAATATTTATCTGGGTGTGTTTAACCAGTAGGTGGTTCAGATCCTTCATAACGGTCCTGAATATTTATCTGGGTGTGTTTAACCAGTAGGTGGTTCAGATCCTTCATAACGGTCCTGAATATTTATGTGGGTGTGTTTAACCAATAGGTGGTTCAGATCCTTCATAACGGTCCTGAATATTTATGTGGGTGTGTTTAACCAGTAGGTGGTTCAGATCCTTCATAACGGTCATGAATATTTATGTGGGTGTGTTTAACCAATAGGTGGTTCAGATCCTTCATAACGCTCATGAATATTCCGGGTCTTCATCGATACCGGCCAATCACATGGAGACGGGTTTTGAATATTCCGGTTCTTCATCGATACCAGCCAATCACATGGAGACGGGTTTTGCCGCAACGCAGCTGGGGTCCGGAAAAGGTGGAGAGGGAGCTGGGAATATTAGGGGAACGCCGATGAGGAGAAGTGGAGGGAGAGATGGGAGAAGGAACCACACATGGAGACGACGTGAGGACTTCATTACACTGATCACAAAAGGGAATGGTTAAAGCCGTATTAAAGTGGCCGTCTGCTGGGCTTCACCCTGAAGTCTTTATTGGTCAAATGCATTAATAACATAACGCCTCAGTATTAGTTTTAATGGGGTTTAATTACAATCCTATAGATCCCCTCAGTATTAGTTTAAATGGGGTTTAATTACAATGCTATAGATCCCCTCAGTATTAGTTTTAATGGAGCAGCTAATCAACCGGCATAATAATCAAGTGTCATCCTCTCTTTGTGGAATGTAGCCTTTTATCGAGCAAACTAGTTTGTATACGAGCACTGAGACTTTTGAAAACCCACCACGTCCCCTATATCGTTTTATTTGGGACGGAGGAAGGTAGTACAGGTTCCATTAATATTATGCTATCCATCGTTTTATCTGTAAATGTTTTGCACAACTCGCTGCATCTAATTTCATTGACATGGATCTCAGAGGAACATAACTGTGTACGTGACCTTTCCTCACAGCCTTGTTGAACTTCTGAAAAAGGAACCCAGGACAGGGAGTGAATAACCTGTTTGTCCTTCTGTTTCCCTGGCTAGGAGGTGTTCCTCAGGGTCGTCCAAGACAGCCAGAGAGAGAGTCCCTGGGTTCAGGGGCAGGCCGAGTGGAAGGAGATGGCTCAGAAAACGTGTCTGAGAGGCTACAGGACATCCAGGTACAGGAGGAGATCCTACTGGCTCTACAGAGACTGAGGGAAGACATGGAGAGTGTAATGAAGAGACTGGAGGCAGTGGAGAAACTGGCTTTAACATTGGTATGTACAATATGATGTATCCATTGTGTTGGATAGAGGTTGTGCAGATTGGGCAGTTTTTATATACATATTATTTCCATTTTTATAGGTCTTTAGAGAAGTGACTGGCTTAATGTAATCATACATTTTCTTCTGATGGTGGGTTTGAATGAATCTGTCACATGATGAGAGCATTCACTTAAAATGGGAACACTTAACACCTAAATTACCAATATGAAATTGAAATTCTGAACTAAATATACGTTTGGTTTATTGAACTCATTGATTCAATGTGTTTGTCCATTATGAAGGATATTTATTTTAAGTCCAAGCTTGTGTTACAGTGGCCAGTAAGTATTTCATTTTTTATGTGTACATGATGACATCTACTGGAACCATCTTTAATAGCAACTTGACCTCATTAAAGATCTTTTTTTCTCTCTAGAACTTAACTTAACCATTTAAAACAACTGTCTGTTTCTGGTTGAATTACCAACATTCTGATACACAAACATCATCTGCTTTAATGGGACAGTGACTAATAAAGATGTATAACTGTTGGGATTTTAGTAATGACCAATAAAGACAAGCCTAAGAGTATCTACATGTGGCCATTCTGGAATTTTATTTCCATAATATCCCTTTTTTGTCAAGTATGTTGTAAAGCTTAAATCTTCATCCTTTTCTATTTATCTTTAACATCCAGCATTTAGACTGGAGGTCATGTCTTCACTGTGCCGCCTCAGTCACACAATCTGAGGTAAGGTCAGATATAAAACCTCCACATCCTCTCCAGTTTATTCCTGTTCCCGTATTGTATTTTATACTGTCAGATTTATAACCTCCACATCCTCTCCAGTTTATTCCTGTTCCCGTATTGTATTTTATACAGTCAGATTTATAACCTCCACATCCTCTCCAGTTTATTCCTGTTCCCGTATTGTATTTTATACTGTCAGATTTATAACCTCCACATCCTCTCCAGTTTATTCCTGTTCCCGTATTGTATTTTATACAGTCAGATTTATAACCTCCACATCCTCTCCAGTTTATTCCTGTTCCCGTATTGTATTTTATACTGTCAGATTTATAACCTCCACATACTCTCCAGTTTATTCCTGTTCCCGTATTGTATTTTATACTGTCAGATTTATAACCTCCACATACTCTCCAGTTTATTCCTGTTCCTGTATTGTATTTTATACTGTCAGATTTATAACCTCCACATCCTCTCCAGTTTATTCCTGTTCCCGTATTGTATTTTATACTGTCAGATTTATAACCTCCACATCCTCTCCAGTTTATTCCTGTTCCCGTATTGTATTTTATACTGTCAGATTTATAACCTCCACATCCTCTCCAGTTTATTCCTGTTCCCGTATTGTATTTTATACTGTCAGATTTATAACCTCCACATCCTCTCCAGTTTATTCCTGTTCCCGTATTGTATTTTATACTGTCAGATTTATAACCTCCACATACTCTCCAGTTTATTCCTGTTCCCGTATTGTATTTTATACTGTCAGATTTATAACCTCCACATCCTCTCCAGTTTATTCCTGTTCCCGTAAGGTATTTTATACTGTAAGATTTATAACCTCCACATCCTCTCCAGTTTATTCCTGTTCCCGTATTGTATTTTATACTGTCAGATTTATAACCTCCACATCCTCTCCAGTTTATTCCTGTTCCCGTATTGTATTTTATACTGTCAGATTTATAACCTCCACATCCTCTCCAGTTTATTCCTGTTCCCGTATTGTATTTTATACTGTCAGATTTATAACCTCCACATCCTCTCCAGTTTATTTCTGTTCCCGTATTGTATTTTATACTGTCAGATTTATAACCTCCACATCCTCTCCAGTTTATTCCTGTTCCCGTATTGTATTTTATACTGTCAGATTTATAACCTCCACATCCTCTCCAGTTTATTCCTGTTCCCGTATTGTATTTTATACTGTCAGATTTAAAACCTCCACATCCTCTCCAGTTTATTCCTGTTCCCGTATTGTATTTTATACTGTCAGATTTATAACCTCCACATCCTCTCCAGTTTATTCCTGTTCCCGTATTGTATTTTATACTGTCAGATTTATAACCTCCACATCCTCTCCAGTTTATTCCTGTTCCCGTATTGTATTTTATACTGTCAGATTTATAACCTCCACATCCTCTCCAGTTTATTCCTGTTCCCGTATTGTATTTTATACTGTCAGATTTATAACCTCCACATCCTCTCCAGTTTATTTCTGTTCCCGTATTGTATTTTATACTGTCAGATTTATAACCTCCACATCCTCTCCAGTTTATTCCTGTTCCCGTATTGTATTTTATACTGTCAGATTTATAACCTCCACATCCTCTCCAGTTTATTCCTGTTCCCGTATTGTATTTTATACTGTCAGATATAAAACCTCCACATCCTCTCCAGTTTATTCCTGTTCCCGTATTGTATTTTATACTGTCAGATATAAAACCTCCACATCCTCTCCAGTTTATTCCTGTTCCCGTATTGTATTTTATCCCGTATTGTATTTTATACTGTCAGATTTCTGTCACTAATGTTCACTACGTTCTTCTCAGGACACCTGGTGGCCTTTTCCAGATGTATCAGGTCGGACTATGTTGCTTCTGTTGTTTTGGCCCATTGTGGCCCAGAGCTTAGTGGTTCTATTGCGGAGAGGCCAAAATACCTGAATCTCTACGGACCACATCCTACAACCCCCATTTAGGAAGACATTTCAAAGACATGACAACAGGCAATGCATTTACTAATCAGATGTGGGTTCAGCCCTGTTGGACACTAATGAAGAAATTGGATACAACACTTTAAGAAATGTAGAAAGAAATGTAAGAAACCGTGCTGAAGTTGGTTCCTGTGGTCAATGGATCAGGTAAAAAATGTGTTTGTTTTATTAATGAAGCGGTCTTTGAGATGATGATGATGACATGGAGGGGCGACAGTGTTCTGGTTTAATATCACGTGTCCCCATGGAGTCACAATGATAAATTAGCACTTTTTCCAGATTCAATTTCATCGTGAGGAATTAAATGAGACCGGTACCCTGGCCAACGTCACTGTCTCTATGGTTTCAGATGTGCACAATGTTCAGTTATTATGGATTCATCTACATAGTAAACAACTGTTGAGACATGTCTCTTTTAAGCTATGAACAAGTTGGTGTAATGAATGAACAAAATAAAACATGAATGAAAATGTCAAATTGGTCTGAAATTGAGGATAAAAGTAATTTGTTGGTTCAGTACAGATGTGAGGTGGAGTCACTGTGGATCAGACTTGTTGGTCCAGTACAGATGTGAGGTGGAGTCACTGTGGATCAGACTTGTTGGTCCAGTACAGATGTGAGGTGGAGTCACTGTGGATCAGACTTGTTGGTCCAGTACAGATGTGAGGTGGAGTCACTGTGGATCAGACTTGTTGGTCCAGTACATCTACAGATGGTCAATCGGTTTGAGATCTGGGGAATTTGGAAGCCAGGTCAACACCTTGAACTCCTCATATTCCTTAAACCATTCCCAACAATGTGGGCGGCATGCCAAGACACATCTCCCTGCTTGAAGAGGCCATTGACATCTGGGAATACCTGCATACATTGCATGAAGGGGTCAACTTGGTCTGCAATGTTAAGGTAGTTCCTAGCAGAACATTATCATGAATGCCTAAACCCAGGAGTTCCTAGCAGAACATTACCATGAATGCCCAAACCCAAGAGTTCCTAGCAGAACATTACCATGAATGCCCAAACCCAGGAGTTCCTAGCAGAACGTTACCTAGAACCCTCATCTTACCTCAGAGGATCCTGGTGCTCTTTTGCGATAAAAAAAGTACACGTCTAGAAAAAAGTGCGTAGGAGATTTCAAAACAAATAATTTAATATATTATGTATAATATATACAAGGGTTAACTTAACAAGGCTTTGTACAACTGTTACAAAATTGGTCCACGCACAATCACGTCCATACATACATACACCATGATAAACACAGGACAGATGGCATACATGTAGCTCTGCATAAATACTAGGACAGTGCAGTCAAAATATTATGTTTTTGGTAAAACAAACAGGTGTTGAAACAAACAGTAATAAAAGGTGACTTTCTGTACTTTTGCCTTATATTCTTTTATACTCTTTAAATTATATTTCCATATACATCAGGTGTACAGCAAAATTAACTGTCTAATTCTTATGAATAGCTATGGAAGAACCATGAAGCAGGAAGCTAGGAGAACATTGTTTGACAGTTCACTTGAGTTAGTCTTTAGCTTCATGATGTTTTCAGACACAGCTGATTACTAAAGTTTATAGTAAATTGGTACAGGAAGAAATATTCAAGAAATGCACAAACCTTAAACACATCAGGAAGATAGCGGCTTTATGTATTTCTCTATCGTTTTTTGGAGGAAGACAAATGTATCTCCAAACCACCACTTAATAAAATATGAAGTACTGTTGCTGTAATGCCAATATCAACTGGAACGTCCATCTGGGAACTTCCTCACTCTTACTATCCTGCTTTGGCTTCCCAGTTTCCAGATATATCTAGTTGATTCAATGGCCCCAAAGTTGTCAATGAGTTTGGCATTCCTGGAAATAGCTGCCATAGATGCCTTGTTCTTGTCATGGAGGACTGAACAGAGAGTGGCACGATGGGACGTCCCCAGAGAATGGTCCAGAGGTCAGGGATGGAGGACTGAACAGAGAGTGGTCCAGAGGTCAGAGATGGAGGACTGAACAGAGAGGTCCAGAGGTCAGAGATGGAGGACTGAACAGAGAGGTCCAGAGGTCAGAGATGGAGGACTGAACAGAGAGGTCCAGAGGTCAGAGATGGAGGACTGAACAGAGAGGTCCGGAGGTCAGAGATGGAGGACTGAACAGAGAGGTCCGGAGGTCAGAGATGGAGGACTGAACAGAGAGGTCCAGAGGTCAGAGATGGAGGACTGAACAGAGAGGTCCAGAGGTCAGAGATGGAGGACTGAACAGAGTGGTCCAGAGGTCAGGGATGGAGGACTGAACTGGGAGTGGTCCAGAGGTCAGAGATGGAGGACTGAACTGGGAGTGGTCCAGAGGTCAGAGATGGAGGACTGAACTGGGTGTGGTCCAGAGGTCAGAGATGGAGGACTGAACTGGGAGTGGTCCAGAGGTCAGAGATGGAGGACTGAACAGAGAGGTCCAGAGGTTAGAGATGGAGGAGAGAACAGAGAGTGATATGTAAGATCCACTGGAACATGCTGTATTATAGTCAAGTGTCCAAAGAAGCCATCTAGGTTTACAGCTCTAAGAGTGCATGTACAGTATTTTGCCCTGAATGATCCTTGTCGTTCCCTGTAGATCAACAGTGGGATTTTGGAAAAGCGTAATATAGTGAAGGGGACAGAAATGGTCAGGACTGATCTAGTCCACAGAGAAGATGCCAACATACTGCCTAAAAAGTGGTCAGGACTGATCTAGTCCACAGAGAAGATGCCAACATACTGCCTAAAAATTGGTCAGGACTGATCTAGTCCACAGAGAAGATGCCAACATACTGCCTAAAAAGAGGTCAGGACTGATCTAGTCCACAGAGAAGATGCCAACATACTGCCTAAAAAGAGGTCAGGACTGATCTAGTCCACAGGAAAGGCAATGTCCCTTTGTATTAATGCTGTATGTATTGGAAAGTAAAGCCTATATAGGACTGGATTAAATCCAATCCCACAGACTATGACCCTAGAACATCCTTGTGTTTCGGTTCCACGGGTTAGACCACCAGGCTCTCCGCTTGTCCCGGGGTTCCACGGGTTATACCACCAGGCTTTCCGCTTGTCCCAGGGTTCCACGGGTTAGACCACCAGGCTCTCTGCTTGTCCCAGGGTTCCACGGGTTATACCACCAGGCTTTCCGCTTGTCCCAGGATTCCACGGGTTATACCACCAGGCTCTCCGCTTGTCCCGGGTCTCCAAGGTTAGACCACCACAGTGTGGCGGCGCAAGGCTCTCCGCTTGTCCCGGGGTTCTAAGCCTGGCCTCCGCATGACAACTGTAGAACTGAAGTGCTGACTGGTCCATCCAGGGGAAGTGGGTGATGGTAGATGGGGGGAGAGTTGAGAGGCTGGGGCAAGCACAGACACTGAAAGTGTACTTCCTTGGACATTGAGGGGGGCAACAACACACCCCTGAGGAACCCCAACTGAACTGCTGTGAAGGTGGTGCACGAGTGTTGTTTCTCTTATCGCCTCTGCCCTGTCATCCTGTGTCCCAATCTCACCTTCACCTTCCCACTTAACAAGATCCAGATTCATCGACTTAGCCCTTGCCTTTCCTGACCTTGTTTTCCTAAAGCGCAATGGAAGTGGCTGCTGGTCAGTTTTCTGGGTGTTGGAAGGTTGAATGGGCTCCGGCAGTCTGGTGGGGGAGAGCCAGGTGGGGACGAGGGATCGTCCTCGGGTCAGGCCAGGGAGCGTTGAATGCGGGGAGACAGAGGCTTCTACTGGGTGGTTTGGACTGGTTGTGGTGGCGGAATGGTAGTGGGTGTAGAGGAAGCTGGTAGGACAAGGCAGGGGGGATACTAGCCCTTCTTTAGGACAAGCCAGGGGGGATACTAGCCCTTCTTTAGGACAAGCCAGGGGGGATACTAGCCCTTCTTTAGGACAAGCCAGGGGGGATACTAGCCCTTCTTTAGGACGAGCCAGGGGGGATACTAGCCCTTCTTTAGGACGAGCCAGGGGGGATACTAGCCCTTCTTTAGTTTTACTCCTTGCATTCACTCCTTTCTTCATTGCCCCAGTTCTCTCCTCTTCCACTCCTCTTCTGACAGCCTCCTGCTTTGCTTCAATTTCCTTCCTGTTATCCTCATATCCCAGTTCCTCTTCCTGTTCAGTGGCTTCCCCTCCTCTGTAGTTGCTGGCTCTGACAGGCTCGTGCTCAGAGTCCTCGTCGGTGCTGCTCCCCAGGGGGCGGGAGATGGGGCGTTTCTTGCGTTTTCGGGTGACAGCGGAGATGATTGACAGGGGGAGGAAGTCCCTAGCACTGACATCCTTCTTGGAACCCCACGCGGCCTAAAACACAGATCCCAGATCAGTCATATGTTCTGTAGTTCCATTGGTTCAGTATTATGTTCTGTGTAATTATCCCACTTACATTATATTAAATGATTGGAAGCCTTTCCTAAATTACGTATAAACTGTGATTGCAATCTTTTTCGCTGGCAGGGTTTTGATTTTGATTCCTTGCAAACAAATGTATGCACTACCCACTGAGAGTCACTACAATAAGAAGTATTTCATGTTATAGTGCGTACCTTATCCTTAGCTGAATCGCTGGTGGTGGAATCTGAATAAAATAAGAAAGGTTTAGAGACACAAAAGGCAAGCAGCATGGGAGTAGTGTGTGGCCCCAGTATACACTCTCAGATGTCTGTATGTAGATTTAAAACCAAAGTTACACAAACTGAAGATCAAGACACGATCACACACGCTAGAGCTCGCAGTAGCTCGACCGCCTGACAGTAGCGCGACCCCTTGACAGTAGCTCGACCGCCTGACAGAGCGCGACCGCCTGACAGTAGCGCGACCGCCTGACAGTAGCGCGACCGCCTGACAGTAGCGCGACCGCCTGACAGTAGCGCGACCGCCTGACAGTAGCGCGACCGCCTGACAGTAGCGCGACCGCCTGACAGTAGCGCGACCGCCTGACAGTAGCGCGACCGCCTGACAGTAGCCTGACCGCCTGACAGTAGCCTGACAGTAGCCTGACCACCTGACAGTAGCGCGACCAAGAGGCAGTCTACACACCCCTGGTTTTTGTGATGTGAAAAAATTTGACTAAGATAAATGTCAGAACTTTTTCCACCTTTAATATGACCTATAATGTGAGCAAGTAGCTTTTATTATATTGCATCTTTTCTGATTCTGATCGATTCACGTAGTCTCGTGCGTTATTGATTTGTACAGATCATCCAGCTCTAACACACATGCATGCATGCGTGAGCGCACACACACATACACACACACACAGGTCCTGCTCCTACCGAAGAGGTTGATCCAGAGGGTCAGCTATGTGTAGTAAGTTCCAGAAAGAGAGAGAAAGTGAGGAAACAGTGAGTATACAATAGGCAGAAACAGTGAGTATACAATAGACAGAAACAGTGAGTATACAATAGGCAGAAACAGTGAGTATACAATAGGCAGAAACAGTGAGTATACGATAGACTGAAACAGTGAGTATACAATAAACAGTTAGGCACAAACAGTGAGTATACAATAGGCAGAAACAGTGAGTATACAATAGGCAGAAACAGTGAGTATACAATAGGCAGAAACAGTGAGTATACAATAGGCAGAAACAGTGAGTATACAATAGGCAGAAACAGTGAGTATACAATAGGCAGAAACAGTGAGTATACAATAGGCAGAAACAGTGAGTATACAATAGGCAGAAACAGTGAGTATACAATAGGCAGAAACAGTGAGTATAGGCAGAAACAGTGAGTATACAATAGGCAGAAACAGTGAGTATACAATAGGCAGAAACAGTGAGTATAAGATAGACTGAAACAGTGAGTATACAATAGGCAGAAACAGTGAGTATACAATAGGCAGAAACAGTGAGTATACGATAGACTGAAGCAGTGAGTATACAATAGGCAGAAGCACTATATAAGACACAATTATAATTCCACAACCCAGAGTTAGAGTTGCTTTATATTAGTGATGGGTGAGTGCCCACTCTATACAATGTAAAGCACCTAAGACCACATTCAGACATTTGATGAGTTACCTTAAAGACTAAAACCAATAAAAATGAGCTTAAACGAGCAGAACTGCTGAACTTCTTCTCTATCCAGGATCTACTTCAGCTTATTAGAAATGTAGGATTGCATTTGCGCTCACCTGAAGCCTCACCTGCAGGTAGCCCCGCCCTCCCAATATTGGAGAGCAGATGGTCGATGTTGGGGACCGGTTGTGTGTTCCTCATGATGTCTTCTGGGGCCTGTATACAATGACACAGATAATTAGGTGAGAAGGAAATTAGCAAAAGGAAAAAGCCCAGACATAAGTGATTAAAATATAGACGGACACATGCAATAAATAAGTGAGGTTATCTAACGCTTTATGGTCTCAGACAGCAGGTCTCCATTGAGAAAACTTCAAGACAATATCCAGAACGCTCCTAGAAATGTGCACGTTCTCCCACACATTTGTGAGGATCAGTTGAATACTGACATTTGTAAGTATAGAATTGTTCAAGGCTTTATTTAACACGTCTAAATAATATTATATATATATTATATATATAACTACATGGTCCAAATTATAACTACACGGTCCTTATTATAACTACATGGTCCATATTATAACTACATGGTCCTTATTATAACTACATGGTCCATATTATAACTACATGGTCCATATTATAACTACATGGTCCATATTATAACTACATGGTCCTTATTATAACTACATGGTCCATATTATAACTACATGGTCCATATTATAACTACATGGTCCTTATTATAACTACATGGTCCATATTATAACTACATGGTCCATATTATAACTACATGGTCCATATTATAACTACATGGTCCATATTATAACTACATGGTCCATATTATAACTACATGGTCCTTATTATAACTACATGGTCCATATTATAACTACATGGTCCATATTATAACTACATGCTCCATATTATAACTACATGGTCCTTATTATAACTACATGGTCCATATTATAACTACATGGTCCATATTATAACTATATGGTCCATATTATAACTACATGGTCCATATTATAACTACATGGTCCATATTATAACTACATGGTCCTTATTATAACTACATGGTCCATATTATAACTACATGGTCCATATTATAACTACATGGTCCATATTATAACTACATGCTCCATATTATAACTACATGGTCCTTATTATAACTACATGGTCCATATTATAACTACATGCTCCATAACTACATGGTCTTTATAACTACATGGTCTTTATAACTACATGGTCCATAACTACATGAATATTCACTATAATAACTATTTAGGTAACAAGCAGTCAGTTGGTATTCTGTCTATAAGAGAGTGACCAGCACGATCACCAGATCTCAAGCCAAGTTTCAAGAATACAATGAATGATTCAATTACAAATTATTATTTTTAACCTTGTCAATAACTATGTTTCCTATTCATTAGTCTAGATCTTCAGTTCAACCTCATTTAATGTGTGTTTTCATTTAAAAGTGGTGACCTCAAACTTTTGAAGATACAGACTGCTTTCAAATGTGTCTAACACCTAAAGCTCTCTGGCACCCCCTAGAGGATATACACCACTCACACATTGAAAACCACTGGCCTAATACAAACAGTCATAGACAGATCCAGAAAAGTAAATACCACTATAGAGAAAATGTTTTCCTTTCCACATACCTTTTCATCCTTATCCAGCTCTCCATCGCTAAAGAACCAGTCATGCTGAAAGAAAAAGGGATGTCATTACAACATACAGGAGACCATTAAAATGTCATTACAACATACAGGAGACCATTAAAATGACGTAACAACATACATGAAACCCTTAAAATGTCATTACAACATACAGGAGACCATTAAAATGTTGTTACAACATACAGGAGACCATTAAAATGACGTTACAACATACACGAGACCATTAAAATGACGTTACAACATACAGGAGACCATTAAAATGACGTTACAACATACAGGAGACCATTAAAATGACGTTACAACATACAGGAGACCATTAAAATGTTTTTACAATATGGATTCATTCTTATCCGTCTGCTGACCCAGACAAGCCTAGATTCTTACATGAAGAATAAGAGTCTCCATGATCTTGTAGCGGTCTGGCATGTGGGTGACCATGTCAGTCATGTTGTCCTCAGAGGTTCGTACCAGAGTGGGACCAAACACCAGAGCCAGGTTCCTGGGCTCCATCTACAAATGTGAAGAGAGTGGGGGGGAAATGGGAAGAGAGTGGAGGGAAATGGGAAGAGAGTGGGGGGGAAATGGGAAGAGAGTGGAGGGGAAATGGGAAGAGAGTGGAGGTAAAATGGGAAGAGAGTGGAGGGGAAATGGGAAGAGAGTGGGGGAAATGGGAAGAGAGTGGGGGGAAATGGGAAGAGAGTGGGGGGGAAATGGGAAGAGAGTGGGGGGAAATGGGAAGAGAGTGGGGGAAATGGGAAGAGAGTGGGGGAAATGGGAAGAGAGTGGGGGAAATGGGAAGATAGTGGGGGAAATGGGAAGATAGTGGGGGAAATGGGAAGATAGTGGGGAAATGGGAAGAGAGTGGAGGGGAAATGGGAAGAGAGTGGAGGGAAATGGGAAGTGAGTGAAGGGAAATGGGAAGATAGTGGGGGAAATGGGAAGAGAGTGGGGGAAATGGGAAGAGAGTGGAGGGGAAATGGGAAGAGAGTGGAGGGGAAATGGGAAGAGAGTGGGGGAAATGGGAAGATAGTGGGGAGGAAATGGGAAGAGAGTGGGGGAAATGGGAAGAGAGTGGGGGAAATGGGAAGAGAGTGGGGGAAATGGGAAGAGAGTGGAGGGAAATGGGAAGTGAGTGAAGGGAAATGGGAATGCAGAGACAGTAGGATCAGGGCAATAGTAAAATGCATTAAGTTAAGAAACAAATATAGATGGAAGAATACAGATACTTCTAGGAGCAGCATCTACCTTGTTCTTATCGGCGTGATCCGCTACTGTCTTCAGGTGACAGACCAGGAACTTCAAAGTGTGGCGATAGTGGTCTGGAAGACCATGGATCTGACAGTCAGAGAGGGAAATGACAGGGAAGTGACATGGAAGTGACAGGGAAGTGACATGGAAGTGACAGAGTGACAGATAAAAAGAGGGAATATATATTAGTGGTAACGAAACAGTAAACAGACCTAATAAAAGTCCACATTGATTCCCAATATGCAGCACTATAGTTTGACATAATTAAAGTCCACATTGATTCCCAGTATGCAGCACTATAGTTTGACATAATAAAAGTCCACATTGATTCCCAGTATGCAGCACTATAGTTTGACATAATAAAAGTCCACATTGATTCCCAATATGCAGCACTATAGTTTGACATAATAAAAGTCCACATTGATTCCCAATATTCAGCACTATAGTTTGACATAATAAAAGTCCACATTGATTCCGAGTATGCCACACTATATTTTGACATAATAAAAGTCCACATTGATTCCCAATATGCAGCACTATAGTTTGGTCGTTAGCCACCTACCAATTTCTTCATGGTTCTCATCCTGTCCCCTGAGTCGTCCAACCGGTTGGCATCAATGAAGTCATTGTACTTGTCTACAGATTGAGGATGTAAATAAGTGAGGGATAAAAGACATGCAAACAATATCTACTCTTAGGGTTAACCCTAACCCAAACTAAATCCTAAAGCTCTATAACTACTTCTACTATAATCCAAACTAAATCCGAAAGCTCTATAACTACTCTTACTATAATCCAAACTAAATCCGAAAGCTCTATAACTACTCTTACTATAATCCAAACTAAATCCTAAAGCTCTATAACTACTTCTACTATAATCCAAACTAAATCCTAAAGCTCTATAACTACTTCTACTATAATCCAAACTAAATCCTAAAGCTCTATAACTACTTCTACTATAATCCAAACTAAATCCGAAAGCTCTATAACTACTCTTACTATAACCCAAACTAAATCCTAAAGCTCTATAACTACTTCTACTATAATCCAAACTAAATCCTAAAGCTCTATAACTACTTCTACTATAATCCAAACTAAATCCGAAAGCTCTATTACTACTTCTACTATAATCCAAACTAAATCCTAAAGCTCTATAACTACTTCTACTATAATCCAAACTAAATCCTAAAGCTCTATAACTACTTCTACTATAATCCAAACTAAATCCGAAAGCTCTATAACTACTCTTACTATAATCCTAACTAAATCCTAAAGATCTATAACTACTCTTACTATAATCCAAACTAAATCCTAAAGCTCTATAACTACTCTTACTATAATCCTAACTAAATCCTAAAGCTCTATAACTACTTCTACTATAATCCAAACTAAATCCTAAAGCTCTATAACTACTTCTACTATAATCCAAACTAAATCCTAAAGCTCTATAACTACTTCTACTATAATCCAAACTAAATCCTAAAGCTCTATAACTACTTCTACTATAATCCAAACTAAATCCGAAAGCTCTATAACTACTCTTACTATAATCCTAACTAAATCCTAAAGCTCTATAACTACTCTTACTATAATCCAAACTAAATCCTAAAGCTCTATAACTACTCTTACTATAATCCTAACTAAATCCTAAAGCTCTATAACTACTTCTACTATAATCCAAACTAAATCCTAAAGCTCTATAACTACTTCTACTATAACCCAAACTAAATCCTAAAGCTCTATAACTACTTCTACTATAATCCAAACTAAATCCTAAAGCTCTATAACTACTTCTACTATAATCCAAACTAAATCCTAAAGCTCTATAACTACTTCTACTATAATCCTAACTAAATCCTAAAGCTCTATAACTACTTCTACTATAACCCAAACTAAATCCTAAAGCTCTATAACTACTTCTACTATAATCCTAACTGAAACTCATCCCGAAGCCTTTTCCTCAAGAGAGACTGAAATGTCCCCACAATTCGTCTTTAATCTCACATTCTGGGTTTTTGGTACTCACAAGTATAGTAAAACAAAAATCTACACATAGTCAAATATAAGTTCTATGACTTTTGGACTCACCATCAGTAAACAGGGGTTCAGGGAGCTTTCTGAAGAATGACTTGAGGAGGCTGCTTATCACATTCAGGTCCTGCCATCTCTGTGGACATCAGAAGAACACTTTTCTTGTGACCATCCTTTTCAGTTCCTGTTACTCAATTTCCCAGAAATACCAGTCAACAATCAATGGATTTATGATGAGACATATCTGATTTGTAAACACATATCTCGTATCTCAGTCACGCACGCACGCACGCACGCACACACACACACACGCACACACGCACACACACACACACACACCTCCTCAGTGATGTTGATCTCCAGGCCCTTGTTGAGCTGCTCCTGCAGGTTGGATACCATGGCATTGTTACCAGGCACCCTGTAAACACCAGTGTATTCCAGACCCAAGCTCTCCACTAGCCCACAGCACAACTCCACGATCAGTGGGACAAACTGGTGGAGACAGAAAGAGAAGCACAACTCCACGATCAGTGGGACAAACTGGTAGAGACAGAAAGAAAATTGAGAAAACAAGGGAAGAGATTGAGACAGAATGTGAAGTGTGTGGTACATGTGAAGTGTGTGGTACATGTGAAGTGTGTGGTACATGTGAAGTGTGTGGTACATGTGAAATCTGTGGTACATGTGAAGTGTACATGTGAAGTGTGTGGTACATGTGAAGTGTACATGTGAAGTGTGTGGTACATGTGAAGTGTACATGTGAAGTGTGTGGTACATGTCAAGTGTACGGTACATGTGAAGTTTACATGTGAAGTGTACGGTACATGTGAAGTGTACATGTGAAGTGTATGGTACATGTGAAGTGTACATGTGAAGTGTGTGGTACATGTGAAGTGTGTGGTACATGTGAATTGTACATGTGAAGTGTGTGGACATTAGGTGAACCTTGTTGTGGACGGCAGGTTGACAGTCCTCTAGTCGAACACCAAACACTTTGGGGCCTGTTTTCTTGGCCTTCTTCATGATGTTGATGCCCCATGTGACTTTAGTCTCATCTAGGACAAAAAGACAGATGAAGAGAAACATAGAGAGAAAGACAGACAGACAATTTCCTTTTCAAGTACAGCAAACTTGTTTAAGAATTGCACTGGCTTAGCACAAAAGTTGGTTGGTTATCTACTAGGAGCCTAGTGTGCCCAGCCTGTTTATTAGACTCTACCGAGGGGCCCCTCACCTTGTTTATTAGACTCTACCGAGGAGCCCCACACCTTGTTTATTAGACTCTACTGAGGAGCCCCTCACCTTGTTTATTAGACTCTACTGAGGAGCCCCTCACCTTGTTTATTAGACTCTACTGAGGGGCCCCTCACCTTGTTTATTAGACTCTACCGAGGAGCCCCTCACCTTGTTTATTAGACTCTACCGAGGGGCCCCTCACCTTGTTTATTAGACTCTACTGAGGAGCCCCTCACCTTGTTTATTAGACTCTACCGAGGGGCCCCTCACCTTGTTTATTAGACTCTACCGAGGGGCCCCTCACCTTGTTTATTAGACTCTACCGAGGAGCCCCACACCTTGTTTATTAGACTCTACTGAGGAGCCCCTCACCTTGTTTATTAGACTCTACCGAGGGGCCCCTCACCTTGTTTATTAGACTCTACTGAGGGGCCCCTCACCTTGTTTATTAGACTCTACTGAGGAGCCCCTCACCTTGTTTATTAGACTCTACTGAGGAGCCCCTCACCTTGTTTATTAGACTCTACTGAGGGGCCCCTCACCTTGTTTATTAGACTCTACCGAGGGGCCCCTCACCTTGTTTATTAGACTCTACCGAGGAGCCCCTCACCTTGTTTATTAGACTCTACTGAGGGGCCCCTCACCTTGTTTATTAGACTCTACTGAGGGGCCCCTCACCTTGTTTATTAGACTCTACTGAGGGGCCCCTCACCTTGTTTATTAGACTCTACCGAGGGGCCCCTCACCTTGTTTATTAGACTCTACCGAGGAGCCCCTCACCTTGTTTATTAGACTCTACTGAGGGGCCCCTCACCTTGTTTATTAGACTCTACTGAGGGGCCCCTCACCTTGTTTATTAGACTCTACCGAGGAGCCCCTCACCTTTGCTGGAGGAGCGGTTTATGGAAGTGTTGTCCGTCTTGGCCAGTAGGAAGGGAGGCATCATGCGATGTGTCCTGGGAGAAGCGTCTGGCTTATTCCCTGTTGGACTGGATGGAGAGAAGGAAAAGCATTAGAAGTGTAAATTATAATCAGTGTTTCTCTTAAGTTAATGTACAACCGTGGAGCCTACCTTTGTTTCATGTAGTCATTGAGTTTCTTGTTGATGAGCGCCTGCCTGGAGAAACCCAGCTCCTGACACACATAACAAACAAAAAACTTGTGGTTAGCAAACAATATAGGAAGCTATCCTGCCTAGCAACCATTAACCTAAAATATATAGATGTTTATATTAACATCGTGGTGGCTTCTGTATATGTTTATATGTATGTTTATATTGGCCCTCTGTCAGGCATCGACCCGTTCCACCTCAGCTGGACCTATATATTCAGCTGGACCTATATATTCACCTATATATTCAGCCGGATCTATATATTCAGCCGGATCTATATATTCAGCCGGACCTATATATTCACCTATATATTCAGCCGGATATATATATTCAGCTGGACCTATATATTCAGCTGGACCTATATATTCACCTATATATTCAGCCGGATATATATATTCACCTATATATTCAGCCGGACCTATATATTCACCTATATATTCACCTATATATTCACCTATATATTCACCTATATATTCAGCCGGACCTATATATTCACCTATATATTCACCTATATATTCACCTATATATTCAGCCGGACCTATATATTCACCTATATATTCACCTATATATTCAGCCGGATATTCAGCCGGATATATATATTCAGCCGGACCTATATATTCAGCCGGACCTATATATTCAGCCGGACCTATATATTCACCTATATATTCAGCCGGACCTATATATTCAGCCGGACCTATATATTCAGCCGGACCTATATATTCACCTATATATTCACCTATATATTCAGCCGGACCTATATATTCAGCCGGACCTATATATTCAGCCGGATCTATATATTCAGCCGGACCAATATATTCAGCTGGACCTATATATTCAGCCGGACCTATATATTCACCTATATATTCACCTATATATTCAGCCGGACCTATATATTCAGCCAGACCTATATATTCAGCCGGATCTATATATTCAGCCGGACCAATATATTCAGCTGGACCTATATATTCAGCCGACCTATATATTCACCTATATATTCAGCCGGACCTATATATTCAGCCGGACCAATATATTCAGCCGGACCAATATATTCAGCCGGACCTATATATTCACCTATATATTCAGCCGACCTATATATTCACCTATATATTCAGCCGGACCTATATATTCAGCCGGACTTATATATTCAGCCGACCTATATATTCACCTATATATTCAGCCGGACCTATATATTCAGCCGGACTTATATATTCAGCCGGACCTATATATTCACCTATATATTCAGCCGGATCTATATATTCAGCCGGACCTATATATTCACCTATATATTCAGCCGGACCTATATATTCAGCCGGACTTATATATTCAGCCGGACCTATATATTCAGCTGGATCTATATTCCCAGATGTTTATATACATATATTCCCACTTACCTCATTGTCTGTTTTGCTGTTTTCCCGGATCACTCTAATCCAGCCCAGCATATCGTCCCGGTCTTCTGCCTGCAGGAGGTACTCGCAGAAGTCCTGGGTGGTCAGCCTCAGAGAGTGCTTGCGCTTGGTTTCGCTGTAGGCAATGTCAATAAGGCAGCCTCTGATGCTGATGGGGGGATGCTCGTCTTCCCCATGGCCTGGCCCCGCCCCCGCCCCATGGAGGACCGCCTCCCGCTTGTCTTTGTAGAGGAAGAGACGGTGTGAGCGGAGCACGGAGAAGACCCGCCTCCAGGGACGCATGCCACCGCCCACCTTCTGCGATTGGTGGAGAGCCAGAGGAATAGTGAGGCATCGATTAAGTAAAACGTCAATAAAACAACAGAAAAGGTGGAAAGTATAACATGTGAAATTTAATTCCCATTGATTTCATGTTCTAGACGTTAGTGTGCATCACCCTTGGAAACATTTGTCTCATACACACACACACACGGCATATCTGTGCATGTTACCTTGCCCTTCTCTGTGAGGATTTGCTTGTAGTGAAGCCAGCCCTCCCTGCGTACGTCACTGAAGGTGATGGTACCCAGCTCAGAGGTGGAGTGTCGCTTTATCCGCGCCTCCTCGGCCGCACGGAGACTCTCTAGAGACTGGAGCGCACGTTTGAAATCACAGCACAATCACAGTTAAAAGCCAATCAGATCACAAAGTCACACACAGCTTCAATAAAATTGGTGCAAAAAGAAAATAAAGATCAGATAAGAAACGACATGACACCCACCCCATCAGTAAAGAAGCTCTTGACCCTTTTCGGCAGCCTCCTATAGAGAGACATTTGAGAATATCACGTGACTGACTGCATTATACAAAAAAACTTGACACACAGTAAATGACCTTCAGAGAACAAGTTGCCAGACTCACGAGAAGACACGGCTTTCCTCCCGAAAGCTGTTGAGTCCCTCGTCACATGACTTGGAGCGCTCTGTGGTAATGGCCAGCAGGTAGGAGGAACGGCGACATTTGATACTGCCTAGAATGACACAAAGGGAGAGATGGGACGATGAGACGAAGAGGAAGGAGGAAGGTCATAGACAAACAGTAGTGAAAGAGCTCTTAATGGAAAAGCACGTTAGAGAGATAGAATCAGGAATATTTTGCGACAGTAATCGTCTTTCGCAAACATCTTTGTCAAGCTTTTCATGACAGATGATACATATAACTATTTAAAAATAGGCGAGTTCTGAACAAATAAAGACACCAGAGCCTAAATCTGTCCTTGATGTGTAACGTAAACAGGACAATACATGTCAATATCCCAGGAAAGACGTGGCGAGTAGAAAGGGCGACACTCACTGCAATCCCGGGAGCGGAGCTTGACAAGGGGGAAGGTGGTGAGGGCAACAGGGGAGAGGGCACAGGACACAGGTGGCACCGGAGGGCACGGGGCACCCAAAGAAGACACAGAGAAGGCACCCAGGTCAGCGCTAGGGCTGATGGCCTCATCTGTGAGGGGTCAGGGGTTAGAGGTTAAGGGTCAACAAGGCAAGTTAGGTATTAAGTAACAGAGACACTGTACAAACACAGTGTAGGTCAATGGGGGTGGGGGGTTGGTTAGGAGGGTGGTGGGGCGGGGGGTCCTAAGGACTGACCTATGAAAGGTATAGAGGCCAGGGTGTCTGGGGTGTTGTGGTGGGGGGGCAGGCTACCGTTGAGCCTCCGCAGACTGTCCCCGAATCTCGGACCCCCAGAGACGGCCGACGGGGTCACCCCAGTGGGGGGGCTAGGGGTGCTGGAGGAGGGCAGCAGTCCGTCTGGAGGCTCGGGCGAATCCACCGGCAGGGCGTAGTGGGGGTGGCGTAAGGCGTACACTGGTGTCCGGCGCCCAATGGGGGGCTTTTGTCTCAGCACAACCTCCTGGGCCCCCGAGAGGGGGGAGAAGGACTCCCTTGACTCCCCTAGCCTCGCTCGCACATCCTCAGATGAAGGAGGGGTGGAGAAGGGTGGAGGAGCCGCCTCGCCGTCCGGTGGGCTGCTTTTGGAGCTGGGTGCCCAGTTCAGGTGGGGCCCGACGTAGCTGGGTTCTCTGAAGGAGTGGGCCTGATGGAGGAGGTGGTTGGCCTTGCGGCAGAACGAGGGGCTATAGCTCTTGTAGCCCACCAGTTCTTCTGTCTCTAGCCTCCTGCTCTGGGTCTGAGGTTCTGCCACCTGCGGCTGCTGGCCCTGGTGAATCCAAGGTGCTGTGGAGAAAAAAGGTTGGTTGAATGTGTGGCAGGAAAAATGCCAGCTGAACTCCATTCCTCCTAAAAGCATGCAATGACTTAACCCCCTAGTGGATTTGAAAGCATGTTGGAGGTGTGTATGTGTGAATATGAATGTGCAGTTTACCCAGCCTGGGTGCTGTCGTGGCTGAGACTGTGTGGTGGTTAGACGTGTCCTTGTCCTGCTCCTTGGCTACCTGTGACAACCAGGCAGGGTCTTTCTGGTAATGAGGCATCACAAGCGCTGCAGCCTGGGCCAGTGTCTCCTGTGAGCGTCCATAGCTGTGTTCATATGATGCATATGCCGCCAGCAGACTCTCAGAGCACGATTCGGCCTCTGGCCCAGATGCGCCCCCCTTCCAATCAGATGCACCCCCCTTCCAATCAGATGCGCCCCCCCAGCCCCCCTTCCAATAGGGATTGTGGGAGGCCGTGGCCATCTGGTGGTGGAAAAGCAGAGTTTCCTGGGAAACGGCGGGTTCTCTGTGAGCCACTGAACATGTAGTTGTGTTAGACCCTCCAGGGCCAGCAGGCCCCAGCGCCAGCCCCAAACCCAGCTCGGCTAACCGGTCCTGGGATATGCTCCGGTGTCGTGGGGACATATGCTCGGCTGCCTCTGCCTGGCTGTAGTACCAGTCCGACAGCGCCTGTTGGCACATGGCGTCCGTGTTAGAGCGGGTCGCCGGAAAACTCCCCTTCCGAGTAGACATATGTGGCAGGGTTGCAGAGGCGATGGCAGCATTGTGGTTGGCGAAATGGAAGTCCAGGGCGCCCACGGCCGAAGAAGAGCGCCCACGGTTCTGCCCCATCGATGACTCAAAACAGCCTCCGTCTACGTGTTCCTCAAGTTCTCCCGGACCCCCGTGCAAGCTGGAGGTTGGGGTAGCAGTAGCCGTGGCAGAGCAGTTGTCCAAGGGGGAGGCGGGGCAAATGGAGCTCGGACGGCAGTGCCAGTTGTCCAGGGGGCTCTGGTGTTTGGGTAGCAGGGGGGCAGTGTAGTTGAGCTTGGCACGGGGGTAGGAGAGAGGGGGAGGGCCAGGGAGATGATGTGCCCCTCCAGTGTATGGCATGTTGCCACTCAGGTAGGCATCTTGAGAATATGCCTACGGAAGAGAGAGATGGAGTCAGAATGTAGATGGAGAGGGAAAACAAGTCTGTAGATGGAGAGGGAAAGGGGAAAACAAGTCTGTAGATGGAGAGGGAAAAGGGAAAACAAGTCTGTAGATGGAGGGAAAAGGGAAAACAAGTCTGTAGATGGAGAGGGAAAAGAGAAAACAAGTCTGTAGATGGAGAGGGAAAAGGGAAAACAAGTCTGTAGATGGAGAGGGAAAAGGGAAAACAAGTCTGTAGATGGAGAGGGAAAAGAGAAAACAAATCTGTAGATGGAGAGGGAAAAGGGAAAACAGGTCTGTAGATGGAGAGGGAAAACAAGTCTGTAGATGGAGAGGGAAAACAAGTCTGTAGATGGAGAGGGAAAACAAGTCTGTAGATGGAGAGGGAAAACAAGTCTGTAGATGGAGAGGGAAAACAAGTCTGTAGATGGAGAGGGAAAACAAGTCTGTAGATGGAGAGGGAAAAGGGAAAACAAGTCTGTAGATGGAGAGGGAAAAGGGAAAACAAGTCTGTAGATGGGGAGGGAAAAGGGAAAACAAGTCTGTAGATGGGGAGGGAAAACAAGTCTGTAGATGGAGAGGGAAAAGGGAAAACAAGTCTGTAGATGGAGAGGGAAAAGAGAAAACAAGGCTGCAAAAGTACCTCATATCACACATACTGAACACAGTCCATTTGCTATTCTGCCATATTCCATAGACGTCATTAGCATTTTCTAATACATCTGAAATGTATTCGGGAAATTGAATAACGATTGGAAAAGCTAATCCAAACATTTGAATGCTTCTATTGAAATTGCACTGGGATGTCCTCTCTCCAATTCCTACTTGGGGGTGGAGACACTGGCTCACTATTGTTTTCTTTTGTTCCCGTCAATTCGAGTAACTCTGTGAAGAAAACTAAACCTTCCCAGAGTGGTTGCGGTTGACTGGTGTTCCTTGGTTGATGCTTGGTGGGTGGATGTGTTCTGGCATGTTGGGCTCTGTCCAGGGTTTACCCAGTTCACGGCCACAGTTTCACTGAAACCCCCGTCTCATTTTTAAGATTTATGCTGCTATACTATTGTGCCGGGGATGTAGGGAACTAGGGTGTTTAACCTTTCCCTGTGTCTTGTTTCCACTTTCATTAAGGAGAACCTGTGCCTGCTGGCCACGCTTGGTGACTGATCAGCCCTGGGAACATGTGGCAGAACCTGGGCCCGCTGTTTGTGTTGCAGACTGAGCAGCTGATGACCTGACAGTTTCGGCTTACAATCTGCCAAACCCTAACCCTCCCTTTCTGATACCTTCTGTATTTGACCTGGACTATTAGATTCTGGACTCTGCATTTAAATAATTCATTTAATAATTATTAAACTAAACTATCATAAGTTCACCGAGCACAGCCAGAAGAGGACTGGCCACCCCTCAGAGTCTGGTTCCTCTAGGTTTCTTCCTAAATTCGACCATTCAGGAAGTTTTTCCTTGCCGTGGTGTATTAACCTGTTGATGCGTTCTCATGCAATAGATGATCGAATCATTTCAAGTGTGGGAAGAGGGTAGGAAGAAAAATAAATGTCATACTCACACTTACCAACTGCAACACATCCTCATCTTTTGGCATGATGGAAAGTTCCAGAACAGAATCACTGGAAGAACAACAGAGGGATTGTTATGGCATATACATCACTTGTTTTATATCCCCTGCATAGTAAATGTCATATAATAGACAGAACATTAGAATCTGTTCATAACACGCTACCTCACAGATTGTGATGTAAATATGGTTACACACTTCTCACAGATTGTGATGTAAATATGGTTACACACTTCACACAGATTGTGATGTAAATATGGTTACACACTTCTCACAGATTGTGATGTAAATGTGGTTACACACTTCACACAGATTGTGATGTAAATGTGGTTACACACTTCACACAGATTGTGATGTAAATATGGTTACACACTTCACACAGATTGTGATGTAAATATGGTTACACACTTCTCACAGATTGTGATGTAAATATGGTTACACACTTCACACAGATTGTGATGTAAATGTGGTTACACACTTCACACAGATTGTGACGTAAATATGGTTACACACTTCACACAGATTGTGATGTAAATATGGTTACACACTGGTTCCAGAAATCCTGGTTTTCATTTCATTTTCATTCATTCCGATTTCAACCTTCAAAGTCTATATCCATCTGAAGAGTCGGAAAAGTTCCCGATTGTTTTTCTATAAACAAGTATTTGTTAAGGTTTATGAGTGTGAGCATGTTTTACCTGTTTTGGATCAAGGTGATCACCTGAGAGTAGGTCTTCCCCAGTACACTCTCTCCATTTACCTTCACCAGCCTGTCCCCTGTACACAGACCAGCTTGGTGGGCGGGGCCCTTCTCCCTCACACTCTTCACAAAGATGGTGTCCGTGGGTTCCAGAAGAGCCCTCTGACAACCTGGGACACATAGTCAACATCGTGACATGAGTAGCTTCTTGACTGATTAAGGCAAGCTACTGATTGAGTGATAAAGCCGGAAACATTCACCAAAAGGCTTTTCAGCTAATAAAGGAACCTTTGAGGAGCTGATACTCTAATGAACTGTGGTAATGTACAGTATCTTTACACACATTTTCAAATAGCATCAAGGCAACTCACCTTTTCCATTGGTGTTTCCATTCTCCTCATCCTGCAGATTAAGAGAGAGATGAGGAGGGAGAAACATTAAAGATGGACATTGACTATAGAGTGTTTATGTTAAATAGTCAACTGGGTGATTATACCAATGGTTAAAAATGTAATTGTGAGAATGATGACAACTGCTACTACTAATGCTACATATACTGAGGGTAGCCAGAGTTACACAGATGGACTGATTGAGAAAACGATTGATACTTTGATTTAACACACACACACACACACACACACACACACACACACACACACACACACACACACACACACACACACACACACACACACACACACACACACACACACACACACACACACACACACACACACACACACACACACACACACACACACACACACACACACACCGCAGCTGACAGGACAGTTTGGGTCCAACTAGCTAGATGATGAGGTTGTGGACTTTTAGGCTTTGCTGACAGAGCTCATTCCAGTCAGGCAATGAACTGGGCTTTACAGCCAGAGAATAGACACCAAGATACCCTGCAGTGAGAACCACGGGTCCTGACAGTGAGAACCACGGATCCTGACAGTGAGAACCACGGGTCCTGACAGTGACCCCGCAGGAAGTGAAAGGTATTTGACCCCCTTCACTTGCTCTTCGCTCTATACCTACTTCTACCCTCCCCACCTCACCCCACCTCCTCTCCTCTCCTCTCCCCTTCCCTCCCCACCTCCCCTCCCCACCTCCTCTCCTCTGCCCACCTCCTCTGCCCACCTCCCCACCTCCCACCTCCACCTACCCTCCCCACCTCCCCTCCCCACCTCCCCTCCCCACCCCCTCCCCACCCTCTCCTCTCCCCTCCTCCTCTCCTCTTTTCTCCCCATCTCCACCTCCTCTCCCCCTCCACCTCGTCTCCCCCTCCACCTCGTCTCCCCCTCTCCACCTCCTCTCCCCTCCCCACCTCCTCTCCCCACCTCCTCTCCCCATCTCCATCTCCACCTCCTCTCCTCTCCTCTCCCCACCTCCTCTCCTCTTTCTCCCCCTCTCCACCTCCTCTCCCCATCTCCACCTCCTCTCCCCATCTCCACCTCCTCTCCACCTCCTCTCCTCTCCCCACCTCCTCTCCATCTCTACCTCCTCTCCACCCTCTCCTCTCCCCATCTCCACCTCCTCTCCCCATCTCCTCTCCTCTCCCCCTCTCCACCTCCTCTCCCCCTCCACCTCCCCCTCCCCTCCCCCTCCCCTCCCCCTCCACCTCGTCTCCCCCTCCACCTCCTCTCCCCACCTCCTCTCCCCATCTCCACCTCCTCTCCTCACCCTCTCCTCTCCCCACCTCCTCTCCCCACCTCCTCTCCTCTTTTCTCCCCCTCTCCACCTCCTCTCCCCATCTCCACCTCCTCTCCCCATCTCCACCTCCTCTCCCCATCTCCACCTCCTCTCCTCTCCACCTCCTCTCCATCTCTACCTCCTCTCCATCTCTACCTCCTCTCCACCCTCTCCTCTCCCCATCTCCACCTCCTCTCCCCATCTCCTCTCCTCTCCCCCTCTCCACCTCCTCTCCCCATCTCCATCTCCACCTCCTCTCCCCCTCCACCTCCCCTCCCCCTCCACCTCGTCTCCCCCTCCACCTCCTCTCCCCACCTCCTCTCCCCATCTCCACCTCCTCTCCTCACCCTCTCCTCTCCCCACCTCCTCTCCCCACCTCCTCTCCTCTTTTCTCCCCCTCTCCACCTCCTCTCCCCATCTCCACCTCCTCTCCCCATCTCCACCTCCCTCTCCTCTCCCCACCTCCTCTCCTCTCCACCTCCTCTCCATCTCTACCTCCTCTCCACCCTCTCCTCTCCCCCTCTCCTCTCCCCATCTCCACCTCCTCTCCTCTCCCCATCTCCACCTCCTCTCCCCATCTCCACCTCCTCTCCCCATCTCCCCATCTCCACCTCCTCTCCCCATCTCCACCTCCTCTCCCCATCTCCCCATCTCCACCTCCTCTCCCCATCTCCACCTCCTCTCCCCATCTCCACCTCCTCTCCCCATCTCCACCTCCTCTCCCCACCTCCTCTCCCCACCTCCCCCTCCTCTCCCCACCTCCACCTCCTCTCCCCACCTCCACCTCCTCTCCCCTTCTCCATCTCCACCTCCTCTCCCCATCTCCACCTCCTCTCCCCATCTCCACCTCCTCTCCACCTCCTCTCCACCTCCTCTCCTCACCTCCTCTCCTCCATCCTCACCCCTGGTCCTGAAGAGCTGCTTCTACTTATTACTACAACTTACAATTACTTATTATCATTATCACAACGGTTAAGACAATTTGTTGTGATTTGGTTAAACGCAATACAACTATGTTAATAAAATTAGTTAGTAGAGAAGTGTGACAAACAATGTACAGTTGTACAGACTGGGAACCATTGTAACCTTGTGATTGTTGTGGAGTGAAGACTCTGGCGGGTACACAATGAAATGCCGCAGCGTGAAGCCAAAGCCTTGGGAGTTCTTTTGCAGAAGCACCGAACGAGGACCTTGCCATGCCACGCCTTCAACTTTGGCCGATGATAGTAGGCGGGCGTTCTCATTGGACGATAGGATGGCATCTCTCCGCCCTTTAGCCTATGAAAAGAAACAGGCGGAGTGTGAAGTGTTGATATTATCAGTGTTAAATACAACCAACTGTATAAGTGTGACAACCAACTGTATCCCCAGATGACATGATGCACCCTTTAGCTAGAAAACCCTACCTCAGACACACTAGAAAACCCTACCTCAGACACACTAGAAAACCCTACCACAGACACACTAGAAAACCCTACCTCAGACACACTAGAAAACCCTACCACAGACACACTAGAAAACCCTACCTCAGACACACTAGAAAACCCTACCACAGACACACTAGAAAACCCTACCTCAGAAACACTAGAAAACCCTACCACAGACACACTAGAAAACCCTACCACAGACACACTAGAAAACCCTACCACAGACACACTAGAAAACCCTACCTCAGACACACTAGAAAACCCTACCACAGACACACTAGAAAACCCTACCACAGACACACTAGGAAACCCTACCACAGACACACTAGAAAACCCTACCTCAGACACACTAGAAAACCCTACCACAGACACACTAGGAAACCCTACCCCAGACACACTAGAAAACCCTACCACAGACACACTAGAAAACCCTACCACAGACACACTATGACAGTGTCCAGCAAGCATCTGGATCTTCTCAGTCTATGGATGTGTGAGGGATCTTGGCTTACTTTACACCCCTTTTCAAGGATCCCCCCCACCCTGCTTCCCCCATGACCTCACAAAGCCAGGGCACAATGCAGCTAATGGCAACAACAGGAACTGGAGTGCCTTGGACAGGAAGTAAGGTCCAGAGTCTGAGCTACAGTGGCTGGTCCATTCAGGAATTCAGGGAAACATTTGTCTCTAAGAATAGAATGGCTTGGCATGGGAATGTGTGTGTGTCTATTTAAGGGTGTATGTTTGTGTGCGCATGTGTGCAGATAGAAGGAGGGGGGACTCTTTTCATTGAGGCTCCAGTAGCGATACCACTTCCCTCCCACAACACCCTAGCTACAATCAAGAACCTGAAAAACCCAGACCACATCCAGTGAATTATTCTGTTCCTTCCGATTTGTAGCTGCCTTATCAACTGGCGATTTGGTGTTTTATAAAATAAATATGATTAAATGCATGACTCACTAAAGACTATATATCATTTCTGGAAAAGGGGAGTGGCATTTAACGGACTGCTGTTTGTTTAAAATGCTTCAATTACACCAGCATGTTTTGGATTTTTAATGGTTAGTCAACTGAAAAACACACATAAAACATATAAAAGCACTGAGGAGAGCGGCTCTCAAGAAATAGAGCAATATAAACATAATTGCTAGAAATACTTGTATTTTTTACGACATCATAAAGCATACTCATTGAGGATTTCTTTTTTATAATCTACTTTGAGTCAGAGATAAATTTTTGTTGTTAACGGGTAAAACGTCCATCTGAGGTGGGACACTTTCCTGACAGATACCCAGCTGCTACCGAGGACTTAAGACGTTGTTTTGCTCAATAATTATTGGAGTAGAAAAAGCAGTGATGTATTCTGTAGGTCCGTCACGCACCAGCAGCATCACCTGAATGACCAGGTAAAACAACAGTGTCACAGAGTTTCCATAAGGTAACCATAAGGTATCTCCTACGTAATGAGGTTTTTCTATAAGACCTTTAAGTTTGTATCCAGTAGGAAAAACATGATACATCTCATTGAAATATTCCCGTGAACTCCTGTAGTGCAGTGAGTGTGTGAGAGTCGTGCCCACTGTATGAGTTATGTAACCCCTGGTGACTAACAAGGGGAATATATATAGATTTATTTACAAAGACAGCGGGAGGTGTTTAAGCTGAATCATGTGTTTATGTGGCCGGTGTGTTTGATATGTATCTAGTATCTATATATTAGAGGACGTCCTCACCAACAGATATAGTTTGATATGTATCTAGTATATATATATTAGAGGACGTCCTCACCAACAGATATAGTTTGATATGTATCTAGTATCTATCTATTAGAGGACGTCCTCACCAACAGATATAGTTTGATATGTATCTAGTATCTATCTATTAGAGGACATCCTCACCAACAGATATAGTTTGATATGTATCTAGTATCTATCTATTAGAGGACGTCCTCACCAACAGACATGAATGTAAAGAATTGTATACAAGTGGCACCACAGTAAAAAACAAAAATGCTTTCACAATTTGTTGTTATTGCTCCAATTTAAAAAAAAAACAAATCACCTACTGGGGACAATTCACATACTAGAAGAAAAAAGGAACAACAAGGGACACTGACTGTCCCTTTAAGTTAAGGAGTGTCTTATTCTCACCCAGGACACGTGTAGGCGTGGAAGGACTCTCCTGGACACCCTGCGTTTGTATCGGGGAGAGACACGGGGTGGAGTGGGGGCGCGAGCTGGGGTTGTGTGAGCATGTAGGTTGATGCTCTTCAACACAGCCAACCAGACACACCGAGGTTCTGGGTCACAACAGTCAACCCCAACTGAGCAATGGAAACACCACTCCTGTCCCAAAGGAGCTGGGACCCACACTCCCAACATCACACACACACACACACACACACACGCAGTTGTGCTAACGCCACATACCAAACAGAACCTGTACGACAGGGACACACACACAAACACACTGCTATAACACCTGCAAAACCCAACGTGGTCAACTAAACACTTTATCCATCCTCCCGGAGTGAGACATGATGGTCAACTAAACACTTTATCCATCCTCCCGGAGTGAGACATGATGGTCAACTAAACACTTTATCCATCCTCCCGGAGTGAGACATGATGGTCAACTAAACACTTTATCCATCCTCCCGGAGTGAGACATGATGGTCAACTAAACACTTTTAGACTTCTTCCCTGGATCAGAACAAGTCCTTTTCACGAGATCAAAATGAGTTGTAATTCTCTTCATTGGACTAAGACGTTGTTCTCATCACTTGATAAGGGTGTGCTTTAGTGTCCTTTACAGAATTTGGATGATTTTTAGTCCTCTTCTCTTGATCAGAATGAAATGTTATTCCATGTTTTCGACTAAACGCTGTTCACTGTAGGTCTTCTCTCTCATCCTGTATGGTAGTGTTTCTGTCTTTAATGCTAAGTATATTTCTCTTGTACCCATGCTCACTGTCTTTCTCTGCCTGCCTGTAGGTTCTCTGTTTCTCCACACATTTACATTTTACACACTACAGCACTCGGTCAACCACACACATTCACAGTCTCTCTCTCTGCCTCTTTTGGAAATTCCTCTTAAACATCCAGTGGCCAGTCCAGCCTGGCAGTCGGTAAACAGCCCATCGCTCTCGCTCCCCGTCTCTCTCTCTCTCTCTCTGCCTCCCCGTCTCTCTCTCTCTCTCTGCCTCCCCGTCTCTCTCTCTCTCTCTGCCTCCCCGTCTCTCTCTCTCTCTCTCTCTGCCTCCCCGTCTCTCTCTCTCTCTCTCTCTCCCTCCCCGTCTCTCTCTCTCTCTCTCTGCCTCCCCGTCTCTCTCTCTCTCTCTGCCTCCCCGTCTCTCTCTCTCTCTCTGCCTCCCCGTCTCTCTCTCTCTCTCTCTGCCTCCCCGTCTCTCTCTCTCTCTCTGCCTTCCTTGTCTCTCTTTCTCTCTCTGCCTCCCCGTCTCTCTCTCTCTCTCTGCCTCCCCGTCTCTCTCTCGCTCCATCCCGTCTTCTCTCTCGCTCCATCCCGTCTTCTCTCTCGCTCCATCCCGTCTTCTCTCTCGCTCCATCCCGTCTTCTCTCTCGCTCCATCCCGTCTTCTCTCTCGCTCCATCCCGTCTTCTCTCTCGCTCCATCCCGTCTTCTCTCTGACTGTCTCCTCGTTTTAGTCTCAGGACCTCTACTGCTGCTTCTGACACACCAGCCTTAAAGAGGTAGGGTGTGTGTGTGTGTGTGTGTGTGTGTGTAAGGAAAGTCAGCCTTTTGAAACTAATCTAGCCAAAGCAAAGTCATTGAGTGTCTTCATGTGACTTGCTTTGACACCTATGTGCCAAGCATTATGAAAAGTATAAATACAACGATTCACTAGGAATGTCTCTCCTATCTGGGAAAGACATCCATCATCTCACCTCCCCTAGAGTCTGCAAGAATCTATAAATGTTTGTCTGAAATATAAAGTAGGTCTGACTCATTCCAAAGTGTTAAAAGTCAATACAGTAAGCTACAATTATAAAAAGTAACTTGTGTTAAGACTATAGAGACTGCATTCCTATATACTGTATAACACCATGAAAACTGACAGAGCTTTTCACTTCTAAAGCCACTAGAAGGCAGTAGCTTACAGCAGTAGCTTACAGCAGTAGCTTACAGCAGTAGCTTACAGGAGTCTCACAGACTGATAGAACTGATAACACATTAGGGCAGTAGATCAATCTTTAATATCCTTTTAATGTGATCCTGAAGCCACTCACACTCCTGCATAGGCTGGTGCCAGCCTAACTAGCCAGGGGGCCTAACTAGCCAGGGGGCCTAACCAGCCAGGACGTAACCAGCCAGGGGGCCTAACTAGCCAGGGGGCCTAACTAGCCAGGACGTAACCAGCCAGGGGGCCTAACTAGCCAGGGGCCTAACCAGCCAGGGGGCCTAACCAGCCAGGGGGCCTAACCAGCCAGGGGGCCTAACCAGCCAGGACGTAACTAGCCACTCCATACTCTGGGTTCATGCAAAAGACAACAACCTAAACCAAAAACTGAGAATTAGGATTTGTCTCCTGAAGATTCATGAACATTGTGGCATTCTTGAATGAGCCCTACAGTAGAAACAGAGGGACCAGTGTTGGGACACAGTACTTTCCCAAGTGTCCCCAACCACCCCCTGAGGCTGCTCTAACAAAGCGCAATGTTAACGGCAATTCAGGACATTTTGTCCCAAGCTCAACCAAAGGTGCTCTATTGTAGCAAGACAAGCTGAACTGAGATCAGCACATCAAGTGGGTTTGCAATGGACCGTGTGTCTTTGACATGGGTTTTGGCTGACCACAGAACCAACATTTCAAAGCTTTGACCAGGGCATCTGTAGCTGCCATTGTCCTCTATAGACACAGTGCCCTGTGTGGTATCGGGTGGGAAAATGCAATGTGTTGTTGCAAACAGAGCTTTACATTACATTGCATTAGGAAGAAAATTAAAGAACATCACAGTGGCATTAATTAAGCAACAAGACGACCCTCTTAAACAGGCAAAGACAAAAGACAGTATAATGAGCAAGAAAGTTTTTTTTTCCTACTCTATTTTCAAGCCTTTTTCGGCATAAAGTGTATTATTTGACAAAAAAGTCAATCAAGTGTTGCTTCGTCAAAGTAAACGCACCTTGTCATGACTGGTGTTTGGAGATGTCAGATGCTGAGATGTCATATGCTGAGATGTCATATGCTGGGATGTCATATGCTGAGATGTCATATGCTGAGATGTCATATGCTGAGATGTCATATGCTGAGATGTCATATGCTGAGATGTCATATGCTGAGATGTCATATGCTGAGATGTCATATGCTGAGATGTCATATGCTGAGATGTCATATGCTGAGATGTCATATGCTGAGATGTCATATGCTGAGATGTCATATGCTGAGATGTCATATGCTGAGATGTCATATGCTGAGATGTCATATGCTGATATGTCATATGCTGAGATGTCATATGCTGAGATGTCATATGCTGAGATGTCATATGTTGTATTTTTAACGCGAATATTTCTTTAAATAAATGGTAATCTTGTCGACTGCACTAAAGCCCATGTGCACAGAACAAACATATGTACACATACCAGCATATGAGTTTGTTTCACTAACTAAGCAGTGGTGTCAGGGGTGTTTAGCTGTGGCTAGCAGGAAGCATGGCTCATGCCTCATACCACGGCACACAATCCCTAAAGCCCGAGTCAACAGCTGGGCTTCCAGATGGGAGCGATTCCCCAGAGAACTCTGGATTAAAAGAGGGCATGAGGAGGGGCACCCCTGTCCCCACCCCCCACACTTCAGTGGCATGGTGCAGAGGCCTTTATTGAGGGCACCTGATGCCCTGAGCCCAGCACTACCATGGCTTTATCTCTCTTTAAGTGTCTCAAGCGCTCAACAGCACATTCTGTTGTGTTTCTGAGCCTTTGGTTCCCTTTTTTTACACATTCCAGTTCATCCCACCTGCTGAAGGAAGAATGAAGCAGTGTTTGTTCTAACACACAAACAGATACAGTATGTGTACCCACACACATGCAAGAGTACTCACGCAGTCTCACACACACACACCTTTTTCCAGTAACTCTTGGTGAAAGTCACTCTGAGGCAGAATAAATAGTGACACACACACACACACACACACACACACACACACACACACACACACACACACACACACACACACACACACACACACACACACACACACACACACACACACACACACACACACACACACACACACACACACACACACACACACACACACACACACACACACACACACACACACACACACACACACAATTCCCTTCAATCTCTGCATCCCCCTATTCGCTCTCAGCTCAACAGAGGCTCATTGTCACTGTCTGCATTTCAGAGCAAAACTCAGGCGGGTCCTCCTGTCCTTTTGCCTCTTACGCTGTACAGTGATGCCCCATGTCATTCTTTGCGCTCTTTCCAAAACCAACTCAGGACAACAATTAGTCCATTCTGGGATGGGGGTGTGCTTTGCTCTATGCCACCCAACACAGACGCCCTACTTCACCGGCTTCCTGTCACCAGATGGGCCAGAAAACATTCATATAAACAGTGTAGTCAGGTCATTAAACCTCAAGTCTTAGTCGATCCCTTAGTACCAAGAGAAGTACAAAACTAGCTGGGACTGTTCATTAGTAGGCAACTGATTTGATTGTACATTAACATTTATTTCCTAAAATAACTTTTCCTGGTTAATCCGTAGCCGGCAACAAGCAGTGGTTGGCTGTTAGAAACACAATATGTGTTTGCAGTTAGCGTGTCAAAAACAACGTTAGCATTTAGCAATTACATTGTGAACTTATTTTTTACCGGCACCACAAGTCAGAGTTTAACCAATATTGATCTTGTTGGCTTTTTTTTGTCTGTGCGTTCTGTGTCAAAAATACATTACCAATTAAAGGTTTGGACACACAAACAAATTCAAAGGCATTTCTTTAGTTTTACTATTTTCCCAAATCAAAACCATCTTTTAAAATCCACTGCGCTTGTGGGTAAGACAGATTGACATCTGGGAGTCAAACCCACTCCTCTCAAAAGTATATGTATCATATATGTATCATATCATCCTGAATTAGATATAAACCTTTAAAGGAATGTATTTTACCATGCAGGTCAATTTGGGAATTTCAAATGCTGTGTTAAGCTAATGCTTAACCCACAAATTTCACAGCACATGAAGGCTACCAACAATCCCAAATAAACACCCCTTCCTTCCTTCCAGCTTCACAGGGCAGGCAAGGGCATTTCCCATGGGCTGGCCAGGACTGAGCTAATCTCTACTTTACTATGGGAACCTCTGTTGGCAGACAAGCAAGCCAATCTGTCCTTCATTGTAAATAAAACATGGATAAACACCAGGAGAGTGCAAACAGTCATTGCAGAATGTGTATATTAGGCTGAATCTAATACAAAGTATGAAGAAGAAAATACTATTTATTATAGTCTGGTTGGTGAGACACAAACCCAATTCTATACTTGATGTTGACTTAAAGATGTGTGTTGGTGGTAAACACCAGTGAATCTGAAATAAAAGGATCTAGAGGCTTTTAACGTATGTGCTTGGAATCAATGAATCGATAAAATCCAACTACATTAGTACTCAAATGGCAGTCTCAGACCATGAAACTTCCGGTACCAGGAATCAAACAACTCTAAGTCTGTGGGTCGTCCATTAGCTGTAACGAGAAAAACAGATCATATAACTGCACAAAGTAAGCTAGTTCTTTCATGTGATATAGGCCAATCCATGTTATACAAGTATTGCCTAAACGCTCAAACTGTATATGCTGGAAGTGTTCGGAAGCCTAAAGGAAAGTCAAAATCCCTCTTAGAAATACTAGTTGTGACGTCACAAGGAAGAAAAAAACACAGCGGAAAAAACAAATTGTCATTCTACCTAAGTGCTGCAGCTAATGCTTGGAGGCTTGACACAAGACCTAACCCTAACCCACCGAGCACAATGAATGCAATGGCAAGACATTTAGAAGAAAGGTAGATAATGGAAGTCCTTACAAAGTTTGGGTGGATGGATGGATACATCGGGGAAGAAATTGCAACATTATGACAAATCAATGCATGGTGATAAAAATGACAAATATGCAGATTCGCATTCAGATTATCTTGGCCAGGTCGCAGTTGCAAATCAGAATTTGTTCTCAATCGCCTATGTGGTTAAATACAATTTAAAAAACAAAACAAGCTGTAATCCCATCACAAAGAGACCCTGATATATTCACACAGGATATTTTTATTTAATGTTATTGTTTTTCTCTGTATTACTTTTTTTAATCACTTGTCTCAGATAATGTTTCTTTTGTTTTGTGAAAAGCATAAATAAAAAGTTCTGAAAAAAGAGACCATGTTCATGTTCTCTACTATTTAAGACAATGTCAACTAGATGTAAAGCTGTATTTTGTTAACTTTTGATTAAATATTAGAACCTGCACCTCAAACTTGCCCATCAGTTGCATGGCAGCTCTGACAACATGCCTGACTAGCTGTCAACAATCTCTCTCAAGTAGTTTGTAGAAGGTATAGCCCAGCGTACAGAAACAATGTGACCCGAGCTGAACAACATACAGTCCCAAACCTCTACATTGTCACAGCAGGCAAAGTGCAAGACTACAATGGGCCTTCTGTCTAAGCATCTGTAGGCTGACATGCAAATTTATTCATTCTTGATGCATTCTAACACAATTTTCTATTGTCTCTCTCCCACCCATTTCCTGGAGGGGGTACATGTGAGGTTCAACATAGTGCATTCATTGACCATGATGGAATGGCTCGAGAAGATATTTTTCTAACAGTTGCTTAATTTACACCAGAGTAATAAATAATGTATTGTAGTGCAAATATATCGGGGAGGCTTTACAGAAACGACAAAGCTTTAAGATAGCAGCGTAAAATCAACTTGACAACTCAATCTAAATTATTTATCAATTCATTCATCCACGCTTTCTCTTGACCCCACAATTGACTGAAAATAACGAGACATAGGCTTTTATGTTTCCATAACGTTGTGCCCAACCTCTTCACTAAATGTTTATGTTAAAATCCAGTTACTTAAGTAACATGTGATGACCGTTTGTATGGTACTTGTATAGTATCACATAATTCACTGACAGTACAGAGTATTTGGATTAGTAAACACAGTACTACAGTACTACACAATGAAAAAGTGTACAGAGTATTTGCATTAGTAAACACAGTACTACATGGTGATTAGACGCCTAAACCATCGCAACCAAAACCGAAAACTACATGGGAAATAGTCACAGTAAGCAGTTTTCAAATTATTTTCTGAGATAACGGTAAAAACAGCAGCTAAACATCTCATACTTACTCCAGTATCACTGTGTGGTGGAATTCCAACAAGGCAAAAGGCAACTCCATTCATTGGGCAGCTCGTTTCTGCCTCAATAGTTGTCACTGCGCCGGGTAGTTGTAAACAAAAACAAACAATGTGAAACTATTCTAATGTCGACATTATATCAGCTCATCCGAACATGTATGCTGCCTCCACATACGGATAACAAGATAATGAGGACACTTCCACTGCCTGCGTTTGGATTCAACCTCACATTTCGGTTAAACCGCGGCTGCCAGCATAAGCGCGAGCCACGCGCACGCACAGGAAACAAAGATCCCACCCCGTTCTCCCGATTGTGGGCGTGACCGGCACATCAGCCAATAGCGTTTCATGGTCAAATGGCACATCAGCCAATAGCGTTTCATGGTCAAATGGGCGTGAGGCATAATTGCAGTACATTAAATGTTTACTCTAAGAATTGGTCATGGTCATAGTTGTCATGAAATTCGTAGTAATTTCCCATTCTCAGATGTTCTGGCTATAAGCAATGGTGTTGAGAGACACTACAGACAGGTCTCATAAAATAGATAATTGAACCCTTTTATGTAAATATTTGACATCCGAATTTGTAAGAATTACGTTAAGTGACGTTAGAAGACCAGCGGTTAGAGGCAGTAGGAAGCGCGAGGATTTTAAAGAGGTTGTTGTAGTAACGGTGAATTGGCGGGAACATCCAAGAAGACTTGAAGAGCGTCATGTTTGAATCCGACCAGAGGTGATATTTGTTCAACCTTAATCCCAGAACGGTGATACAACGTTATCCAAACCTAACCTTAACCCCAGAACGGTGATACAACGTTATCCAAACCTAACCTTAACCCCAGAATGGTGATACAACGTTATCCAAACCTTAACCCCAGAACGGTGATACAACGTTAGCCAAACCTAACCATTTTTGTTTGATAACCTTAACTCCAGGGCTACCTAGCGTAAACTGTAACCTGCAAATTATTCTGTATCATAAAATACATTGGTGTAAATACCTAATACATTATGTTTTAATAGTGTTCGTAACATATCTTACATTTTAGTAACGTTCTTAAAACAACACGTTAGGTCATTCATAATGGTAATTAGTGTAATAGCACTTGTCTTAGCATTAGCATAATAGCACAAGTCTTAGCATTAGCATAATAGCACCTGTCTTAGCATTATTGTAATAGCACCTGTCTTAGCATTAGTATAATAGCACCTGTCTTAGCATTATTGTAATAGCACCTGTCTTAGCATTAGTATAATAGCACCTGTCTTAGCATTATTGTAATAGCACCTGTCTTAGCATTAGTATAATAGCACCTGTCTTAGCATTAGTATAATAGCACCTGTCTTAGCATTAGTATAATAGCACCTGTCTTAGCATTAGTATAATAGCACCTGTCTTAGCATTAGTATAATAGCACCTGTCTTAGCATTAGTATAATAGCACCTGTCTTAGCATTAGTATAATAGCACCTGTCTTAGCATTAGTATAATAGCACCTGTCTTAGCATTAGTATAATAGCACCTGTCTTAGCATTAGTATAATAGCACCTGTCTTAGCATTAGTATAATAGCACCTGTCTTAGCATTAGTATAATAGCACCTGTCTTAGCATTAGTGTAATAGCACCTGTCTTAGCATTAGTGTAATAGCACCTGTCTTAGCATTAGTGTAATAGCACCTGTCTTAGCATTAGTGTAATAGCACCTGTCTTAGCATTAGTATAATAGCACCTGTCTTAGCATTAGTATAATAGCACCTGTCTTAGCATTAGTATAATAGCACCTGTCTTAGCATTAGTGTAATAGCACCTGTCTTAGCATTAGTGTAATAGCACCTCTCTTAGCATTAGTGTAATAGCACCCGTCTTAGCATTAGTGTATTAGCACCCGTCTTAGCATTAGTATAATAGCACCTGCCTTAGCATTAGTATAATAGCACCTGTCTTAGCATTAGTATAATAGCACCTGTCTTAGCATTAGTATAATAGCACCTGTCTTAGCATTAGTATAATAGCACCTGTCTTAGCATTAGTGTAATAGCACCTGTCTTAGCATTAGTGTAATAGCACCTCTCTTAGCATTAGTGTAATAGCACCCGTCTTAGCATTAGTGTAATAGCACCCGTCTTAGCATTAGTGTAATAGCACCTGTCTTAGCATTAGTATAATAGCACCTGTCTTAGCATTAGTATAATAGCACCTGTCTTAGCATTAGTATAATAGCACCTGTCTTAGCATTAGTATAATAGCACCTGTCTTAGCATTAGTGTATTAGCACCTGTCTTAGCATTAGTGTAATAGCACCTGTCTTAGCATTAGTGTAATAGCACCTGTCTTAGCATTAGTGTAATAGCACCTGTCTTAGCATTAGTGTAATAGCACCTGTCTTAGCATTAGTGTAATAGCACCTGTCTTAGCATTAGTGTAATAGCACCTGTCTTAGCATTAGTGTAATAGCACCTGTCTTAGCATTAGTATAATAGCACCTGTCTTAGCATTAGTATAATAGCACCTGTCTTAGCATTAGTATAATAGCACCTGTCTTAGCATTAGTATAATAGCACCTGTCTTAGCATTAGCGTAATAGCGCCTGTCTTAGCTTGTACATTTAAAAAGCAATTCTAAAACAGAGTCAGTTTATATCTAGCATATTCTGCTATTAGATTTACTGGTTGATAAATGAGTTTAATTGTTTTTCAGTGGTTTGTTTCACAGTAAACTTTCTGTATTTTTTGGATCAATGGAACAAATTTCCACAAACAAAATTAATCCAGGTCATGTCAAATCTTGAAAGTATTACTGCCCGTGTCACTGGTCTGACTAGTGGGTAGTTTTGTACCATTTAGAAAATGAAAAATGTAAATACATTTTTAATTTGTTGGAGTGGGTTTGTCTGCCAATCTCGCTCTTAACTATGTGTATTAGTTTGTCTGCCGTAGTCCTACCTGGGATTCAGATAATAAGGTCACTGTGTCTGTGCTACCAATCTGGGAGCTAGTGTGAGTGTGTGTGTGTGCCTCTCCTGGTTGCTGGAGTGAGACACACTCCGATGCTGATGTTAGCCGACATTCCCCTAAGGCGAGAGAAGGGAGCATGCGTGAAGACAGTGTTCCCCCAACACACACACAAACACACACATACAAACACACGCATACACACGAACACATACATACAAACACACGCATACACACGAACACACACATATATACATACACACGAACATACACATACACACAAACACACAGTGAGGAATAATGTTCTCTACGTGTTTACTCTGATACACACTCATACATACAGACACACTCACACACACACACACACACACACAATGAGTCTTTATGTAATAGGCCGCATGAAAAAGATAAAAGGGGAATAATGTTCTCTACGTGTTTACTCTGATACACACACACAGTCCTTATGTAATAGGTTTAAGAAAACGTAGATGGAGTAATGTCATCTACATGTTTACGCTGAAACACACACACACACAGGTGCATGTTCCTAGGTTGATTAAAGGCTATATCTAATGCAATAGCTTCCTAAGCATCTGGAGGGAAAATGCTTTCCGGACTTTTTAGGGCAAATCCACTTCTCATCCCATCCAACAAATACCTGTAACTCATCCCATCCAACAGATACCCGGAACTCATCCAATCCAACAGATACCCGGAACTCATCCAATCCAACAGATACCCAGAACTCATCCCATCCAACAGATACCCGGAACTCATCCCATCCAACAAATAGCCGTAACTCATCCCATCCAACAAATACCCGTAACTCATCCCATCAAAAACATACCCGTAACTCATCCCATCCAACAAATACCCGTAACTCATCCCATCCAACAAATACCCGTAACTCATCCCATCCAACATATACCAGTAACCATTGTTTTCCATCCCAGACAGTCCGCCCTATCAGCTGACTAGGGTTAGTCCTAAACCAAAGTTTGCCATTTGGGATGCGGCCTACATTCATATGTGATTGGAAGTCACATTTTATATTTAGTCGACCGAGGAATTACTAAAACGCAGTTACATAACAGTTGACCTACCTACCAAAGCTATGTGTAGCATGTCATGGATGGAGAAGGGTTCATTGTGCTTCTGCTGTCTGAATGGCTTATTCTAAGGGTTGGATGTCTGCTCTTTATGGAATACTGTGAAAAGCTTTAGTGATGAAAATTAACATTAGATTTTATTCAAATCCGTTCTAGGAGGCCAAGACTTTCTAGTTATTTGTTTCTAGGTAACTGCCTTCACCATTTTTAAGAGAGAGCCTTCCAGGACCAGAGTTGAAAATATTTAGAACATAGGCAACTCACCTAGCACATATCTATATCGGTAGGTTATGTTTAAATATGCCAGAAGGTTCTTTTTATATGCAGTGCTAGATGGAACCAATTCAATAGTATATACTGAATCACAAACAAATGCTACCAATTTATTATTGACCAGTTAATACAAACTCCCCCTCTATTTAACTCAATGAACACACATATAGGTAAATGATGATCTGAAAGAAAAGTCTCGCAAAATGTTAGAACTAGTAGTCACATTTATACATTAAAGGGGCTTCAGTTTGGAGTTTCATATTATTGCCACTACTTTTTTCCCATGTGCATAGCTGTTAGCGGCTGTTCAGAGCTGCGTTAGGAGCATTTGTTTTAACGTAAATAAATAATGCAGATTAATTACTGGATGGCCTCAATCTGTTAGAACAAAGGGGTATGGACAGTGTTCATTTTGACATTTCACACATTCCTCTGAAATATTTTGACCAGGATATGTTGGTATTATCAATACCCATAAAAACCATCAGCCACTCCTCACCCTCAGTAAAGGAAAGCTAACAGATTTACTAAAGACTGCGCCGAAAGAGATGAAAGCCAGACTCAGAGGGGACTCCCGGGGGAATTGAGGGGAGTATCTGTTCAGGGATTTAGCATGTTTATGTGTTTACTATAAACACAAATCTGGACCTTGTCCTGACAGGGGGTCCAAAAGTAACCAACACCCCACCCTCATCATGGAGTCCCCTGTGACCTCCTAAACGCTCCCCTTCCCCCATCTTTCACAAACCACAGATCTAGGATGCGATTAAACAGACCCAAATCCTACCTTACCCCATAGGAGGATGTGTCCCACCCAGGGTCTGTGGTTAACCCATCCAGGGTCTGTGGTTACCCCACCCAGGGTCTGTGGTTACCCCACCCAGGGTCTGTGGTTACCCCACACAGGGTCTGTGGTTACCCCACCCAGGGTCTGTGGTTACCCCACCAAGGGTCTGTGGTTAGGGGAAGCTTCAACTAACCAACCAAACCACAATGACAATTACACAAGCAAACGACCCAACATCCACAATGCCATTCTATCATTGCCACTCATCTAATGAATATGTTATTTGCAGGCTGCATCAGAAAGACAGACCAGTGACATGTACAGTTGTTACACGAATCTGATGGACTAAAAAGAAAGATCAATAAAAAGAAAAGAAAGCCAAAAAAACTGGAGCCAACAACGTTGACTTTCATCTAGCCATTGGAAAACAAACATCTGCCCAGGAAGGACAGCTGTCATTTGTCTATTTGCAGGCTTGAGAGATTTCCCTAAAAATGTAAGCTGTTCTAATCCTTTCAGCATGGCTGTGAAGAGGATGTGTGGTTACGATGTCTGTCCACTAGTGGGCGCCAAATAAACTGCTACTTTAGTAATGATGAGCACTTTCATTGAGATTTGTTTGCTCCAACTTGTGTTTACACACAATAGTGTGTGTTCTCTTAAAATATGAACACACAAACAACTAATCTAATTTACACCTCAGCTAAACAGACACATTGGGTCACATGCACAACAGCATGTATATCTCACCATTTACTGTTTATATAGGCATCACAGCAAGACAAAATGATCAGTGGGCCCTGTAAAACTGAATTAAAACAACCTTAATGTTGTAAAACTGAACAGGGCCCAAATCCCTCTTGGAAAGTCTAAGAGAGACAACTACATGAGGCTAATCTGAAACGAGTCTCATATGAAGTAACAGGGTAATGGGAAGTTGTGGTGGCCTAATCAAATCAGCACATCAACTATGACTGCTCCACGAATCTAGGACAGGCCTAAAAAAGGAGGGGATATCAGAAAGAATTTAACGAAATACCCAGTTGACTGTCTACTTGCATAACATGGACATGACCCTCGGTGGTCTTATGGGTGCTTTTTGCCCCATAAAAAACATTAGGTTAGGTTTCATCGTACACAAGTGTTTGTTCTCAAATGTATGACATTTAGGTTGAATATACAGCTCCTAGAGAGCCTTAGTATCTGAGTCTTGTCTCCTTGAATCAAAAACATTTGTTAAAAGTAGTTTCGGTATAAGCTTCAATAGAAGTGCAGTTAGCGCAGTGCTTGGCTCATCCGATCAGTTAGCTAGAGATTGATAGAAAATCTAGAAGTGGCAGAAGGACCTTTTTGTTCTATCCATCAACAAAAACATTTGCTTGAATTGCCCCCCCCCCCACCCCTGGTAGCCCATTATGTCATTAACCCTGGAGGTTAAATTCAGAAATCAATGGACCATTAGGTGAATGTAATACATTATTTAATGGAGACTGGACACTCACTCTTCATAAGGTGGACAGATAAAAAGGAGGACGTGTGCACAGAGCTGGCGTGTTCAGAGGTGGCGTGTGCACAGAGGTGAGGAACCCAAACATGTGCAGAAACCTGTGAACCCTAATCTCTAGTGGAGGGCCAAACATGCAGAAACCTGTGAACCCTAATCTCTAGTGGAGGGCCAAACATGCAGAAACCTGTGAACCCTAATCTCTAGTGGAGGGCCAAACATGCAGAAACCTGTGAACCCTAATCTCTAGTGGAGGGCCAAACATGCAGAAACCTGTGAACCCTAATCTCTAGTGGAGGGCCAAACATGCAGAAACCTGTGAACCCTAATCTCTAGTGGAGGGCCAAACATGTGCAGAAACCTGTGAACCCTAATCTCTAGTGGAGGGCCAAACATGTGCAGAAACCTGTGAACCCTAATCTCTAGTGGAGCGCCAAACATGTGCAGAAACCTGTGAACCCTAATCTCTAGTGGAGGGCCAAACATGTGCAGAAACCTGTGAACCCTAATCTCTAGTGGAGGGCCAAACATGCAGAAACCTGTGAACCCTAATCTCTAGTGGAGGGCCAAACATGTGCAGAAACCTGTGAACCCTAATCTCTAGTGGAGGGCCAAACATGTGCAGAAACCTGTGAACCCTAATCTCTAGTGGAGTGCCAAACATGTGCAGAAACCTGTGAACCCTAATCTCTAGTGGAGGGCCAAACATGTGCAGAAACCTGTGAACCCTAATCTCTAGTGGAGGGCCAAACATGTGCAGAAACCTGTGAACCCTAATCTATAGTCATTTCAACCCTAACCCTCTGTAGTTTGGCAGGTGAAGTATTATAGCAACCGCTGACACAACACCCGCATGAAACAGAGGTCAGTTCTGTACTTAAACATCAACTGCTGAGGGCACAGCGCTGATGATGTCACAATGGCCGACCTCCGCAGAGTAAACAAGCTAGTCTCATCCCAAAGGGAAAAGCAACCTGATGATGTCATAATCCCCCACATTGTAAACAAAAGTTATTGCGTCTTATACGGTGACTCCACCTCACATCTGTAGGATGTACTGGACCAACAAGTCTGATTCACAGTGACTCCACCTCACATCTGTACTGGACCAATAAGTCTGATCCACGGTGACTCCACCTCACATCTGTAGGATGTACTGGACCAACATGTCTGATCCACGGTGACTCCACCTCACATCTGTAGGATGTACTGGACCAACATGTCTGATCCACGGTGACTCCACCTCACATCTGTACTGGACCAACATGTCTGATCCACAGTGACTCCACCTCACATCTGTACTGGACCAACAAGTCTGATCCACAGTGACTCCACCTCACATCTGTAGGATGTACTGGACCAACAAGTCTGATCCACAGTGACTCCACCTCACATCTGTACTGGACCAATAAGTCTGATCCACGGTGACTCCACCTCACATCTGTAGGATGTACTGGACCAACATGTCTGATCCACGGTGACTCCACCTCACATCTGTACTGGACCAACATGTCTGATCCACAGTGACTCCACCTCACATCTGTACTGGACCAACATGTCTGATCCACAGTGACTCCACCTCACATCTGTAGGATGTACTGGACCAACATGTCTGATCCACGGTGACTCCACCTCACATCTGTACTGGACCAACAAGTCTGATCCACAGTGACTCCACCTCACATCTGTACTGGACCAACAAGTCTAATCCACAGTGACTCCACCTCACATCTGTAGGATGTACTGGACCAACATGTCTGATCCACGGTGACTCCACCTCACATCTGTACTGGACCAACAAGTCTAATCCACAGTGACTCCACCTCACATCTGTACTGGACCAACAAGTCTAATCCACAGTGACTCCACCTCACATCTGTACTGGACCAACAAGTCTGATCCACAGTGACTCCACCTCACAACTGTACTGGACCAACAAGTCTGATCCACAGTGACTCCACCTCACATCTGTACTGGACCAACAAGTCTGATCCACAGTGACTCCACCTCACATCTGTACTGGACCAACAAGTCTGATCCACAGTGACTCCACCTCACATCTGTACTGGACCAACAAGTCTGATCCACAGTGACTCCACCTCACAACTGTGGGATGTACTGGACCAACATGTCTGATCCACGGTGACTCCACCTCACATCTGTACTGGACCAACATGTCTGATCCACAGTGACTCCACCTCACAACTGTACTGGACCAACAAGTCTAATCCACAGTGACTCCACCTCACATCTGTACTGGACCAACAAGTCTGATCCACAGTGACTCCACCTCACAACTGTGGGATGTACTGGACCAACATGTCTGATCCACGGTGACTCCACCTCACATCTGTACTGGACCAACAAGTCTGATCCACAGTGACTCCACCTCACATCTGTAGGATGTACTGGACCAACAAGTCTAATCCACAGTGACTCCACCTCACATCTGTACTGGACCAACAAGTCTGATCCACAGTGACTCCACCTCACATCTGTACTGGACCAACAAGTCTAATCCACAGTGACTCCACCTCACATCTGTAGGATGTACTGGACCAACATGTCTGATCCACGGTGACTCCACCTCACATCTGTACTGGACCAACAAGTCTAATCCACAGTGACTCCACCTCACATCTGTACTGGACCAACAAGTCTAATCCACAGTGACTCCACCTCACATCTGTAGGATGTACTGGACCAACATGTCTGATCCACGGTGACTCCACCTCACATCTGTACTGGACCAACAAGTCTGATCCACAGTGACTCCACCTCACAACTGTACTGGACCAACAAGTCTAATCCACAGTGACTCCACCTCACATCTGTACTGGACCAACAAGTCTGATCCACAGTGACTCCACCTCACAACTGTACTGGACCAACAAGTCTAATCCACAGTGACTCCACCTCACATCTGTACTGGACCAACAAGTCTGATCCACAGTGACTCCACCTCACAACTGTGGGATGTACTGGACCAACATGTCTGATCCACGGTGACTCCACCTCACATCTGTACTGGACCAACAAGTCTGATCCACAGTGACTCCACCTCACATCTGTAGGATGTACTGGACCAACATGTCTGATCCACGGTGGTTCCACTGGTCATAATGGTTTGGCATATCAGTGTATATAGCTAAATGAATAACTCTAAAAGTCAAATTCTCAACCCATAATACCGAACCGAATAAAAAAAGCTTATTTTCAGGCATGCATGCATAGGCATATTTAAACACGAATCTTTAGATATATTTTTAACCTTCTATCTAGATCTCTAGAGACTGTTAAAGGTCCAAGAAGCTAAATTTATCCTGTCACTTACATTCCTCCATTCCCATCCCTCCATCCCAGTCAGTCTTTCACTTTCTTTACTTCTCTTCTTCCCACTTCTGTCTACTTAACTCTCTTTCTCTCCCTCAAACATAAAAAACATACACATAAATGGATGGTCTCTCGCCGCTTCCTGGTTCTCATCACCCATTCTTGTGTTAAGTAGTGATAACGTTATTTTCCACTGTCAGCATTTAGATTACAGGGCGGAACTAGGAATTGTCTGTTGTGTCCTTGTGTTGCAGTTTGTGTGTTAGTGGGTGGAAACATGTACCTCTCATGTCTAGCAGTAGAAAATGACTTTCATTGATGTTCAATAGAAACATGTTCTCCCCTTGCTCACACACACATTCATATAGCCTACCGGTACATAGATCCAGTGGTCTACATAGATCCAATGGTCTACATAGATCCAGTGGTCTACATAGATCCAGTGGTCTACATAGATCCAGTGGTCTACATAGATCCAGTGTTCTACATAGATCCAGTGGTCTACATAGATCCAGTGGCCTATATAGATCCAGTGGTCACTGTGGTCTACATAGATCCAGTGGTCTACATAGATCCAGTGGTCTACACTGTTGCCTCAGGTTTACCAGAAGGAGTATGTATCTGATTCTGAACACCTTACAGACAACTAAACCATCATGATGATCCAGCAAACAGTTCGGTTGGGTCAGAAACAGAACACACATGCCTAAACAAGGATTTAAAAATGTGCCATAGCCATTAGGAATTTAAACTGGTGGAAGACAATCCAAAAACAGCTCAGCAGAAGACTTCAGTTTAATTTGTTAGGCAATCGGTTTACTGTACTGAAAGCAAATAAGCAGTCATGTATTGTAGCTGAACAGCAGTCAGTGTTCTTCAAACTTCTCTAAAGGGACCATTAGTTCACATGAGTGGTCAGCACACAGTGGAAGGAGAATATGAGAGGAGAATATGAGAGTAGATAACAGCTGACACTAGAAGACCTAACACTTTCAGAATGAGTGGGTTGGAGATGGAACTACCTCAACAAACATTTACATAGACAGAGAGAAAACTTAATACCAGGCACAACTAACCATGGGTTTAATTATTTTTTAACTTAGCTCAATGCATGATTTCAAATCATTTTTACAATTTCAACAAGATCTAATAAATCCTGCCTTCTATTCGTATTATTGCAATTCTGAACTGAACTACTTTGGACCTGATAGTGTTGACTGAGTCGAAAGGGAATTGACCCAGCTGTCTTTGCAAAATGAATTGAGCAGATGTTCCTCATAGCTAAAGCATTTACCAGTCCAGCAGCAGGATATCCTGAAGGCTCCTGGCCTCTGAAAGACAATGCCCCCTCCTCCCTGACTAGCCGACATGGTGTCAGCATGAGGTCTGAGAAGGCATTTACACTTTAAATCAATATTCCAACACCAAAAAACACACACACAACAGCAGATTATGAGAAATAAACTATTTACCTTTGCTCAACAGGCTTCACTGCCGCAAACACGTTATCTAACTATGAATAAAGTATAAATAGCAAGAAAGTGCTTTGGTTTTTTCAATGAGACACACTGTCCATACTTGCTATGAATAAACAATCTCGCTTTAACACTAAGTCTATTTTAATTGTATTTTCCTCATTGAATTGATGTTTTTATTCTGATGCATGGCATAAATGAAAACATGTAATGAATACATAAGAGATCTGAAGTTCTAAAGACTTCTGGGACAGGTAATAGAAACATGGAACGGTTCTAAAGACCTTTCGCCAGTAAACAGGTTTTTTGTAGATGGCTCTGCCCAGCGTTCTCCCACAGGGGTGTCCGTTGCATATGCCGTCACTTCAACATTACAGGTTGTTATGAGTATAAAATGCATGCATTTTATTATTTTATTATTATATTCCTCTGTAAAGCACATTGAATTGCTTCTATGTATGAATTGTGCTATATAAATAAACGTGCTTGCTTGCTTCAGCAGTTTTTTCTAAAAATACACACCTCCCCTCTTCAAACAGACTGATACCTCTTCCTCCTTCTGGAGGGCTCACTATGTTCATATTCAGTGTGTTTCTCAAATATCAAGTTGTTTGCTGCTTTGTAAACTGTGAATCTATTTGTAATCTACAAAAACCGTTTATACAATCAGATGCGGGTTAGGGTTGTTAACCGTATTAATCTGTCCCTGATAATGCACGTATGGTCTGTGTTTATGTGCCGGGTGCATCATATATGTAAATACACCGTATATGAGGTACCCGGTGTCCTTACCTGGGCCATGTCTTCAGCAACACTTGTGGTCTCCTAGTCCATTACACCGAATAGCTGGAATTATCTTTCTCACACACTCCTCTGGAACGGAGTAAAGGCCAGGACACACACTCCTCCCCTGTTCCTCCCATGTTCCCCGGTTCCCCCACCCTGGTTCCCCCACCCTGTGACAGCAGCCCAACCACTGTCCCTGAATAGCTCCTTATTCAATAGATCTCCATGTGCTCTTCTTTCACTCCTTACAATCTTACTTATTTCTTAATCCTCGCCACTTTTCTCTTTACTGGTCACGGAATAAAATAACGCTCTTTTTGTCCTCTTCCACTCATTTCTGGAGATGGGCTGGACCCAAACATCCTTCTGTGCCTTTCTTCGGTCTCTCCTCGGTCTCTCCGCCTCTCCTTTACACCCCTCCCCCCGCACATGCACCTTACGCGCACGCACAGAAATAGAGCGAGAGACAGGACGACAGAAAGAGAGCGGATCAGAGGGATAGTGAGATCATGTGATCTGGTGAGGTCATCTAGTGATATCATGTGATATTGTGAGACCATGTGATCTGGTGAGACCATGTGATCTAGTAGAGTAGTAAATTGTCCCTAGCAGCTGTCAGACTCACTCTTCCATAGGGTTAGGAATAGGGTTAGGGGGGTTGGGGTTAGGAATAGGGTTAGGGGGGGTTGGTGTTAGGAATAGGGTTAGGGGGTTGGTGTTAGGAATAGGGTTAGGGGTTGGGGTTAGGAATGGGGTTAGGGGTTGGTGTTAGGAATAGGGTTAGGGGTTGGTGTTAGGAATAGGGTTAGGGGGGGTTGGTGTTAGGAATAGGGTTAGGGGGGTTGGGGTTAGGAATATATGCTTCACCCGTTTCCATTGACAACAACACTGTGCACCTATTAAAGGATCCTGACTAACACCATACCTGGGGCCTGTACCATGAAGCTGGTTTTGGTGGCTAGCCAGCTATGTTTCAGTTAAGTTTCCCCCAACCCTGGGTTTTAGGTACCATGTAAGTAGCTCGGCTTCAATCGGTATTCGTTGCCATGGTATCTGACGCTGCACGGCTAACCTGCTCCGGGGCAGGTTATGTTCTGCATTCGAGATCTAAGTCAGAAGTTGGACCAATCAGCGGTGAGCAAAGACACATATAGGTGACGTAATTAATTCCTAGCTTCTGATCTCTGTTGCAATGGCTTCACATTTTACACACACACACATTATATATATATATATGAATACACACATTTTCATTTCATTCATTTTCAATATGATTAGCCTAAAATCATTATTTTACATTAATCGCCTATAAAATGACTTAGGCATTAACAATCAGCAATGATCCTCCAAGATTGTTCTCTTGCTTTGGCAGCAGAGACGGTGTTACTGCGTGCTTGAAAAACATTTTTATATTCTTCATATTTCTGAAGATTAATTTCTTGCTCCTCCGCGGAAAAAATATATTGCTCTCGCCCTATCCATATCGAACGTGATTGGTTGTTCGGTGCCGACGTTACTCTTTTATGTGCACGCTCGCGCGGAGTAACCCGAGTTTAAGGATCAAAGCCTGGGTTGACAAAGTAAGTTGATGAGCTGCTTCATGGTACCAATAAAGCCTGATTGCGTCGGTTTGATTTAGTCAATTCTGAACCAATCCTGGAACCCTGAGTTTGTTCAACTACCATCATGGTACAGGCCCCTGGTGAATAAATAGTGACACACACACACACACACACACACACACACACACACACACACACACACACACACACACACACACACACACACACACACACACACACACACACACACACACACACACACACACACACACACACACACACACACACACACACACACACACACACACACACACACACACACACACACACACACACACACACACACACACACACACACACACACACACACACACACACACACACACACACACACACACACACACACACACACACACACACACACACACACACACACACACACACACACACACACACACACACACACACACACACACACACACACACACACACACACACACACACACACACACACACACACACACACACACACACACACACACACACACACACACACACACACACACACACACACACACACACACACACACACACACACACACACACACACACACACACACACACACACACACACACACACACACACACACACACACACACACACACACACACACACACACACACACACACACACACACACACACACACACACACACACACACACACACACACACACACACACACACACACACACACACACACACACACACACACACACACACACACACACACACACACACACACACACACACACACACACACACACACACACACACACACACACACACACACACACACACACACACACACACACACACACACACACACACACACACACACACACACACACACACACACACACACACACACACACACACACACACACACACACACACACACACACACACACACACACACACACACACACACACACACACACACACACACACACACACACACACACACACACACACACACACACACACACACACACACACACACACACACACACACACACACACACACACACACACACACACACACACACACACACACACACACACACACACACACACACACCCACGCACACACACACACACACACACACACACACACACACACACACACACACACACACACACACACACACACACACAGGACATCCTCGATACAGGAAACTCCCCCCCATCAAAACCGGAAATGGGCGGCTAAGAATCATTTTCCTACAATTAAAAACTGCAGATAAGAATGGAGGATAAACAACTACTCTGAAATTCTACACCGTTTACAGACAATTATGCAACTTTATTGTGGGTTATGAAGTACTACTACAAGTAATACGGCTCCTGTTGTATTAATTAATATAAACAATAAATTGTAAAATGTTTGGCATATCAGTTACTGCATTCATATTGTGGTATTTATAAAATTACCCATTTACTAGTTCAAGAAAAATCCCCAAAAAACATTTGCGCCCACGAATGTATAGGCCTATGTTAAATATATATACACGTAAATATCCCTGAGGATTTAACAGTGAAGTGGAATTTGTACTGTATAACTTTACACATTTGGTCATTTCAGAGAGGTAAATGGCGACATCTAGTGGGCTAATTCAGTAAACTCAATAGGAAAAAGTACATCTGAATGTGTTTGTTTAAATATATATTAGATGTGTAAGACATTTCAAAGAGCTACAAACCCCTAATATCAAAATCATAGTTTGTATATGTTTTTATAACCACAGTTGTTTTATTGGACTGAAAAATATTAAAAGATAAATACGTTGTTTTTAATTTAAGAGCAGTTATTTAGATTAGATAAGGAGTATTTTTGTGGAGAGAACAGATTCGGGGCTCTATGTACACTCAAATAATCCCAGATATACAATAAAATAAATCACATTTGAATTTCTTCTTATTCTCCATCACAGTCATTAAATTCTGTTTTACCAATTTCTTTTCAGGTCAACAAGAGCTACATATAAAATAAATGTTATTATTTTGTTGAAATGACAAATGCAATTGCACCAAATATTTTATAGAAAATGTAAAGCTTATTGGTGCAGATAGTTTTTCAAGTCTGAAGCTAATCAAAAATATTTATGCACTGAACAACTACTGAGTCGTCTGGTTAGGAGTCTGCTAACGGCTTAATTGTAAATGTATTGATTTTTGCCTCAAAAACTCCAGTTCCTATCTATTTGACTCTAATCAGGGATTTATTGAGACCAGGGACACTAGGTGAGTGCAATTAATAATTAGATAGAACAGAAAACCATCAGGCTCTGAACAGGGTAGGATATGAGTTGGATACGTATGTGTGTTTAAATAAATAAATGATTTATGTAGGTAGAGCAATAATGTAAGGGAAAATAATATTAACACAGTAATGTTGAAAAAAAACAATAGCCAAATAACTTAAATATGCCCAGTTAGGTTTGATGTTTTATTCAGCTTTTATACCCAAATATCGTGGACTATTTTGTCAAATTAAATCATTCATCTCACTTTGCACAGAGACATTGTACCCGATGTCAGTCATAAAATAGTCTTTCTGTGAGTTCTCAGATGCCTTTTAAGACTTGAGGCTAATTTCAAGTGAGTCCCACACAAATGACACTGAACCCCCTCCCCATCATGAGTCCTCATATGCACTGTCAGGTTGCCCTTCAGGCCAAAGCATTTGCCACATGTGTTACAGCGATGTGGTTTCTCCTCTGTGTGAGTCATCATATGCTTTGTGAGGCTTCCATTCTCTGTGAAGCATTTGCCACATTCTCTGCATTGAAATGGTTTCTCCCCAGTATGAATCCTAATGTGGGTTATTAGCTCTCCCTTGAAGGTGTAGGCTTTGTCACATTTATGGCAGTGGTGTGACTTCTCTGTGTGATTTCTCTGATGCACTTTTAGTCCGCCGGCTGTTGTCATGCATTTGCCACACACGTCACATTTAAAAACCTCTTCTCTGTGGGTCCCCATATGATTCTTCAGGCTGTACTTGTGAAGGAAAAGTTTCCCACATTCAGTGCAGCTGTGTGGTTTTTCCTCTGTGTGTACCTTCATGTGCTGTGTCATATGATCTTTTCGGAGAAAACATTTTCCACATGTGTCACACATGAGTCGTCGCCTTTCCTCGCTGTGCAGATATTGGCGATGTCGTTTCAGGCTACCTGGCTTCTCATAGAATTTTTCACATATGTCGCATTTCAAATCATATAACTCACATGTTTCTTTACCCAGCCTTCCTTTGGGCCTCTCTTCACTGTGCCATCTCTGCCTATGCCTTTTCAAACTCCGTGCTGCTGTAAAGGCTTTCCTGCAAATGTCACAATTCAGACTAGACAACCTTCTGGTTACTTTCCTTGGTCGTCCTCTTCCTCGCTTTGGTTTGAGAGGCATTAGATCTGACATTTGTATTTTATTCTCCACCATATAATTCTTTCCATGATCACTTTCACTGGTGTCACTGTTTAGATTTATTTCAGAGGAGGGTTCATAGTCACTGTTTGTTTCAGATTCTCTGATGCTCCCATCTGCTGATACTGTTTGATTTTCTACAGTTATGATGTCAAAAGTGTCCCATAGAGACTCTACAGCATCAGACTTAAGGGTTCCTGCAGTTGGTTTACATTCCTCTTCAGTAAGAGTGAGTTGCTGGAGGTCTAGAAGGAGAAAGGATGGAATTTGAGTTACACTAACACGGAGAAAATCAGGAATTAAGTTACAACTTTGACAGACAGGACTACAAAAGTCAGCCACTGTAAAATACAACAATATTCACAAAACAGGTAACAAACGTACTGATTTAATGTAAAATGAAAATAAGATACTCACAAACCTGGTAATTTATGCAACTTTATCTCTGGTTTGAACACTAAATCAAGCAGTTTGTGTAGACGTGCATTAGCTCGTTGCAAACGGGACATTTCTTCCTGGTATTCCGCTATCGCTGTTTTTACTAGGACGGATATTTCCAAAGGAACTGTGGCTAATTTCTCATTGAGAACTTTAAGTAGCTGCATTTTAGACATATTCGTTTGGAAACGGATGGGAGAAATGTGTTTGAGTAACGCTTGTGTTGCTAACCTCAAGCTAGAAGGAGCCACGGATCCATATCGCGAGTACAGGACGTGACAGGGTGTGACCGGACATCACGTGACGGGAACTAATATCCTGTAGTAATGAAGGAAATCTTCAAAATAAAATCACCATTTCAAAACACCATGAATAACGCATTTAAAGTATATTAACATGTCTATTAGTGTTGTGTTTATTAGCAATTGAAATAATGATTATAAAAAAAGGTATAAAAAAGGTATAGAAAAGTTTGGATTGTTATGTTCAAAATAGCATATGTGCCAAGATCATATTCAGGTTTAATGGTTGAATTGATTATATAGCAACAGGTAATGATTATCTTGTAAATATCAATCTTTAATTAGGTATTTGGTCACATTCTGTGAATATTTCTATAATAATTCTAATATTTTGTACAATTCATTCATGATTTTCAATATAAATAAAATTGTTATACATTTTTATTTTCATGTTGGTTGGGTTGTGTTTTGAAAGTCCTCGCTTCTAAATTTCAAAATACCAGCTAGCTACACTTAAGTATTTTGACAGCTTTGAGTCTTCTAAAGCAGAAGCTGAGAAATCCTGACAGCTTAAAGTCTTCTAATGTAAAAGCTGAGATATCCTGACAGCTTTGAGTCTTCTAAAGTAGAAGCTAAGACATCCTGACAGCTTAACGTCTTCTAAAGTAGAATCTGAGAAATCCACACACTGTGGAAAATAGGGGCCTTTTTTAGTATGTTAGAAAACAATGATGAACACTAGTGTGAAATATTTACATTTGTTCAAGGTATTTCATTGGAGTGCTTCATTACGCAAATATGAACAGAATGATACAAAAACACCCTTGAATCATTGGGAAAGAAACTGATTCAAGTACTAAATCCACACACCTGTTTTTGCCAAACACACAGATGATTGTGTGCAACAAACATAATCAGTAGATCAGGTGCTGTTGGATTAGGGTTAACTCTGTTGGGTTAGGGTTAACTCGGTTGGGTTATGGTTAACTCTGTTGGGTTAGGTTTAACTCTGTTAAAGCTTCTAAATCCTCTTTCAACTTTAATGGATGCATATCTGAATTCAGTTGCTTGTATACAACATATTTTCCACTTGTTCTATTGAAAAGCTTTTAGTCCACTTTTGTAACGTGTAATGGAACCAGGCTCATGGGGAATCTGACTCTTCATTGGTAGCATACCGTTAAAAGATTTGATCAAACAAAGTAGGTATTTGTTGTTAATATTTATTGTAGCTGACACATATCATGTGTGGACTATCCAGCGTTAGGATCATTTGCAAATCTCCTATTGAATAAGGAAAGCCAAAATGCCATCTTTGACAATATTCCCAAGAGGTTTGACATCTGAGAAAGTATTTCTTTGCTGCAAATTCAACTGCAAATACATATTTCTACCAAATAACGGCCTTTAATTAATTGGTTCAAGAGTAACAGATACAGGTCATTTTTAAACAATTTATCTCCTCAGTAATTAATGTTGAGAACTTGTATTTTCTCCATTCAGGATATTGTGATACTGCCCTTTAATAACCAATCTCACAATGCAATTGTTCACACAAGTTAACTACAAGTTAGACAAATGCTTGATTGTAATGAAGTATTCCTCTACCAAGAATGTCACGTCAGCACACTTTGCTCAATAGCGCAGAAAAAAATATATTAAAACAAGCCCTACAACTTTACTTATACAATAATGAATTCAAATCTGAAGGAAATACTTGTATTTATGAAAGGATGACAGACATAAGAAATATTACATTATAGAATAAAGTATCTGGATGCCAGTACTGCAAATGGCAGTGAGGAACTATACAAGCTAAATGAATTGGCAAATAAAAACATTATATGCAAAAATCATGGTTGGAGACGAAACAGAAGTTTGAATGGTGCTAGGTCTTTAGTTATTACTTCCCCATAATTGTCTCTCTTTAGTCTATGACTTGTCTCTCTTTAGGCTTTGACTTGTCTCTCTTTAGTCTATAACTTGTACTCTTTTTTCTCATTCCTCTTTTTGTTTTGAGCTGTTCAACAGTGGAATAAAACACTTCATGTTGCAGACAGAAAGCACCAGCTAATAGATAAATTCATCTAGATAGTAGTTATACATCCTCAAGCTTCAGCCTGTGTTTGGTTCATTAAGACATTCAGCAGTCCCTCATCATTTCACTCATTTCTTCCATTAGTCACATATCCATTATACACATTTCTGTCTGCAACATTTGGAACGTTTTAACCAATTGAACGATGTCTGCAGGTTCACAGAGGCTTGACGTAGTTGGCTGGCAGCATGCCCTTCTGCCCAGTGCGTTCCACACGGCCGTACATCCAACCCTCATCAATCTGTTGTATGTCTGCAATCAGGTCACCCTCCAGGAGAGACACCTCATCTGCGTCAGCTGCTGCATAGCTGTACAGGGCCCGGTAGCGCTTCTGAAAGAATACAACCATGGGAAGAGTGTTTCAAATGCTTGTATACTCACATTTACCAACACATAGCTGTGGAATTAAAGAGGTTTGACCTCTAAATGCACACATTAAGTATGTATAGAAAAAGATCTAACCCTGATAGACATATCTATCACATATATATCCCATATCTATCCCTTAAAAAGTAAATTTTCACTAATCCTACTAACTAAACTAACTTTTACAGTAAACCTGACACGTAAACCAAAATATTTATTGATAAAAATAGCTTGTTCCTGGTTTAAACAATTTGAAGAAGTCATGGTAGCCATGTTTAGAGCAAAAATTGAAGCATTTGCAAACAACAAATACAGAGCATACAAATTACAGTGAGACACAATAAGACACAATAAGGCAATACAGGGTCAAGTAAAACAGGATGAGGTATATGTGGTTCTGTTGAGCAGCATAGATGAGGCACTAGTGTATGTATTTTAAAATATAAAAGTACAATGAGTATCGTTTTACTGGATATTCAAAGATTAAAGTGTGTCTAGCAGGTAGATTCTCATTTGATCCATTTATTCTGACTCCAAAAGCTTAGCTCTCTTGTTCATTAACTCCTAATGCCATACACACCTGGCCAAGAAAAAGTAGCAAATTACAATTACTTTTAGTTCCCTCAAATCTGGGAGTATGTATGGAAATGGCTGTAACTCAAAGATGTAAATATGTAGTCAGTCTGAATTCACGGTACAAAAATAGATGAATGAACAAAAATGTTACTGTCCAAATATTTATAGATTGCAGTATAGATGATATACTGTTGTCTGTGTGTTATTCCTTACCCCTCCACTATGGGGCGGTACAGCAGCAGGAAATGGTCCAGATGCTGTCTGGGAGCTATATGTCTGTGGGTTGGCTGGCTGCTGTGGATCTACAAACAAACACAAAGCATAGTCTCAGATATCACACACTAAAACTGAGGAGATTCAAACCATATTTACATTCATATTGCAATATCAAAGTATTCTACACAATGCAGCATTAGTAAACAATACAATAATAATATTAATCTGATCAATTAATCATTTGATAGCTGTAATATAATACAGACCTTATCACAGATCTCTAGGAAGTGTTACATCAGCAAGCAATTGAAAGTTATGAGAAATGACTGCAAGGATATTTGCTACTGAAAGGATAAGGAGCAGATAAACCTGGTAGCAATCTGGACGACAATGAGAATGTAGAGTAGCTGTACTTGCAACATGGTAAACATCAGTACAGTGAACTGAAGGATACGTGTATTGTAGAGAACTCCCAACAGGAAGTCCACCAAACCAGAAGTCCACTGAGATTATGTGTGAATACTGTAGAGAACTCCCAACAGGAAGTCCACCATGATGATGTGTCAATACTGTAGAGATACCACAGGACACCTACAGGGGTCTTAATGTATTGGTGCCAGATACCACAGGACACCTACAGGGGTCTTAATGTATTGGTGCCAGATACCACAGGACACCTTCAGGGGTCTTAATGTCTTGGTGCCAGATACCACAGGACACCTACAGGGGTCTTAATGTATTGGTGCCAGATACCACAGGACACCTACAGGGGTCTTAATGTATTGGTGCCAGATACCACAGGACACCTTCAGGGGTCTTAATGTCTTGGTGCCAGATACCACAGGACACCTTCAGGGGTCTTAATGTCTTGGTGCCAGATACCACAGGACACCTTCAGGGGTCTTAATGTATTGGTACCAGATACCACAGGACACCTTCAGGGGTCTTAATGTCTTAACTCCACGGGTCGCAAAAGAGCAGCAGCATATTTGTCAGGTGGTCATAATGTTTTGTGTTTGCGTTCTTGTTTACCTTGACTAGAGTTCACTGGCAGTGGGGCATCACTGCTAAATCTGCTTTTTTCAAATTCCTCATGATACTTGATCTGCACAGAAAAAAGACACATCATTGAAACACTGTACATTGACCTTTCCAGTAGAGGTCACAGTTTTTGGGCTCATCGCCATTCCGTAGTGTGGAGATTGCAAGAAAAACAAAAAGGAAATTAGAATTCAAAGATAACAATGACGTTTGAATGGCGTTAAAAGTTATTGGGTCGTTTGCTCTAATGTTTGAGGAAGAGATGCCTTATTCAGCCCATTGGGATGGATGGCTAAGAGAGAAACCATCCCAATGGGCTGAATAAGAGAGAAACCATCTCAATGTGCTGAATAAGAGAGAAACCATCCCAATGGGCTGAATAAGAGAGAAACCATCTCAATGTGCTGAATAAGAGAGAAACCATCTCAATGGGCTGAATAAGAGAGAAACCATCTCAATGTGCTGAATAAGAGAGAAACCATCTCAATGTGCTGAATAAGAGAGAAACCATCTCAATGTGCTGAATAAGAGAGAAACCATCCCAATGGGCTGAATAAGAGAGAAACCATCTCAATGTGCTGAATAAGAGAGAAACCATCCCAATGGGCTGAATAAGAGAGAAACCATCTCAATGTGCTGAATAAGAGAGAAACCATCCCGATGGGCTGAATAAGAGAGAAACCATCCCAATGGGCTGAATAAGAGAGAAACCATCCCGATGGGCTGAATAAGAGAGAAACCATCTCAATGTGCTGAATAAGAGAGAAACCATCACAATGTGCTGAATAAGAGAGGAACCATTTCAACGTGCTGAATAAGAGAGAAACCATCACAATGTGCTGAATAAGAGAGGAACCATTTCAATGTGCTGAATAAGAGAGAAACCATCACAATGTGCTGAATAAGAGAGAAACCATCACAATGTGCTGAATAAAATAGAAAATATCAAGTGGGTATAGTTCTGACAAACCAGTAGCAAGTGAATAACCTTTTCAGGAAAATGCAGCCATGACCATTTGAGGCTGAAGGAAACATAGGAATGAATTGGAATGCAGCCATGACTATTTGATGCTGAAGGAAACAGAGGAATGAATTGGAATGCAGCCATGACCATTTGATGCTAAAGGAAACATAGGAATGAATTGGAATGCAGCCATGACCATTTGATGCTGAAGGAAACAGAGGAATGAATTGGAATGCAGCCATGACCATTTGATGCTGAAGGAAACAGAGGAATGAATTGGAATGCAGCCATGACCATTTGATGCTGAAGGAAACAGAGGAATGAATTTGAATGCAGCCATGACCATTTGATGCTGAAGGAAACAGAGGAATGAATTTGAATGCAGCCATGACCATTTGATGCTAAAGGAAACAGAGGAATGAATTGGAATGCAGCCATGACCATTTGATGCTAAAGGAAACAGAGGAATGAATTTGAATGCAGCCATGACCATTTGATGCTAAAGGAAACAGAGGAATGAATTGGAATGCAGCCATGACCATTTGATGCTAAAGGAAACAGAGGAATGAATGTCCAGAGGAATGAAGTAAACAGAGTAATTAATTGGAGTGCAGCCCTGTACAACCCTTGATCCTCAGACAACCTGAACCAAACAAACTATTAAACCAAACAAACAAAAAGATAGAAATTCAAGAAAAATAGGGAAACAAAAAGAAAGAGCCGACAAGAATAAAGGTGTGAATAACATTAAATTGACAAAGTGTCAAGTGACAGGCAGAGAAAAAGGAGAGAATGAAATGAGATGTGGAAAGAGAAACAGACAGAACCAGGGGGAGTCAGTGGAGTGGAATGTCAGTCTGACACTTGTAGTCACATTTGAAACAATTCTTTTGGACTGAGGAGTTTCCCTACATGGTCAGGAAGTAATGACTCCTCCCTGTTCACCACTGCTCTCTCTCTCTCTCCAGCTTGCATGTTTCTCTTTCCACTCTCTCCTTGTACATTCTTCCCTTCTCTCGATCTTTTCCCAGCCCCCGCTCTTTCCCCTTCTCCCTCACTCTTAGGAGCAAACATTAGTAGAGAGGAATGAGAGATGAGACCTGGATAGAATTCAATAGGAGGGGTGTGACGACAAGATCTCTCCATATTGAATGTGACAACATTTTCAGTCAAATAAAATACTATTTGTCCAGTCATATATTTCGTTATTGAAGATTTCTTAAAAATATTGTTATAATATAGTCTTGTCTCAATCTCGTGAACTCAAATTCATTGGGAACCAAGCTAGTAGAAACAACTCTGGCAGCTCATAAGTGTTCATACAACGCTAGTAAGTAAACACTGAAGCTTTTTATAATAGTTAGTTGGGTTAGGGTTTTTGGAAATGTTCATATAAAACTTGGACTTACGTTGCTGATTTGATCTTGTGTCTTCTTCACTCTTTGCATCTCTGGAGTGTCGGCTACTACGCTAAAGCCCTTCCCCTTGTTCTTCTCAAACTCCTCTTTGTACAGGGCCTGTTAGTTATGTACATGGACATACAGACATACATACAGTACTTATAGTTCAGACATACATATAGTACTTATAGTTCAGACATACATACAGTACTTATAGTTCAGACATAGATACAGTACTTATAGTTCAGACATACATACAGTACTTCTAGTTCAGACATACATACAGTACTTATAGTTCAGACATACATACAGTACTTATAGTTCAGACATACATATAGTACTTATAGTTCAGACATACATACAGTACTTATAGTTCAGACATAGATACAGTACTTATAGTTCAGACATACATACAGTACTTATGGTTCAGACATACATACAGTATTTATAGTTCAGACATACATACAGTACTTATAGTTCAGACATAGATACAGTACTTATAGTTCAGACATACATATAGTACTTACAGTTCAGACATACATACAGTACTTCTAGTTCAGACATACATACAGTACTTCTAGTTCAGACATACATACAGTACTTCTAGTTCAGACATACATACAGTACTTATAGTTCAGACATACATATAGTACTTATAGTTCAGACATACATATAGTACTTATGGTTCAGACACACACGTACACAGACACACACTTGCTATGGCATGAGGGAGGGACATGCTTTCTCTGAGGCAGAACCAGGTTGCTTTTACTTTTATGGTTATGAACAATGAATGTGCTTTGATCAAATGAAAGAGAGTTTGGTTAGAGAGAAAGCATACATATATATCCATAAACAACCCTAACTCTGATCCTAACCCTAACTCTGATCCTAACCCTAACCTTGATCCTAACCCTAACCCTGATCCTAACCCTGATCCTAACCCCCCATACAATGTTTCTGGCTATTCAACATGATTTGATCTTACCTGGCTATTCAACATGATCTGATCTTACCTGGCTATTCAACATGATCTGATCTTACCTGGCTATTCAACATGATCTGATCTTACCTGGCTATTCAACATGATCTGATCTTACCTGGCTATTCAACATGATCTGATCTTACCTGGCTATTCAACATGATCTGATCTTACCTGGCTATTCAACATGATCTGATCTTACCTGGCTATTCAACATGATCTGATCTTACCTGGCTATTCAACATGCTCTGTTGTTTCAGCCGCAGGTTCTCTGGGGTGTCGATCACTGAGGTGAAGGAGCTCTTTGGGTAGTGCCTTAAACAACAAGACAAAGAGAGAGTTTATTAGAGCTACAGATGCACAGACATCCACACTGAAACAAATAGTGTTTACTAGAGCTATAGATGCACAGACATCCACACTGAAACAAAGAGAGAGTTTATTAGAGCTATAGATACACAGACATCCACACTGAAACAAATAGAGTGTTTATTAGAGCTATAGATGCACAGACATCCACACTGAAACGAAGAGAGAGTTTATTAGAGCTATAGATGCACAGACATCCACACTGAAACAAAGAGAGTGTTTATTAGAGCTATAGATGCACAGACATCCACACTGAAACAAATAGAGAGTTTATTAGAGCTATAGATGCACAGACATCCACACTGAAACAAAGAGAGTGTTTATTAGAGCTATAGATGCACAGACATCCACACTGAAACAAAGAGAGTGTTTATTAGAGCTATAGATGCACAGACATCCACACTGAAACAAATAGAGTGTTTATTAGAGCTATAGATGCACAAACATCCACACTGAAACAAATAGAGTGTTTATTAGAGCTATAGATGCACAGACATCCACACTGAAACAAAGAGAGAGTTTATTAGAGCTATAGATGCACAGACATCCACACTGAAACAAATAGAGTGTTTATTAGAGCTATAGATGCACAAACATCCACACTGAAACAAATAGAGTGTTTATTAGAGCTATAGATGCACAGACATCCACACTGAAACAAAGAGAGAGTTTATTAGAGCTATAGATGCACAGACATCCACACTGAAACAAAGACAGTGTTTATTAGAGGTATAGATGCACAAACATCCACACTGAAACAAATAGAGAGTTTATTAGAGCTATAGATACACAGACATCCACACTGAAACAAATAGAGTGTTTATTAGTAGGGATGGGAATTGATAAGAATTTAACGATTCCGATTCCATTATCGATATTGCTTATCGATCCGGTTCCTTATCGATTCTCTTATCGATTCTCATTGGGTGAGGAAATAATTACAAATGTGTTTTGTTTGTTTGTAACTCGCTTTAATATATGTTAAGAACACCGCACATACTCAGAGTATACACAAATTATGTGTAGCAACCTCAGAACAAACCTAAAAGTAGGTGAGCTACAAAGTAAAGTCCAGGGACCTATAGATTTTTTCACATTCATTGGTCCAGCGAAAAAACAAAAAAACTGCCATTTAAGTGCCATAAAAACAAAAAACACAGACGGTAAACAGTCAAGGAAGAGCCTGTTCCTTTGGGAATATTCAACCTGAAACTAAATTCAACTCAACTGACATACAAAATAGAAAGAAGTCTTCTGTAAAGACCACAACTATCAACTTGGGCAAATGATTGACAAATGAGATTATTATCCGTATAGTAAAAGTTTACACAATGAAATGGCGCTCACATTAACCAAATAGACAAGTTACATTTGGCATTTATAGCAGATGCCGTCTCATTAGCTCCGCTGCTGCTTGACTCACTTGTTGTTGTGTCGCTGAGTAGTAGAGAATCAAACACGCGACAGTCCTGCAAACGGATTGCGTGCTGTGTGGCCAAATGCTTCTGCATATTGGAGGTAGTTCCCCCCCCATTGCCGAAATTAAACTTTTACAACTGTTGCAAATGACTGCATTGGCGTCTTTTCGAGTGAAATATAACCACACTTTAGATCTCTTCTGCGTAACCAAAATGCGCAGCGCGTGTGTGACGGTCATGATGACACATTTGCAACTAGCTGAACCGTTAAGCGGAATCGTTAAGCAGGTACACTAACGGTTCCAAGGAATCGATTCACTGGGAACCGGTTCTAAAGAAGAACCGGTTCTCGATTTCCATCCCTATTTATTAGAGCTATAGATGCACAGACATCCACACTGAAACAAAGAGAGAGTTTATTAGAGCTATAGATGCACAGACATCCACACTGAAACAAAGAGAGTGTTTATTAGAGGTATAGATGCACAGACATCCACACTGAAACAAAGAGAGAGTTTATTAGAGCTATAGATGCACAGACATCCACACTGAAACAAAGAGAGAGTTTATTAGAGCTATAGATGCACAGACATCCACACTGAAACAAAGAGAGTGTTTATTAGAGCTATAGATGCACAGACATCCACACTGAAACAAATAGAGTGTTTATTAGAGCTATAGATGCACAGACATCCACACTGAAACAAATAGAGAGTTTATTAGAGCTATAGATGCACAGACATCCACACTGAAACAAAGAGAGTGTTTATTAGAGCTATAGATGCACAGACATCCACACTGAAACAAAGAGAGTGTTTATTAGAGCTATAGATGCACAGACATCCACACTGAAACAAAGAGAGTGTTTATTAGAGCTATAGATGCACAGACATCCACACTGAAACAAAGAGAGAGTTTATTAGAGCTATAGATGCACAGACATCCACACTGAAACAAAGAGAGTGTTTATTAGAGCTATAGATGCACAGACATCCACACTGAAACAAAGAGAGTGTTTATTAGAGCTATAGATGCACAGACATCCACACTGAAACAAATAGAGTGTTTATTAGAGCTATAGATGCACAGACATCCACACTGAAACAAAGAGAGTGTTTATTAGAGCTATAGATGCACAGACATCCACACTGAAACAAATAGAGAGTTTATTAGAGCTATAGATGCACAGACATCCACACTGAAACAAAGAGAGTGTTTATTAGAGCTATAGATGCACAGACATCCACACTGATACTTACATGCTACAGAAGGGTTTCTTGTCAAAGCCCTGGTAGTTCTTCATGTTGAGGGTCATTTTGCAAACCTCACAGCTGAAACACCCTTTATGCCAGTACTGTGAAATGAATGAAAGAGGGATGGAAAGAGAGATGGAGAGAGAGAGGGAGAGAGAGATGGAAAGAGAGATGGAAAGAGAGATGGAAAGAGAGATGGAAAGAGAGATGGAAAGAGAGATGGAAAGAGAGATGGAGAGAGAGATGGAAAGAGCGTTGGTGTGACATTTGAATTTAAGGACACTCATGTAATTGTTTTGCGAGGGCCTTGTAAATCTCCGAAACTTAACATAAATGTTATGCCTACTTGTTTTAAATTCACATGCCAAAATATGTAAAAGCCAAATATGGAACTTTATGGAATGTTTTTATCAATCAAACATATTTTATGAAGCCTTTTTACATAAGCAAAGTGCTTTTACAAACACCCAGTCTGAAACCTGACAGAGCACCAACAGGGGAGCATTGTGTTCTTTAAAATGAACACCACTATTTGCTGTTGGACCCCTGTTTCGTGACTCATAAAACCACCACATCCTCCTGACATGCGGGCTGGAGTAGGTTTACGAATGAATTTCTATAAAAACATTAAATAATGCTTATGTATAGGTGTTTTACACACAAACACACACACACACACAGGCACACACACATGCACACAGACAGATACAGAGGATAGCAAAAACCACATCCAGATAAACACGCCACAAACCTCAAGTGTCTAAAATAGAATTGGCAGATCTAAGAATGATGCTGAGAATATATCTGTGTTAAAACATGATTGTAGAGGGAGTGAATACATGGTTAATGTTGTAAATGACTATTGAAGCTAAAGACTTCTGATTATCTTCATAAGTGTACAGAAGCTCATTATCAGCAACCATCAGTCTGTATTCAAATGGCCCCTGGGCTTTGCTAATCCAAGTTATTATATTAAAACTATTTTACAAGGCTAATTCATCATTCAAAACCCGTTCTGTGATTATGTTAGCACTACTGAATGTTGATTAAATAAAGCATTCAAATTGACCTGAAACAAGGACCTTTTTTTGGTTACTTGTCAGTATCTTCTTTTTAAGTGAATTTAAGGCAACTCCATGGCAGAAATGGCCAAGACACTGTAAAGTCGTACAACTGTGTCTACTACTCAAACACAAACTGGTTCTAACCAGAATAGAAAGTAGAGTGGGAGGTCCCAGTGCACAACTGAGCAAGAGGACAAACACGTTAGTTTCTAGTTTGAGTAACAGACACCTCACGTCAACTGGCAGGTTCCTTAAGTAGTACCATTAGAAAATATAGTTCTAAAGACTTCTCGGCCAGGTTTCTAAACACCTGAAAAGATTCAGAAAACCTGTTGAATAAAATTTACACTGTTAATATAATGTAATGTTTTAAATGTACTTAAATGTACTTGATTCCAACAGGTTGCTATGAATATCAAATGCATGCATTTTATTATTATTTTCCTCTGTAAAGCACATTGAATTGGTTCTATATATGAATTGTGCTATATAAATAAACTTGCTGGCTATTGAAAAGCAATATTTCAGAGTGCTAATTGAAAAAAGTAATAGTTTTATGTAGAGTAAAAAAACATGTAAGGAAGACATGCATGTATGAATATTTTGGTATTTGTGTATCTTGTCATCTGAACAGAGGTCAGTTACAGTCCACAACACCAGATTCCAACGGGTCATTTAAAAGTAACATAGAGGAAATTGTAGATAATTAGTACATTTAGCCTGAGACAAGCAATATAACCCACGTATGACAAATATTATAAGCCTATATGTGTTGTAAATGTCTGTAGTCAAATGTGCATTGGCTTGATAGCAAAATGTATAAACTGTTAATACAATAAATAAACCCTAATATAATAAATAACCCCTAATATAATAAATACATTGTGTTTATCATCCACTTACCTTGTCCAGACAGTTCACTTTCTCCGTGGGATAAACCATTTTATTGCATCTTCCACATAACGGATTCATGGCGGAAGGATATCTGATCTGTTAGATGTAACGGGACTGAAATGAGTAATCAGGTAATGGAGGAATAAGCGAACCAATCCGACAGACCACAGATCAGTATCAAACACCAGATTCACCAGTACATTACAATAATCTGAGTCTACAAAGACGAGCGCGTTCACGAAGTTTATTCAGACAAATTACACGAGAGAGAGGAGAGAGGGAGGATAGAGAGGGAGGAGAGAGGGCGAGAGAGAGAGGGAGAAGAGGGAGAGATAGAGAGGGAGAAGAGAGAGAGGGCGAGAGAGAGTGGGGGAGAGAGAGAGGGAGGAGAGAGAAGGAGAGAGGTAGAGAGAGAGAGAGAGAGGGGGGGGATAGGAGAAGGATTGAGAGACGGAGAGAGATGAAGAGAGGTGAGAGAGAGAGGCAGATGAGAAGGCGGTTCCAGGCGAATGATGTAAAACCTGCATTTGCTCCATATTACCCTATAAGGAGTACATCAGTAGTGTGTTGTATTTGCTGTTATAAACACTATTAACTTGTATGGTTATGGTATTACTTATGGTATTCCAGTCATTCATAACGGTTTGTTCATGTGAATATAATGTACAATCCTAAATGTGCAACGTTTAAGGGCGTGGCAGTAACGTCAGATACAGTCTAAAGCTCCATAGACAGACAGACCCACAAAATGTAGGGTATTACGATACAGGCCGCATACCTACAGGCAAATACATCAGAAACAGTCAAATAATTAGGTTTCTTGTGATTAGGCGTTAATAGATTGGAGACTGGAAAGGTTGGAGCGCCCTCTAGCGGTCCGGTGGTGTAATTGCAGCGCCCTCTAGCGGTCCGGTGGTGTTATTGCAGCGCCCTCTAGCGGTCCGGTGGTGTTATTGCAGCGCCCTCTAGCGGTCCGGTGGTGTTGATGCAGCGCCCTCTAGCGGCCCGGTGGTGTTCATGCAGCGCCCTCTAGCGGCCCGGTGGTGTTTTTGCAGCGCCCTTTAGCGGTCTGTGGTGTTATTGCAGCCGACCTCTAGCGGCCCGGTGGTGTTATTGCAGCCGACCTCTAGCGGTCTGGTGGTGTTATTGCAGAGATTCACATTTCCGGTAATAGTCAGATGATAGTCAGATGCTGTTCGCTGTTTTCTATTGATTAACGCTTTGCTTTCAACCTTACTTTTTAACTAAATAATAATTAATTACCCAAAAGCAGTAATTGAATAAATGAACGCCACTTTCATGTTGTATATATATGTGATATCACCGACATTTCTGTCGTCGGGGGTATAGCTCAGTGGTAGAGCATTTGACTGCAGATCAAGAGGTCCCCGGTTCAAATCCGGGTGCCCCCTCATTTTTGCAATTCACCGTTTAACACCACGATTATGTTCTACTTTATATTCAATGGTGGTGTCTTGAATCTACTTGATATGGTTAAAACAAAGGGGTAGAGGGTAATGCCGTGCAAATGAGAATAAGGCTGGAATAAGGCTTGGGGATTGTCGGGTTTGTCTTCACTGTTTTTTTCCTTGCTTTTGACTTTAAACTAGTGAAAAATATAATTATTAAAAAAATATATTTAATATAAATGCAATAAAATGTAATCTGTGTAATCAAAGCTTTGCACATGTTCTGCCTGTAAAGCCTGGTTTTTGGATGGGAAAAAAATAATACATTTAAAGATAACTCATGTCAGAATTTTTTTTTTACCTTTAATGTGATGTGTAGACTTTTTATTTCTACTGTGGCTCACACATCTAGACAGCTCTTTTGCACTATTCAGATATAAGATATTCTATATTTACCCAGAACATATGCCAACTAGGCATGGTCTCTTGTCAGACTGTTCCTTTTGTGTGTTTTGCTCTGTTTGCACTGTTCGTGTATATTTTCAAAGGTGTCTTATAAATGCTGCAGCTAGAGGTCAGGAAATTCATTGTAAAGTAGTCAATTTACTTGTTCTACTGTTAGTTGTCAAACAATTTACATGGGACCCACTGGTAGTATGGAATAAGGTGATGGTTGCCTGATGACACACATCGAATCACGAGAGTTTAAAATGGGGAAAGTTGAGAATGCTTTAATGAGTTTTTTTGCCACTAGATGGATCTGCTGTATATGCCTGTTACATATATAAAGCTTTAATTAAGACAAAGTTCTAAATGTTCTATTATCTGCAGTGCTAAAGAACGGAAAATTCTACAAATATATTGGGTATACAGTAGGTTGTGTTTAAAATAACAATACATTAGTTAAAAATAAATATAATGTTTCAGGTATTTTTAATGTATGAATAATTGTTAACTAACCAGGTTTTAAATGGCCTAATATTAATGGCCAAATATTGAGTTTGTAGTTACTGCAATGAGGGTTGCCAGGCCTTTGCTGCATTTAAAACAAGACCTGCAAAAAACAAAACTTCAGTAACATCCTAACTCATTGTTTTATAACAGAATGGCACTTTCTAAGCATTACGTCTCAAGAAGGGATATTAAAAACTGTTGTGAAATGCAGTGAAGGAGACAAACCGATTAGTACTGTACATACTAAATGTATGCATACCCATTTAATAGTAATGTATACCCATTTATTAGTACTGTACATACTAAATGTATGCATACCCATTTATTAGTACTGTACATACTAAATGTATGCATACCCATTTATTAGTACATACTAAATGTATGCATACCCATTTATTAGTACATACTAAATGTATGCATACCCAATTATTAGTACATACTAAATGTATGCATACCCATTTATTAGTACATACTAAATGTATGCATACCCATTTATTAGTACTGTACATACTAAATGTATGCATACCCATTTATTAGTACTGTACATACTAATTGTATGCATACCCATTTATTAGTACATACTAAATGTATGCATACCCAATTATTAGTACATACTAAATGTATGCATACCCATTTATTAGTACTGTACATACTAAATGTATGCATACCCATTTATTAGTACTGTACATACTAATTGTATGCATACCCATTTATTAGTACATACTAAATGTATGCATACCCAATTATTAGTACATACTAAATGTATGCATACCCAATTATTAGTACATACTAAATGTATGCATACCCATTTATTAGTACATACTAAATGAATGCATACCCAATTATTAGTACATACTAAATGTATGCATACCCAATTATTAGTACATACTAAATGTATGCATACCCATTTATTAGTACATACTAAATGTATGCATACCCACTTATTAGTACATACTAAATGTATGCATACCCAATTATTAGTACATACTAAATGTATGCATACCCATTTATTAGTACATACTAAATGTATGCATACCCAATTATTAGTACATACTAAATGTATGCATACCCAATTATTAGTACATACTAAATGTATGCATACCCATTTATTAGTACATATTAAATGTATGCATACCCAATTATTAGTACATACTAAATGTATGCATACCCAATTATTAGTACTGTACATACTAAATGTATGCATACCCATTTATTAGTACATACTAAATGTATGCATACCCATTTATTAGTTAATACTAAATGTATGCATACCCAATTATTAGTACATACTAAATGTATGCATACCCAATTATTAGTACATACTAAATGTATGCATACCCATTTATTAGTACATACTAAATGTATGCATACCCATTTATTAGTTAATACTAAATGTATGCAACCACTAAATGCATTTACGTGGCCATGGATTATTAGAGCATAAGCAGTTGGACAGTAGTTCCCCAACTTCTCCCAGAGACCCACATGTATTAGACATATTCCAAGCATAGCGCTCCTCTGGGGGAGCTAGTTTAAATATATGCTATTTTTAACAATGCCTTTCTGTCATTTTGCATGTTATGTTATTCCTATCACCAAGGTTTGGCTTATTAATGCAGCTTAGAAATGTGATAACAAAAGTATGCAGAGGTGTGTTATGTTTGTGAATAAACTACACCATCTGCTGGAAGTGTAGGGATATGTGTTGGGCTAGGGCACAATCATACCTAATTTAGTTGATCAAATACCCTGATGAAGACATATATCTGTGATCATTTATGACACTTGAATATGTCTTTATGCTATTTTATGTATGCATGTGTATTAAGGATATTTAATCAACTAAATATGGATGAATTTACTAAGTGACTTCACTGTTTTTATCAAAACCGATCACTAGTTTATAACAGAACAATTTGAAACAGTAATGATGTCAAACAGATTTTTTTGTAAATTTTTTGACTAAATAACAATACATTTAAATAAAAACAACAGTTTTCCAAGTGGTTTATGTCAGTTCTAATCATTAATCACTCAAATATATATGTACATGTTTCTACCGTAATGTACATTTTAATGGTTGTCTCTACAAACCTTTCAAAGAAAAAAAAGATCAAAACAAATTGAAACACAGGCATTAGGTACTGAATCTGTACATTGGTTTGCAGTAATGAGGCTAGTCTGTCTTTAGATCTGACATTAGATCTGTGATTACCAGGTGAAGTGTGAGGATGGAGTATTCGCACACCATTCAGCCAACAACTGCTGCTTGTCAGCAGAGACACTAATAAAGCAGACAATGCATCAATCTCTACAAGCCATAAAAGTAGTATTGGGAGGAATAGGATGCGTTCTGTGAAGACTGTCCGTATCCACTTCTGTCTGCTTTAGTTTCATTTTAAGACATCCAAAACGGGGCCCACTCTTTTGTCTGACTGCTCCAGAAGTCCAGCCTCCTTAGCAGCACTGTTCGGCCTCAATGAACCCGTCTTTCTCGTGGCCCGTCAGTTCCACCTCTGCGTAGGTGGAGTGGAAGCTCTGGTTACGGAACTTCATTGAAGGCCAGTAGATATTGGTTTGCCGCTGTAAATAACAGAGACAGTTGACCGAAACTGATGTTAGTTTGTTTCGTGAGGACAGTGCAGCCTTAGTCCAGGATGGTGTACTATGGGGAACAGCTTATAGTACACATTTTAATAAAGACATATAACTGTTATACTAATACAATTATAAGGATATTGTGTTGTTTCCCCATTCAATGACAATTTGCTTTCAAACTCACCTGCATGAGGTAGAATGGGGGAGCGACTGGTGGGTGTGTGTTGATATAGTAGACAGCCAAAAGGGTCAGTGCTACCAACAGAATGAGAGCAGCCACCACACCTGCAATAATAGCGGTTTGCTTTGTCCGGTCCTGGTTTGGAGGACCTGTTTGCAAGTCTGACAGAAGGAGAGAGTCAAGGCTAAGAAAACAGCAGAACAGCGCCAATTACAAGATCAAGGACATTTCCTCCATAAAAGCAAAATGGTGGCCTGACAGGACAGAATATTAAAGCACTTAATCATTCATATAAAGCATAAACATTTGACAAGTTACAGTGGATATGAAAAGTCTACACACTCCTGTTAAATTGCCAGGTGTTTTTGATGTAAGAATGGGACAAAAACATCTTGTCAGAACCTTTCCCACTTTTAATGTGAACTATAATGTGATAAATTCTGTTGAAAAAAAAACGGAATTCTTGGAGGAAAAATAAAAAATAAAAACCTTACAATAACCTGGTTGCATAAGTGTGAACACCATGTTATAACTGGGGATATGTTCAGAATTAACCAATCACATTCCAACTCATGTTAAATAGAAGTCATTACACACCTGCCATAATTTAAAGTGACTCTGATGAACTCACAAATAACAACACACAATAACAACTGACAAGGTCAGCTGTTCCAGTCGGATTTTACCTGACATTTTCTAAGTTGCATCTCAGAGCAAAAGCCATGGTCTGCAGAGAGCTTCCAAAGCATCAGAGGGATCTCATTGTTGAAAGATATCAGGAGAAGGGTATAAAATAATTTCCAAAGCATTAGAAATACCATGGAACACAGTGAAGAAAGTCATCATCAAGTGGAGAAAATATGGCACAACAAAGACATCCCTCCAAAATTGATGGAAATACGAGAAGAAAACTGTCCAGGGAGTCTTCCAAGAGGCATAGATCATCATTAAAGGATGTTTGGTGCAAAAACAACACTGCACATCACCCAAAGAACACTATACCCACAGTTAAGCATGGTGGTGGCAGCATCATGCTTTGGGGTTGTTTTTCTTCATCTGGAACCGGGGCCTTCGTCAGGGTGGAGGGAATTATGTACAGTTCCAATTACCAGGCAATTTTTGCACAAAACCTTCAGGATTTCGTTAGAATCAAATTGAACATCTATGGGGTAATCTGAAGAGGCAGTGCACAGGGGATGTCCTCGCAATCTTGTAAAGACAGTGGGCAAATACTGCCAAGTCAAGGCGAGCCATGCTAATAGACTCTTACCCAAAAGTGCTGTAATGTAAGAGTGCTGTAATAAAATTAAAACGTACAAATTATTCATTTAAGGGCGTGCACACTTATGCAACCCAGGTAATTGACTGTGTTATCTGTGAGTACTGCAGAGGAGGGCTTGGTCTCTGTGTTATCTGTGAGTACTGCAAAGGTGGGCGTGGTCTCTGTGTTATCTGTGAGTACTGCAGAGGAGGACTCACCCTGAGTGACTGTGTTATCTGTGAGTACTGCAGAGGAGGGCGTGGTCTCTGTGTTATCTGTGAGTACTGCAAAGGTGGGCGTGGTCTATGTGTTATCTGTGAGTACTGCAGAGGAGGACTCACCCTGAGTGACTGTGTTATCTGTGAGTACTGCAGAGGAGGGCGTGGTCTCTGTGTTATCTGTGAGTACTGCAAAGGTGTGCGTGGTCTCTGTGTTATCTGTGAGTACTGCAAAGGTGGGCGTGGTCTATGTGTTATCTGTGAGTACTGCAGAGGAGGACTCACCCTGAGTGACTGTGTTATCTGTGAGTACTGCAGAGGAGGGCGTGGTCTCTGTGTTATCTGTGAGTACTGCAAAGGTGGGCGTGGTCTATGTGTTATCTGTGAGTACTGCAGAGGAGGACTCACCCTGAGTGACTGTGTTATCTGTGAGTACTGCAGAGGAGGGTGCGGTCTCTGTGTTATCTGTGAGTACTGCAAAGGTGGGCGTGGTCTCTGTGGCTGATCGGTTGAAAGGACTCAATGCCTCATCAGGGCTGCCCTGTGTGTAGTTCTCGCAGATACTCTCTTTAGCCTGGAAGTAAATTACCAAATAATATTGTCATAGAAAATAATTATTTCTGTTCTATGTCATTTTTTGCCACTTTTTTGCTTTTTTATCCTTGCCATGGCAACACACTCTCACCTCATCAGGACAGTTGTAGTCAAGCCACTCTTGGCGGTGACGATCAATTCCATCCGAGCATCTGAAACATGTGGAGAGGACTGAGAGAGAGATCAACGATCCGATATCAATACATTATCAAGGTGTCTAATTCATGATGAAGGGTTTTTGGGCCCCGTCGCAGCAACAGCCTGCAAACACACAAAGAATAGACACACGGACGCACAACAACACAAGCAACAACAACACAAGCAACAACAACACACAGGCACCTCACCTTTGCAATGTGTTACACCAACCACACCCTTGTGTCAGATTGGACATGACACAGAGTTCACATGTGGTGTGTTGGAGACAGGCTGAAAAAATGGCACATAATAATCAACTGCAGATTGAACTAATGGTTGTTTTCAGTCAGGCATGTGTTGATACATTAGTATATTTTATTAGTATAATGCTGAAATAGTATAATAATAATAGTATAATATATCATGCTTACTGGGCAGGGGAATGAACTCAAAGGCAGAGCCATTGATGATCTTAATGGTGTCAATCTCAACCCTGTGGTATTCATAGATAGTCCGCCGTCTGGCATCTGTAGGAATTACATCTAGAGATAAATTGTAGCCCACCTGATAATAGCGATAGCTTCAGCAGGACGGGGAGTTTGGATCCAACAAGTATGAAACATGATGAACAGAATGATTAGGCGTACTGCTATCAGCTACTGTGGAGTAGAGAGCCCCGCTGTATGGAGGCCAGCAGCATAGTGACCTAACATTTACATTAACAGAATATTGGCCAACAGAGAGGGTTTGATATCGGTTGGAAAGCCCAAGTGTAGTGCTGTATTGACTAACCTTTTGACTGTGGAGATGGAAGGAAAGCCATAAAAGCATCAGACAGGCCCACTTTTACAGGGTGTTCGGTGGAGTTGATCTTTTCTATTGGCAAAGGAACCTAAATGAGGTGTGAAATTTAAATCACATATTAAAAAAGGTTGTGGAATGATGTCAGAGTTTCAATCTCAGCCAGAGCACAGATATTTATGTCAGGTGTAGTATATCACCTTTTATATGTCATTCTGGTATTTTTTATGAACAGAGTGGCTAGCTGATGTACAGACACATCTACTTGAGGTATTTCATATTAGTTTGGTTTCTCCCACTAGCATAGGCAGTTGAAGCAAGCAGATTTTCTCCTTAAGTAAGTAATATATTAAAGAATATATTTTTGCTGAGCACTGGCCAGCCCTGGCCCTGAATTCATTCTACACCCATACCATGGAAAAATATATTTATATAGATATTAGCTTAACCTGTTAGTAGCGCATAGGGGTGGGACAAATGATCCAATTGTGTGTTTAGGAGTGTAACTTGATTAGGGAAAGATATCAATCTGCAGTTGTGACAAGGTTTAGGGTGAGGGTTAGGGTGAATAACGAGGTGATGAGGGTTAGGGTGAATAACGAGGTGATGAGGGTTAGGGTCAATAACGAGGTGATGAGGGTTAGGGTGAATAACGTAGTGATGAGGTTTAGGGTGAATAACGTAGTGATGAGGTTTAGGGTCAATAACGAGGTGATGAGGGTTAGGGTGAATAACGTAGTGATGAGGTTTAGGGTCAATAACGTAGTGATGAGGTTTAGGGTGAATAACGTAGTGATGAGGTTTAGGGTCAATAACGTAGTGGTGAGGTTTGACGTAGTGATGAGGTTTAGGGTCAATAACGTAGTGATGAGGTTTAGGGTCAATAAAGTGGTGAGGTTTACGTAGTGATGAGGTTTAGGGTCAATAACGTAGTGATGAGGTTTAGGGTCAATAACGTAGTGGTGAGGTTTAGGGTGAATAACGTAGTGGTGAGGTTTAGGGTGAATAACGTAGTGATGAGGTTTAGGGTCAATAACGTAGTGGTGAGGTTTAGGGTGAATAACGAGGTGATGAGGTTTAGGGTCAATAACGTAGTGGTGAGGTTTAGGGTGAATAACGTAGTGGTGAGGTTTAGGGTGAATAACGAGGTGATGAGGTTTAGGGTCAATAACGTAGTGATAAGGTTTAGGGTCAATAACGTAGTGGTGAGGTTTAGGGTCAATAACGTAGTGGTGAGGTTTAGGGTCAATAACGTAGTGGTGAGGTTTAGGGTGAATAACGTAGTGATGAGGTTTAGGGTCAATAACGTAGTGGTGAGGTTTAGGGTCAATAACGTAGTGATGAGGTTTAGGGTCAATAACGTAGTGGTGAGGTTTAGGGTCAATAACGTAGTGGTGAGGTTTAGGGTGAATAACGTAGTGGTGAGGTTTAGGGTGAATAACGTAGTGGTGAGGTTTAGGGTGAATAACGTAGTGGTGAGGTTTAGGGTCAATAACGTAGTGATGAGGTTTAGGGTCAATAACGTAGTGATGAGGTTTAGGGTGAATAACGTAGTGATGAGGTTTAGGGTGAATAACGTAGTGATGAGGTTTAGGGTCAATAACGTAGTGATGAGGTTTAGGGTCAATAATGAGGTGATGAGGTTTAGGGTGAATAACGTAGTGATGAGGTTTAGGGTCAATAACGTAGTGATGAGGTTTAGGGTTCAATAACGTAGTGATGAGGTTTAGGGTGAATAACGTAGTGATGAGGTTTAGGGTTCAATAACGTAGTGGTGAGGTTTAGGGTTGATAACGTAGTGATGAGGTTTAGGGTCAATAACATAGTGGTGAGGTTTAGGGTCAATAACGTAGTGATGAGGTTTAGGGTGAATAACGCAGTGATAAGGTTTAGGGTCAATAACGTAGTGATGAGTTGTTTGAGAACGAGTGCAGGTGAACGTGAGAGCATGACACTTATTAGAAGAGATGGATCGATTTATAAAAAAGAAGATACAAAGATTTCAAAATTTTCCAAAAACTTGAAGAAATAATATAGTCCTGAATGCTCATTTGCTCTGACTGTCTACTCAGATTAACAGCCTGGCCAGTTGTTCCTGTCAATCAGACACTCTGTGTCAACTATTGAACCAATGATGTGTGAGGGAGGGCTGAGCCAACTTACAGCCACTGAACATTTATGCTATACTAGAGGATTTGCGCTAGTATTAGATTATTTTTCGCTTTTATTTAAATCAAATAGAAAATAATCGAACTGGGAACCTTTTATCAAATTTTCATGAGCAGAGGAGAGAGAACCCAAATGCAGTGAGCTTTTCTTTTTGTATATATGTATCTTCTAGGGAGACAGGCAGGACAACACGCCACACCCCTAGTAGGGGACCATCAGATAGACTAACAGACTTATCATCAGAAGCCTTCAATTTGTTTGATTCAAATGATCGTGTACCTCCTAGAGTGAACATTTAATTGAATATTACATTTTATTATTTTGTTCAGGCAGTTAATGCTTTATTTGACCGTGAAATATGTTTTTTCTCAAAGAACAGTGTTCCAGAATCAAAGCCATGCTGCTTCAGTTGTAGTGAAGACATTTAGAGTGCTAGATGACATTGGGTCACTAATTGAACATCTGCTTCAGAAGATGTGACAAAATGTATGTTTTGCCATGATGACATTTACAGAAACCAGACACATTTTTACTTTTTGAAAAAGTTACAAGAAATACACATTTTTGTATAATTTGTTATGCATTTTAAGATAGTGCTTATATATTTAACATATGTTCGAATAAATACAGTTTTAATGTCTAGATTTGACAATACCATGTGTGATGTGGTCCTACATTTATTTTCATCAGAAATGTTTATGGGGAAACTAAAGTTGCTAATGAATATGTAAATTACCAAACTACATTGACAACATGGTACATTTTATGTATTGTATTGAAAACTCACATCTCTATAGTTGAATGCAATTGTTCCATTGCTGTGGAGGGCAGCCTGGAAGGTAAAGAAGCCCTCAGTCTCGCGCCCCTGTAGACGCACCTGGTCCCATTGTACCACAAATACCTTGCCTAGGGTCAAGGGTCAGAGGTCACAGCAAAATACATTTATTTACCATCCAGATCATATTAAATCGTATCATTCCACATCACACTCATGAACCCCACACTCATGAATTACTTTCCTTGTTGCCTCAAATACTTTCCTATGTGTCTCAAATACTTTCCTATGTGTCTCAAATACTTTCCTATGTGTCTCAAATACTTTCCTATGTGTCTCAAATACTTTCCTTGGTGTCTCAAATACTTTCCTTGGTGTCTCAAATACTTTCCTTGTTGCCTCAAATACTTTCCTATGTGTCTCAAATACTTTCCTATGTGTCTCAAATACTTTCCTATGTGTCTCAAATACTTTCCTATGTGTCTCAAATACTTTCCTATGTGTCTCAAATACTTTCCTTGTTGCCTCAAATACTTTCCTATGTGTCTCAAATACTTTCCTATGTGTCTCAAATACTTTCCTATGTGTCTCAAATACTTTCCTATGTGTCTCAAATATTTTCCTTGGTGTCTCAAATACTTTCCTTGGTGTCTCAAATACTTTCCTTGTTGCCTCAAATACTTTCCTATGTGTCTCAAATACTTTCCTATGTGTCTCAAATACTTTCCTATGTGTCTCAAATACTTTCCTATGTGTCTCAAATACTTTCCTTGTTGCCTCAAATACTTTCCTATGTGTCTCAAATACTTTCCTATGTGTCTCAAATACTTTCCTATGTGTCTCAAATACTTTCCTATGTGTCTCAAATATTTTCCTTGGTGTCTCAAATACTTTCCTTGGTGTCTCAAATACTTTCCTTGGTGTCTCAAATACTTTCCTATGTGTCTCAAATACTTTCCTTGTTGCCTCAAATACTTTCCTATGTGTCTCAAATACTTTCCTATGTGTCTCAAATACTTTCCTATGTGTCTCAAATACTTTCCTATGTGTCTCAAATACTTTCCTATGTGTTCTTCAGCATTATCAAGCACGAAAGGAGACTCAAAGTTGGCTAAGAGTTATTCCTTTATGAGAATAATTTCTTTTTTCAGAATGTTCACTACATCAAAGGTTAGATTCATATACCTTTTGGAACAAGACAAAAATATCAAGTAAGTTAAACAACATATATTTTCACAGTGTTTCTGACTCAAATGTAATACTTAGAGAGAGGGCACTGTAATGTCCAGATGATTAATTGTTTACAGTTGTTTAAACAAATGGTTGCATCAGAACCAGAAGTGCTGTATTCACTTTGCTTCTGTTAAAACCTTTGACCCACATTGTTATTATCAAACCCAAAGACACAAACAATACATACAAACACACCCTAACCTAACCCTAACCCATGTGCTGTGGAGTTTTACAAACACACCCTAACCTAACCCTAACCCATGTGCTGTGGAGTTTTACAAACACACCCTAACCTAAACCTAACCCATGTGCTGTGGAGTTTTACAAACACACCCTAACCTAACCCTAACCCATGTGCTGTGGAGTTTTACAAACACACCCTAACCTAAACCTAACCCATGTGCTGTGGAGTTTTACAAACACACCCTAACCTAAACCTAACCCATGTGCTGTGGAGTTTTACAAACACACCCTAACCTAACCCTAACCCATGTGCTGTGGAGTTTTACAAACACACCCTAACCTAAACCTAACCCATGTGCTGTGGAGTTTTACAAACACACCCTAACCTAACCCTAACCCATGTGCTGTGGAGTTTTACAAACACACCCTAACCTAACCCTAACCCATGTGCTGTGGAGTTTTACAAACACACCCTAACCTAAACCTAACCCATGTGCTGTGGAGTTTTACAAACACACCCTAACCTAACCCTAACCCATGTGCTGTGGAGTTTTACAAACACACCCTAACCTAAACCTAACCCATGTGCTGTGGAGTTTTACAAACACACCCTAACCTAAACCTAACCCATGTGCTGTGGAGTTTTACAAACACACCCTAACCTAAACCTAACCCATGTGCTGTGGAGTTTTACAAACACACCCTAACCTAAACCTAACCCATGTACTGTGGAGTTTTACAAACACACTCACCATTGTCCATGTGCTGTGGAGTTTTACAAACACACTCACCATTGTCCATGTGCTGTGGAGTTTTACAAACACACTCACCATTGTCCATGTACTGTGGAGTTTTACAAACACACTCACCATTGTCCATGTACTGTGGAGTTTTACAAACACACTCACCATTGTCCATGTACTGTGGAGTTTTACAAACACACTCACCATTGTCCATGTGCTGTGGAGTTTTACAAACACACTCACCATTGTCCATGTGCTGTGCTGTGGAGTTTTACAAACACACTCACCATTGTCCATGTACTGTGGAGTTTTACAAACACACTCACCATTGTCCATGTACTGCACTGTGGAGTTTTTGGAAAAACTCGGGTCAAAGTTGGCCATGAGGGGGGCTATGTACTGGGTGGCCGTTAGCATGCGATGAGTCATTTCTCCTGTGAAAATGAAGCCTGCAAAAAGTCACAGATTCAACATCAGAGTCAGAAAAACTGTTCAAACATATTCTTTAATTATTCTACAATGTTATGTTTGGCACCCAAATAGATACAAATACAATACAAGTTAAAACGAAAAGCACACCTGCAGTAGAAAAAAAAATGTCTAAAGTATATAATAAATTATTACGAAAAAATTGCAAAAGTTACACTTCAAGTTTTTAGAGTAAATTAGAAATGTATTTTTTTCCATGAAAACAAACATTAAAGGAATTTAAATATGAATTATTTAAAAAATAATAGGAAATATAGTTACTGACAAGGTTAGAAATAACAACTTTTTATTTAAATAATGATTGTGTCCTTTTTCTTTCTTTAAAGAATCCTTAATTTGTAGCAATTATAACCATGCACACCTTTATTATTCTAGTTGTCATGTACTGCTCTCAGAACAGTTTAATATGGGTGAGATTATCTTCATCAGATCTAAACTAAAGAGCACTTCTAATGTACCATACTGCTCCCGGAACAGTTTAATATGTGTAAGATTTGCTATCTGTGTTGGCAACTCCATTTCAGACAGAATACCAGCTGAGCACTTTATCCCTAAATCGTTTTTTTTATAGTTTTGAGGTGTGCTTTGAGTCATTGTCTTTACAGTAAATTGGCTCCAACCTTCCCCAGATAATGGCATGACAATGCAAAACGGAGTAATATCCTTCTTAAATATCCCTTTTACTTTGTACAAATCTCCCACTTTACCACCACCTAAAGCACTCCAGACCTTGCATTCTTTTTTATCTTAACACCTCAAACATTGATTGAACATTGAACATTGATTGACTGAACGTTGCCTGAAAGCCCAGCATCCTGACTCTTGATGTTGAGACTGGTTGAATAAAGATGCCAGTTATGAACCCGTGAGGCATCTGTTTCTCAGTAGACACTATTTTACTTGTCCTCTAGCACAGTTTTGCGCCAGGACCTCCCACTCCACTTTCTATTCTAGTTAAAGCCAGTTTGCGCTGTTCTGTGAAGGGAGTTGTACACATTGTTGTACAAGATCTTCAATTTCTTTGCAAATTCTCACTTGTAATAGCCTTCATTTCACAGAAAAAGAATCGACTGACCAGTTTCAGAAAAAAATTATTTGTTTCTGGCCATTTTGAATCTGTGACCAAACACATAAATACTGATGCTCCAGATACTGAAGTAATCAATATAAATACTGATGCTCCAGATACTGATGTAGTCAATATAAATGCTGATGCTCCAGATACTGATGTAGTCAATAAAATTCCGATGCTCCAGATACTGATGTAGTCAATATAAATGCTGATGCTCCAGATACTGATGTAGTCAATATAAATGCTGATGCTCCAGATACTGATGTAGTCAATATAAATGCTGATGCTCCAGATACTGATGTAGTCAATATTAATGCTGATGCTCCAGATACTGATGTAGTCAATATAAATGCTGATGCTCCAGATACTGATGTAGTCAATATAAATGCTGATGCTCCAGATACTGATGTAGTCAATAGAAATGCTGATGCTCCAGATACTGATGTAGTCAATATAAATGCTGATGCTCCAGATACTGATGTAGTCAATATAAATGCTGATGCTCCAGATACTGATGTAGTCAATATAAATGCTGATGCTCCAGATACTGATGTAGTCAATATAAATGCTGATGCTCCAGATACTGATGTAGTCAATATAAATGCTGATGCTCCAGATACTGATGTAGTCAATATAAATGCTGATGCTCCAGATACTGATGTAGTCAATATTAATGCTGATGCTCCAGATACTGATGTAGTCAATATAAATGCTGATGCTCCAGATACTGATGTAGTCAATATAAATGCTGATGCTCCAGATACTGATGTAGTCAATAGAAATGCTGATGCTCCAGATACTGATGTAGTCAATATAAATGCTGATGCTCCAGATACTGATGTAGTCAATATAAATGCTGATGCTCCAGATACTGATGTAGTCAATATAAATGCTGATGCTCCAGATACTGATGTAGTCAATATAAATGCTGATGCTCCAGATACTCAGCTAACCCACAGAAGGCCAGCTTTATTGCTTTTTTAGTCAGCACAACCGGTTGCAGTGCTAACATTATTATGCAAATTATAAATTAGCCTTTAAAAGTATAAACTTGGATTAGAAACAGGATGTTCCATTCAAACACATGGGTGATGATTGCTGATAATGAGACCCTTAAAATGTGATTCAGATATTCAATAACATATCATATACAATTGTTAATTGTAAACATTTTATTTTATTGGAAAAAATGTTTTATTTTCAAAAAGATAAGTTATCAGAGGGGGATTTCACTTTAGTCAGTACATAAGGATATCATTTTCATTTACCTCCTGTAGCTATGGTGATTTGTCTCAGGTGGTGTCCGTAGAATGGGAAGTCAAAAGAGAGAGCCACTCTCTAAAAAGACAAGCAAACAACATAGTGTCAGTAAATCAGTCAAAGCTGAAACATAGTGTCAGTAAATCAGTCAAAGCTGAAACATAGTGTCAGTCAATCAGTCAAAGCTGAAACATAGTGTCAGTAAATCAGTCAAAGCTGAAACATAGTGTCAGTTACAATGATGTTAAAACAGTCCCTCATACAATGTTGAGTCCATTACGACTCACGCAAAGTGTTGTTGTGTATTTTCTATTTAATCATTATATGTGTGTGTCTCCTCACCGCAGCCTGTCTGTGTGTGTTGGACATTTAATCATTATATGTGTGTGTCTCCTCACCGCAGCCTGTCTGTGTGTATTGGACATTTAATCATTATATGTGTGTGTCTCCTCACCGCAGCCTGTCTGTGTGTGTTGGACATTTAATCATTATATGTGTGTGTCTCCTCACCGCAGCCTGTCTGTGTGTATTGGACATTTAATCATTATATGTGTGTGTCTCCTCACCGCAGCCTGTCTGTGTGTGTTGGACATTTAATCATTATATGTGTGTGTCTCCTCACCGCAGCCTGTCTGTGTGTATTGGACATTTAATCATTATATGTGTGTGTCTCCTCACCGCAGCCTGTCTGTGTGTATTGGACATTTAATCATTATATGTGTGTGTCTCCTCACCGCAGCCTGTCTGTGTGTGTTGGACATTTAATCATTATATGTGTGTGTCTCCTCACCACAGCCTGTCTGTGTGTATTGGACATTTAATCATTATATGTGTGTGTCTCCTCACCGCAGCCTGTCTGTGTGTGTTGGACATTTAATCATTATATGTGTGTGTCTCCTCACCGCAGCCTGTCTGTGTGTATTGGACAGGATGCCATGCACTTTGACTGTGCTCAGCTGCATATTCCTCAGGTCTACCCAGAGTTCTCCCATTCGTGTGTCTCTTGGGCCGTAACTCCTCCACCGGTAGTACCGCTGAGAATCCTCCTGTGAAAAGAGGTCGCTGATAAGGACAGAAACCTTTTCTTTTACAGAATTAACTTGGCTCCATCCTATGGTCTTGAACCACTCTTTCACTTATCATATTGCATATTATTACTACTATGTATACAGTATGTTAAAAAACATAGCAGTTCTATCATTGTTGTTAGTTTACATAATATCAAACTTAAGAGCAAAAATTTGCTCTCACTATGTCCTCTTACAAAAATGAAAACTAGGGTTAAAAAGTTTGTGGTCATTTACAACATTTAGAATTTTTCACTGTATTTTTATTATTTTGATGTAATTAAAAAGCAAGAACATTTCTTAGGGACCGCACATTTCTGTATGTGTCACGTAATCTAATGGAGTGTAGAAAGCCAGACTGAACTTTAGGGTTAGGGTTAGGGTTAGGAGGGAGGGAGGGTTAGGGTTAGGGAGGGAGGGCAGGAGGGAGGGAGGTAGGGAGGGCAGGAGGGAGGGAGGGCAGGAGGGAGGGAGGGCAGGAGGGAGGGAGGGCAGGAGGGAGGGAGGGCAGGAGGGAGGGAGGGCAGGAGGGAGGGAGGGCAGGAGGGAGGGAGGGCAGGAGGTAGGGAGGGCAGGAGGGAGGGAGGGCAGGAGGGAGGGAGGGCAGGAGGTAGGGAGGGCGGGAGGGAATGAGGGAGGGCAGGAGGGAGGGAGGGCAGGAGGGAGGGAGGTAGGGAGGGCAGGAGGGAGGGAGGGCAGGAGGGAGGGAGGGCAGGAGGTAGGGAGGGCGGGAGGGAATGAGGGAGGGCAGGAGGGAGGGAGGGCAGGAGGGAGGGAGGTAGGGAGGGCAGGAGGGAGGGAGGGCAGGAGGGAGGGAGGGCAGGAGGTAGGGAGGGCGGGAGGGAATGAGGGAGGGCAGGAGGGAGGGAGGGCAGGAGGGAGGGAGGGCAGGAGGTAGGGAGTCCAGGAGGGAGGGAGGGCAGGAGGTAAGGAGGGCAGGAGGGAGGGAGGGCAGGAGGGAGGGAGGGCAGGAGGTAGGGAGGGCAGGAGGGAGAGAGGGCAGGAGAGAGGGAGGGCAGGAGGGAGGAAGGGCAGGAGGGAGGGAGGGCAGGAGGGAGGGCAGGAGGGACTAAGGTAGGGAGGGCAGGAGGGAGGGAGGGCAGGAGGGAGGGAGGGCAGGAGGGAGGGAGGGCAGGAGGACCGGTTCTGACATGCTGTAAGCAGGGAATGCAGGCACCTCCAGCCATGCCCTCCACCACCTCCCAACCATCTTTGTGGGCCAATTAATCCCTCCAGGGACCTCTCTGTCCTTGATGTAGGTAGCTAACGGGCCTCGTAGCATGGCTTTTGCGCCTTATAATCCGAAGCGCCTTATATATGGATTAATTCTGGTTTTGGTTACTGAACTCTAAGCAATTTTGTGTGGTACAAGGCTGAGAGAAATTTACGTCAGGAGACCGGATGGATTTGATTTTTTTTCACAAATCTCTGTCCCTATTGATCTGCGACTCCATGCGCGCCCATCTCATCGATGCTGTCAAAAACCAAGTGAAGCAAACTAATTTGAAACTTGCATTATTCCGGGTGTCAACAGGGAGTTCAAAGCTAAACTGTGAGCTGCGTGGGAGCGGTGGATGACAGAAGGCGAACACACATTCACCAAGACAGGGAGACAGCGCCAGCCAACTTACGCCACTATATGGATCGTGGATACCTGGGCTACGGTATCAGTTTCAACTGTGGTCCGAGCTTTCACAAAGGCCGGCATCATCAGTGAACTACCAGCTAACAGCAACGACACTGACTCAGATAATGACCAGAGGGATTTGGGCATGTTGGATGCTGTAATCGCCCAACTAGGAAACTCGGACACTGAAGATGAAGAATTTGAAAGATTTGTGGACGAGGAATAAACTGAATAAACCTTATAGTCTGGTGCGCATTGTACATCAACAAAGATCGAAATAGACCATTCATTGACAGTGCACCTTATAATCTAGCGTGCCCTATAGTGCAAAATATAGGGTATTTTTGCAGGCCTTGCTCCAAGATGACAGAGAGCAATCAGGCTAGAGTATTGGTGTGAGAAAGTAGAGCAGTTAAATGCACTGTACTTCTGGAGATGTGCTGCTCCACATACAATGAGTGACCCACTTTCTCATCTCTCTCCAAGCCCAAACACATGGCATTGTTTCTAAAGGGAATCTCCGGGTCTGAATGAGGAACAGATCCCTATGCTTAGCCTAGAAACATATGGTCTAAGCTGGGGAAAGAATGAACTGAGGGCTGCAGTGGTGAGAGGGAAGATAATGTCATTGTGCCAAACGTAGACTGGACATACTCACTGCCTAAACAAACACAGTAAGTTGGGAGAAGACAGTAAGTCCAGAATCTGTTTGGAATTTCTACTGCTGAGTGTAGAAGACAATAATAATGATACAGCAGCCCCACATGCACACACACACATGCACACACACACACACACATGCACACACACACACACACACACACACACACACACACACACACACACACACACACACACACACACACACACACACACACACACACACACACGCACACACACACACATGCACACACACATGCACACACACACACACACACACACACACATGCACACACACACACACACACACACACACACATGCACACACACACACACACACACACACACACACACACACACACATGCACACACACACACATGTACACACACACACACACACACACACACAATCACATGTACACACATGTACACACATGCACACACACACATGTACACACACATGTACACACACATGTACACACACACATGTACACACACACATGCACACACACACATGCACACACACACATGTACACACACACATGTACACACACACATGCACACACACACATGTACACACACATGCACACACACATGCACACACACACACATGTACACACACACATGCACACACACACATGTACACACATGCACACACACACATGCACACACACACATGTACACACATGCACACACACATGCACACACACACACACACACACACACATGTACACACATGCACACACACACATGTACAAACATGCACAGCACACACACATATGGTCACAGGTGGTTGGGCTTTAGTTAGACCTAACTTGAGGTAGCTGATAAAAACTGTTGTTTATATCATCATCGATAATTGGTCGTTCTACCAAAGATAATGTGTTACAAAATATGACAAACAGGGTTTTGTTCTCACCACCACTTTGTTTAAGTTGTTGGGTAAGGTATCAATGTCCAGTCCTCCTCCAGGTACACTGCGTACAGCTCGATTCAGACCAAGTTTGTTGGAGGGCTGCTGGTTTTGGTAGATTCTGCTTATCCCGGACAAGCCTCCATTTATCCCATGTGACATATCATCTATGCAAAAGAAAAAAAGAAAAATATATATTTACAATTGAACTAAAACAGAATTTAAATTGCAACATACATGATACATCTCAAGAAAAATCTAACCATATGAAAATATACAATAACGCCTTATTCTAGAGGGGCAGTATAACCTGATCATCACTCATAGATCATACAGGCCAGAGAATTATCATTAAGTACAGTCTTGTTTACGAATAAAATGTTAAAGTTTATAAATCACAAGGAATTATAAGCACTATTTCTCAAAGATTATTTGATACTTACACCAAGTGAGAAAGTATGGGTAAATCAATAAAAATGTATCTGCAAGGATTTTGTGATTCTGGAAGAGACCCGATCAGGAACCCAACTCCCTTCCTGTTGCCTTATCATCCAAAATAGATGATCTGCATATTCATACTTGCATAATAAAATGGTAAAATTATTAAATGGTATCATGAAATACAACTGTAAGAAAAAACCTGCATTTGTCAACTAATTTATTTAGGTTTTTCCTTTAATTTGTCATCTGTCTGTATTATAAATGTGTAAATTCAAATCTGAGTGTAACATTTGCTGTCTATCCCGAGTCAGACTCGAGTCATGAATTTGATGACTTCAGACTCGACTCGACAAAATGTAAAAAGACTTGCAACTCGACTTGGACTTGAACATCAATGACTCGTGACTTCACTTGGACTTGGGCCTTTTGACTCGAGAAGACTTGCTACTTCCAATGAAAACTGGGGAAGAAAATGTTCCCACGGCCGCGCCGCTCACAGTTTATCGGCATCTGTGAAAAAAATGCATGCAGAGAGCACGCGAGCTGCCTGCACAACATCCAATCACTGTAGTTCCACGTTGTTTTGATTGGACATCCAATCACTGTAGTCCCACGTTGTTTTGATTGGACATCCAATCACTGTAGTCCCACGTAGTTTTGATTGGACATCCAATCACTGTAGTCCCACGTAGTTTTGATTGGACATCCAATCACTGTAGTCCCACGTTGTTTTGATTGGACATCCAATCACTGTAGTCCCACGTTGTTTTGATTGGACATCCAATCACTGTAGTCCCACGTTGTTTTGATTGGACATCCAATCACTGTAGTCCCACATTGTTTTGATTCAACATCCAATCACTGTAGTCCCACGTAGTTTTGATTGGACATCCAATCACTGTAGTCCCACGTTGTTTTGATTGGACATCCAATCACTGTAGTCCCACGTTGTTTTGATTGGACATCCAATCACTGTAGTCCCACGTTGTTTTGATTGGACATCCAATCACTGTAGTCCCACATTGTTTTGATTCAACATCCAATCACTGTAGTCCCACGTTGTTTTGATTGGACAGCATCTAAGCAGGCACATTGCAAGACAACCAATGAAGCACAAGCTACAACGCGCCAGTTGGCAAAATGATACCGAAGATAGTTTCGTTTGGCTATAAAAACTACGAGGTAGTCGACAAAAAAATAGTTGCAATTTGCAAAACATGCGGGTCGAAGATTACAGACGGAGCTGCGCGCGCACGCGCACGCACACGCACACACGCACACGTCTCTATGGAGTCATTCCAATTATATTATCAGGTTGGTCCAGTTTTTCAGAAGTGATCATTTTGAGGAGTGAGGATTTTATTAATGACATGTTTAAAAAAGTTCAGGCTAAAAGGACACATGTCTATTTGAAAGTTAAACTGTTTTGCAATATGAGGTCAATACAATACAGGACTGAAGTTGCTGTGCATTGTTCTAGTGCAATATGCTGTTGAAATACAAGCATTTTTTGTAAAAATTACATTTTAAGTTTTTTACTGTATTTGATTAATGTCATTGTATAAAAATAAATACAAATAAATACATGGTTTAAATAAATACAAATCTTACAGACATACATGATTTGTATACATTTCTATTTCTGTGGTAAGATGACTTGAAATGACTCGAAACTAAAATGGTAGGACTTTGGACTCGACTTGAGACTTGTTGGCTTTGACTTGTGACTCGACTCGGGACTTGCCTCATCTTTGACTCGACTTGACTCGGGACTCGTGGGCAAAGACTTGAGACTTACTTGTGACTTGCATAACAATGACTTTGTCCCACCTCTGCAAAATAACAAAACAGAAGATCGAACCGATATAACTGAATAATGGCGGTATCTGGAATACATGAAACATACACACGTACGTACTGTCCAACATGCAATGACCCGACATTGGCTGACAGAAAAGAACCAAACTAAATACAAGAACTAAATGAGAATAACCAAAAACAGGTGCAGACAAACCCAGGTGACTTAAATGTCCTTGATTTTCTCCCTCTCTCCACTGGCAAGGTGATATATAGGGACACAGACAGACCTCTGGTTCTCACAGTTAACAAGCACTTCTTAGGGAAAATGCTATTGCGGTGATGTAATATAAGATTCATCTTTTAAATTGATTACAACTTTCACTTATCACCAATTACAGATTGGTAGCAAGATACATTGTTGGTCATGTTTTGTTTCAGTCGGTGGGCTTGAAGTTGACTTATACAATAATGTTATATTTGAGTAAGTGATAAGGCTATAATATATGCTACAGATATTCAGATATTCAATTTCCTATAAACCGCAACTTTACTGTGATAATTCTGTTGGTTACAAGTTCATCATATCAATAATCCATCTTAAAGCTTTGTTTTATAGTGCAAATATACCATGGAAGGGCACACAGCGTTTGTTTAAGAACATCCCGATCTATGATATATTGGCCACATAAATGTACCACATTCCCTCATTGTAAGAGACTGCCTCTGTTCCCCTCTATGCCAGTGTGGCCACTCCCCTTGCCAGCAGTGAGAATTATTCAAGGACAATGTCTTACACCTGTGTTTGTTTCTCACCTGTTCTGTGTTCAGTTCGTTAGTGTCTGCATTTAGCTTGGTCTGTGTCAGTTTGTCTGTGTCGGTCATTGTTTCAGGTACGTTGGGTTCTAGTTCTATGTCTGTGTCATGTCTGCGGTCCATGTCGGTATGCATGTTACTTTGTCGTTTGTTAGATGTATTTCCTTGTTCGTTCAAGTATTTAGTCTTCCCTGTGTCACTGAGTGTCGGGCTTTGTTAAGGTATGTTGGTTCGTTTGTCTTGAGTCTGTTTGTTTGTATGGAGGTTTTGTGCTTAGTACTGTATTCCTGTCAGTCTGTGTATTGGTTGGGTTTGTCTGGTTGTGGTGCATAGTCTGTGTCTAGGTTTATTAGTTCTGTCTTTGTTTCTAGTTACTGTACCCGTTTAGTAGTCCTTGAGGTTTCATTCACTGTCAGTCCTGTTAGAGTCTTTGTGTTTCATGCTGTGTTCTGTCTGTTAGTCCGTTTGTGTTTAGTTCGGTTCTAGTCCATGATTTCTTGTGTTTTATTTTGTGGTATTCCTGTTTTGAGTTTACTCCTTGGTTTTGTTGTTTCAGTGTTTCAGTTCTGATGTTCAGTGCCTGTTCTGCCTGGATGAGAATAAAAACCCTGTTTTGGAAATTATTCTCTGCAATTGTGTCTATTCCTTGCCATCTGCCAAAAGGCAGATCGTGACACTCATGCCTTACAGATTAAAATAGACAGTGGCATAAGGTTAGTAGGAAGAGCAATAGAATCAGCTGGAGACCCACACAGTTATTAGAAAATATGTCTATCATGTACAATAAAAAAGACACCCGCTCACACAAACATACACACACAAATATACACACAAATACACCCACGCACACAAACACACACACAAACATACATACACACGCAAATATACACACAAATACACCCACGCACACAAACACACCCACACAAATATACACACAAACACACACACACACACAAATATACACACAAATACACCCACACACAAAACCACACACACAAACATACACACAAACACAAACACACACACACAAACACACACACACACACACAAACATACACACAAATACACACACAAACACACCCATGCACAAACAAACATACACACAAACACACCCATGCACACAAAGACACACACAAATACACACTTGAACACACCCACACACACAAACATACACACAAATACACACACAAACACACCCATGCACACACAAACATACACACACAAATACTCTTCTTTTCAATCGCTTAAGCACTATTTTGAGAACATGGCCCATTTTTTCAAAACACTACACCCAATTAGCACAACCACACACCCAATTAGCACAACCACACACCCAATCAGCACTACTTAAGTATTGTACTACTTAAGTATTGTAAATGAAATGTCAACTATACAATGAGTTCACCAAACACTACACAAGACCAATGCTGCAGCCAGAGGAAAATATCATGTATGTCCCAGTTTTCATTCTACTACAGTAGTGTGCAGATCACTGTTAGCTCAGCAAACAACAGAATAAAACATAACATACTATATCCAGCACAGGTTACAATTATAGTAAAAAACAGCACACTGACCAGTGGGAACGGGTCTCTGGCTCTTTACTGTAGAACTGGGCCTCTAATCAGAGGAACGGGTCTTTAGCTCTTTACTGTAGAACTGGGCCTCTAATCAGAGGAACGGGTCTCTAGCTCTTTACTATAGAACTGGGCCTCTAATCAGAGGAACGGGTCTCTAGCTCTTTACTGTAGAACTGGGCCCCTAATCAGAGGAACGGGCCTCTGGCTCTTTACTGTAGAACTGGGCCCCTAATCAGAGGAACGGGTCTCTGGCTCTTTACTGTAGAACTGGGCCTCTGACCAGAGGAACGGGTCTCTTGCTCTTTACTGTAGAACTGGGCCTCTGATCAGAGCAACAGGGACCACAGGAGAGGACAGAGAAACTAGAGCAACACTGATTGTAGAAGGAATGACGGAAGAACGGGGGCTGCTAAAAATACAATATCTCTAAGGATTACTGAAATACATACCTACGCGCATACACAAGCCTAAACACACACACATGCACACACACACCTGCAGGCACACACACATACACACACCCACACACACGCACGCGCACACACGCACGCACGCACACACACACACACACACCCATACACACACGTACGCCCGACCCCCCACACACACACACACACATGTATGTCTGTCTGTGTCTGTCTGTCTGTCTGTCTGTCTGTGTGTCTGTCTGTGTGTCTGTCTGTGTGTCTGTGTCTGTCTGTCTGTCTGTGTGTCTGTCTGTGTGTCTGTATGTCTGTCTGTGTGTCTGTGTGTCTGTGTGTCTGTCTGTCTGTCTGTCTGTCTGTGTGTATGTCTGTCTCTGTCTGTGTGTCTGTGTGTCTGTCTGTCTGTGTGTATGTCTGTCTGTCTGTCTGTGTGTCTGTGTGTCTGTCTGTCTGTCTGTGTGTCTGTGTGTCTGTGTGTCTGTCATAATCTCTGTCTATCTTACCTGTATCCTCCTTTGCCCACAGTCTCCCCAACTCTGCCTGGGATAAACAGATCAACAGGACTGCATAGAGCCCCATGTCCACACAGCAGAATCCTCTCCCCCTTCCCTTTGCTCTTTCTTCTTTCTTTCCACGTTCTTGTGTTCTCGCTTCTACAAGAAAAGGGTGCCTACTCCTCCTCTCCAGCACCTTTGCCTTCTCTCTCTCTTTTTTCTTTTACTCTATCCTTTCTCCGTTTTCAGTTCAATTTTCTCTCCTTCACTCTCTGTTCCCCCTCGTGTTAATATATAGTTTAGGACATTGTAGGATTATAGAAAAATTCAAGTGCTGGAGAGACTTTCACTACCTCTACTGGTTTCTTATTTCATAATTTTCAGCCAACCTCTCTCTCTCTTTTTCTCTCTCTGAGTCCCTCTTTTTCCCTTGAGCACTGCTCTGATTTGGAAGTAAGGCAGAGACTACCCCACATACAAATATTTATATATATAAATTCTCTCAAAAAAGAGCCAGTGGTGAAAAAGATAGGACGCCCTCCTGTGGACATGTGTCAAAACCAAACTTGTGTGTGTGTTTGTATGGACAGAAAGTTGTCAGAAAGTTGTTGAATGACCTGATTCTATATTTGTGAGAAATGATCATGTTGACCTTAAGATCCTCTAATCATTCTTTGTATCTTGTTTCACTCATTGGTCTGTTCTGTTTTCTGGCACAAAAGAGACGGGGCTGTTGTCTATTAGATAGAGATCACACTCATTGTCCCAATTGGAAACAGGATAGAGAAAACATGATTTAAGCCTTACCAGAAATCCAATCGGACAATGTGAGAATTTCTTGAACAAAAAAAGTTATATTATCAAAACATAACTATTATATTTGGCATAGAAATTAAACATTGCCCGTAGATTCTAGTCAAAATCAACAAATGCCAGGACACTACATGAACACATTGAACCCTAACCCTAACCCTAACCCTAACCCGATACATGTTGAGAGTACAGAAAAAACAGGGTAGTCACAAACAAGAGTCAAAAAGGTTGTATATCCCTAACCCCTAACTCTAACCCTAACCCCTAACCCTAACCATAACTCTAACCCTAACATCCTAACCCCCTAACCCCCTAACCCCCTAACCCTAACCCACGTTTGGCTGAATTTTAAGCCCAACAGACTTCAGATCACACTCAGATAACCCTAAACCAATACTATGTTATGCTCAGCATGATCCAGTGTTACCATGGATACTATGTTATGCTCAGCATGATCCAGTGTTACCATGGATACTATGTTATGCTCAGCATGATCCAGTGCTACCATGGATACTATGTTATGCTCAGCATGATCCAGTGTTTCCATGGATACTATGTTATGCTCAGCATGATCCAGTGTTTCCATGGATACTATGTTATGCTCAGCATGATCCAGTGTTTCCATGGATACTATGTTATGCTCAGCATGATCCAGTGTTACCATGGATACTATGTTATGCTCAGCATGATCCAGTGCTACCATGGATACTATGTTATGCTCAGCATGATCCAGTGTTTCCATGGATACTATGTTATGCTCAGCATGATCCAGTGTTACCATGGATACTATGTTATGCTCAGCATGATCCAGTGTTTCCATGGATACTATGTTATGCTCAGCATGATCCAGTGTTTCCATGGATACTATGTTATGCTCAGCATGATCCAGTGTTACCATGGATACTATGTTATGCTCAGCATGATCCAGTGTTACCATGGATACTATGTTATGCTCAGCATGATCCAGTGTTTCCATGGATACTATGTTATGCTCAGCATGATCCAGTGTTTCCATGGATACTATGTTATGCTCAGCATGATCCAGTGTTACCATGGATACTATGTTATGCTCAGCATGATCCAGTGCTACCATGGATACTATGTTATGCTCAGCATGATCCAGTGTTACCATGGATACTATGTTATGCTCAGCATGATCCAGTGTTACCATGGATACTATGTTATGCTCAGCATGATCCAGTGTTTCCATGGATACTATGTTATGCTCAGCATGATCCAGTGTTTCCATGGATACTATGTTATGCTCAGCATGATCCAGTGTTTCCATGGATACTATGTTATGCTCAGCATGATCCAGTGTTTCCATGGATACTATGTTATGCTCAGCATGATCCAGTGTTACCATGGATACTATGTTATGCTCAGCATGATCCAGTGCTACCATGGATACTATGTTATGCTCAGCATGATCCAGTGTTTCCATGGATACTATGTTATGCTCAGCATGATCCAGTGTTTCCATGGATACTATGTTATGCTCAGCATGATCCAGTGTTACCATGGATACTATGTTATGCTCAGCATGATCCAGTGCTACCATGGATACTATGTTATGCTCAGCATGATCCAGTGTTTCCATGGATACTATGTTATGCTCAGCATGATCCAGTGCTACCATGGATACTATGTTATGCTCAGCATGATCCAGTGTTTCCATGGATACTATGTTATGCTCAGCATGATCCAGTGTTTCCATGGATACTATGTTATGCTCAGCATGATCCAGTGTTACCATGGATACTATGTTATGCTCAGCATGATCCAGTGCTACCATGGATACTATGTTATGCTCAGCATGATCCAGTGTTTCCATGGATACTATGTTATGCTCAGCATGATCCAGTGCTACCATGGATACTATGTTATGCTCAGCATGATCCAGTGTTACCATGGATACTATGTTATGCTCAGCATGATCCAGTGTTACCATGGATACTATGTTATGCTCAGCATGATCCAGTGTTACCATGGATACTATGTTATGCTCAGCATGATCCAGTGCTACCATGGATACTATGTTATGCTCTGCATGATCCAGTGCTACCATGGATACTATGTTATGCTCAGCATGATCCAGTGCTACCATGGATACTATGTTATGCTCAGCATGATCCAGTGTTTCCATGGATACTATGTTATGCTCTGCATGATCCAGTGTTTCCATGGATACTATGTTATGCTCAGCATGATCCAGTGTTTCCATGGATACTATGTTATGCTCAGCATGATCCAGTGTTACCATGGATACTATGTTATGCTCAGCATGATCCAGTGCTACCATGGATACTATGTTATGCTCTGCATGATCCAGTGCTACCATGGATACTATGTTATGCTCAGCATGATCCAGTGCTACCATGGATACTATGTTATGCTCAGCATGATCCAGTGCTACCATGGATACTATGTTATGCTCAGCATGATCCAGTGCTACCATGGATACTATGTTATGCTCAGCATGATCCAGTGTTTCCATGGATACTATGTTATGCTCAGCATGATCCAGTGCTACCATGGATACTATGTTATGCTCAGCATGATCCAGTGTTACCATGGATACTATGTTATGCTCTGCATGATCCAGTGTTTCCATGGATACTATGTTATGCTCAGCATGATCCAGTGTTTCCATGGATACTATGTTATGCTCAGCATGATCCAGTGTTTCCATGGATACTATGTTATGCTCAGCATGATCCAGTGTTACCATGGATACTATGTTATGCTCAGCATGATCCAGTGTTACCATGGATACTATGTTATGCTCAGCATGATCCAGTGCTACCATGGATACTATGTTATGCTCAGCATGATCCAGTGTTTCCATGGATACTATGTTATGCTCAGCATGATCCAGTGTTACCATGGATACTATGTTATGCTCAGCATGATCCAGTGTTTCCATGGATACTATGTTATGCTCAGCATGATCCAGTGTTTCCATGGATACTATGTTATGCTCAGCATGATCCAGTGTTACCATGGATACTATGTTATGCTCAGCATGATCCAGTGTTTCCATGGATACTATGTTATGCTCAGCATGATCCAGTGCTACCATGGATACTATGTTATGCTCAGCATGATCCAGTGCTACCATGGATACTATGTTATGCTCAGCATGATCCAGTGTTTCCATGGATACTATGTTATGCTCAGCATGATCCAGTGTTACCATGGATACTATGTTATGCTCAGCATGATCCAGTGTTTCCATGGATACACTATTGTCACTAGTGCTGAATACACACATGCTTCTGACATTTAGTTACTCGCTCCAGGGGGTTAAGGTCCATTACAATGGACAAATGAAACTGCTAGGGTGTACTTGTTAGTGCCTAATTGTGACAGCAACCTCTAACCCTAACCCTAACCCTAACCCTAACCCAAATGAAACTGCTAGGGTGTACTTGTTAGTGCCTAATTGTGACAGCAACCTCTAACCCTAACCCTAACCCAAATGAAACTGCTAGGGTGTACTTGTTAGTGCCTAATTGTGACAGCAACCTCTAACCCTAACCCTAACCCTAACCCAAATGAAACTGCTAGGGTGTACTTGTTAGTGCCTAATTGTGACAGCAACCTCTAACCCTAACCCTAACCCTAACCCTAACCCAAATGAAACTGCTAGGGTGTACTTGTTAGTGCCTAATTGTGACAGCAACCTCTAACCCTAACCCTAACCCTAACCCAAATGAAACTGCTAGGGTGTACTTGTTAGTGCCTAATTGTGACAGCAACCTCTAACCCTAACCCTAACCCTAACCCTAACCCAAATGAAACTGCTAGGGTGTACTTGTTAGTGCCTAATTGTGACAGCAACCTCTAACCCTAACCCTAACCCTAACCCTAACCCAAATGAAACTGCTAGGGTGTACTTGTTAGTGCCTAATTGTGACAGCAACCTCTAACCCTAACCCTAACCCTAACCCAAATGAAACTGCTAGGGTGTACTTGTTAGTGCCTAATTGTGACAGCAACCTCTAACCCTAACCCTAACCCTAACCCTAACCCAAATGAAACTGATAGGGTGTACTTGTTAGTGCCTAATTGTGACAGCAACCTCTAACCCTAACCCTAACCCAAATGAAACTGATAGGGTGTACTTGTTAGTGCCTAATTGTGACAGCAACCTCTAACCCTAACCCTAACCCTAACCCTAACCCAAATGAAACTGCTAGGGTGTACTTGTTAGTGCCTAATTGTGACAGCAACCTCTAACCCTAACCCTAACCCTAACCCTAACCCAAATGAAACTGCTAGGGTGTACTTGTTAGTGCCTAATTGTGACAGCAACCTCTAACCCTAACCCTAACCCTAACCCAAATGAAACTGCTAGGGTGTACTTGTTAGTGCCTAATTGTGACAGCAACCTCTAACCCTAACCCTAACCCTAACCCTAACCCAAATGAAACTGCTAGGGTGTACTTGTTAGTGCCTAATTGTGACAGCAACCTCTAACCCTCTATAATGAACACTATTGTAACTGTCATTAACGCTGGGAGTGGAGGAGAAAGGGTGAAGAATAGTAAAGAATGTTTGGAGACTAGTGAACAGGTAAACAAGTATGTAAACAAGTATGTAAACAAGTATGTAAACAAGTATGTTAGTTTGTCTCTGTGTGTGGCTAAGTGAAGAGAAACTATACAGATGATGTATTTTACATTTTTAATGCTATGCACCTGTATTCTCAGGTTGAAAAAGGCTTCTGAAATGTGTCATTTTCACACACATATTGCTGTTAGGTTGTTTCCCTGCGGTTTGATACCAAATCTTCTAAATGGTGAGAGTTTGCTGGGTATATCAGCTTTTACAGGTTTAGGTTTGTGTAAAGAGACTTTGCAGAGACTGGGAGTCGTAATTGGGCTTGTAATTCCTTTGTGACGATGTCCTTGTTTGTATGCAAAGCAACTCACAGATAAGATCAGGCCCAAAGCTTTTCAAATAATGACAGCCATGCCCAGCTCATTAGAGATGCCGAAATGTAGTGATACAATGAAACAGATATAAAAAAGATATGAATTTATTAGTTTTATACGTAACAACTTAAATATGTCATGTTAGGACGAGAGTAATATTACTATAACCGAACAAATGGTCAAATGCAGGTCTCACATTGACAACTGTACCTAGAAATGACATGCAATGATCTCCTATGCTGTCATTCCTGTTTCACATATTCCATTCAATACACACAATCTATGGCATTGTGTTAAAATCTGCTCACTATTTGCACATTGCTAATTAACTGTTTCTGTTTTATTATCTGTTGATGGACCACTAAGGGCAGTCATTAACAAGTAATTAGTCTACATCATTTTGTTTTAATAAGGGCTTGACTCCCAGAAGCAGTGTCAGAAAACACCTTCAGACATAAGCTAACTAGGAAAGGCTATGACATTAACATTTACTAGTCGTTTGGCCACTATACAAACTCAGCTCACCTATAGGTTGTGTTTGCACTTAACTTATAACCAAAAATCTAAGTAAACAATTGATAATATAATATAGCATAGCATATAGTATATATAACATAGTATAATATATAACATAATAACAGTATCTTATAACAGTATATACAACAGTATAACAGTATTTATAGCCACAGATGAAGGCAGGACATCATTTCGAACAATCTTATTGTCCTGTCTTCTAATCCTAAACCTCTGTTTAAGCAACTCTCTTCACAACCCTCCATCATTATCTAATGCGTAATCTTCATTAATTAAGAGGTTGTGATTAGCACTCCAAACATTGTGAGAGTCAACCTGGCTCCTCTGGGGCCTCTGGGGCCCACACGTTAAAAACAGACTGCAAATAAGTTATGCAGCAACAAAAGGGAGCGATAAAGAAGAAAGTGAGACCCTAACCCTAACTCTAACCCTAACCCTAACTCTAACCCTAACTCTAACCCTAACCCTAACCCTAACCCTAACCCTCCAGATACAATAAGTTTAACCACATTCCACCAGTCCCTCCAGATACGGTAAGTGTAACCACATTCCACCAGTCCCTCCAGATACAGTAAGTGTAACCACATTCCACCAGTCCCTCCAGATACAGTAAGTGTAACCACATTCCACCAGTCCCTCCAGATACAGTAAGTGTAACCACATTCCACCAGTCCCTCCAGGTACAGTAAGTTTAACCACATTCCACCAGTCTCTCCAGATACAGTAAGTTTAACCACATTCCACCAGTCTCTCCAGATATGGTAAGTTTAACCACATTCCACCAGTCCTTCCAGATACGGTAAGTGTAACCACATTCCACCAGTCCCTCCAGATACAGTAAGTGTAACCACATTCCACCAGTCCCTCCAGATACAATAAGTGTAACCACATTCCACCAGTCCTTCCAGGTACAGTAAGTTTAACCACATTCCACCAGTCCCTCCAGATACAGTAAGTTTAACCACATTCCACCAGTCCCTCCAGATACAGTAAGTTTAACCACATTCCACCAGTCCCTCCAGATACAGTAAGTGTAACCACATTCCACCAGTCCCTCCAGATACAATAAGTGTAACCACATTCCACCAGTCCTTCCAGGTACAGTAAGTTTAACCACATTCCACCAGTCCCTCCAGATACGGTAAGTTTAACCACATTCCACCAGTCCTTCCAGGTACAGTAAGTGTAACCACATTCCACCAGTCACTCCAGATACAGATGCTGACTCCCACACATCAGATATTAATTGGCAAAATGTACATCTGCTCGCATTGATCACATCTCTGGCAGTGAAGCAGAAAACTGGACTCAAAAAATAGTCCAGATGTTAGAGATACAGATTACACCTCAGGAATCCATGATGCAAAATACATTATAAATTACACAATGCTTGTTCTAAAATAAAAACCCATGTACAGTCAAGTAAGGGAATCTATCATTAACAAATAATTACAGAAAGTTAAAATATCTATCTACATTTCAAAATGTCCAAACCTGGAACCACAGCTGCTAACGATTGCTGAAGGTGAGTCAATTAAATGTGTCAAACATGTCGAATATGTGTTGCCATGGTTTCAAAATACAGTTTTCTGAGAAGACACAAAATATTTTGATCAGGTCTGAGTTAAATACATTTTATATCAAATACAAGTTAGTGTTTTGGAGTGCTTTTAATTAAGGATGGTGGACTTTGGGCTATATACTGATGATTGCATTGAAACAAAACAGACTATAAAACAAGTATGGCTATGGGTTTGTCTGAATTTGGTCATGTAAAATAACCACATTAGTAACATTTGTATCCCAACTCTGTAAATCTGGAAAAAGTTAAGGGAACAAGAAGAACAACAACAAAACAGCAATGTTAGGAAAATATGCTGAGAAAATGACATTAGCACAAAATGAGCCGTCCCCCAGCTACAAGCAGTTTGTTTACAAAAGCAAAACTATAAACAAACTATCCCCCTTTCCCTCTTTGGGTCCCCTCTCTCACAAAGTTAATCGCTGACGATAATTACGTTTAATGAGATCTGGGGGTTGTCTGCAGAGTGCACTTTGGCAAATGAATCCCAGCGTGGGGTCCTTAGTTTGAGACAGAGGGCCAAGGGACTGTGGATCCAGCACACAAGGGCCAATGGCAGGGGTCAGATATGTGACCTGTTGGGCTGCCACTCAACCACCCAGAACCCAGGACCCAGCCTGTGAATTGGCATTTCATTTCGCCTTTGTCCTCGCACTCCCCGCCTTGTTTGTCCGGGTGAGATAAGTCTTGCTCCATTGTGTGGCCCTGTTGTCAATGTTGTCAACCCATCAAGCCCATTACCCCACCCCTGGACCCCCCCCCTCCAAACCAACCCCGACTCCTCTCCCTGTTAGCCTCTGCAGATGATCATTTTGCCACCTTTTTTTGGATGCAGGAGGTAGCTCAGTCGATTTAGCTAATCCATTAACCACTAATTGTCTCCTCCCAGCCTATGGCTTGAGCAAACAAGCAGTGCAGGGGGTGAGAAAGGCATGCATAGTGCTCCAGGGTTTATATAAAGCGCACATGAGAACGTTAAATCCAACCACTGCTGCCCGGACTCTCCTTTTAATAACTCTGCAACTACGTATTTCTCTCTGTCTCCCAGTGAGGACGTCCCTTTATTTCTCTACATCGCTCTTGTCTCATTTGCTTGTAGAAATGATGTCCTTCAGGATTCTGTGGCTTGTGTCTCTCTGTCTCTGTGTACCTTCGATGCAGGGTCGTATTTGGGCCTGGATGTTAAACATGCCCCACAGTCTACCCAAGGAAGTACCCACGATTCCAAGGGACAGCTCCCTTCTGGCCAACACCAGAGGGTCTTCGGTAAGACACAAACTTTAATTTTCATCCCTTTCACGGACACTAAGGTTGTGGGTTTGATTCTCATGGGGGGGGACCTTAGAAATATGTTCACATTAATCGCAAAACAATTTCAATGCAAATGCTAAAAGAGGCGCAGATTTTTTTGTTGATAATTGTTCAATTACAAATAAAGTGATATTTTACATTTAATTCTGCTTTTTATGTATTTTCACATAAATATTTATGTAGGTAATTGAATGTGCTAAAAGTCTCTGACAGTCTATCTGTGTTTCAGCTAAATAACACAATATCAGGAAGTAGCATAGTCAAGCATGAATGCTGGCTCACTTCAGTAGCATCTGAACTGTTGTCAACAGAGTTGTAAAGTAGACATTATCATTTTATTGCGGTGTAAATTGTGGGTTAGCATTATGCTAACACTTTATTAGTAAAGGTGTTCCTCAATTCCAGTAGCTTTTATCTATGCATTGTGTTGTAAAGGGTAGACGTGACCAAGAGTGTAAAGTATCTCCAACTAATGATCACTAGTAACTGTACACACACACACGCACACACACACTTTGTGTCACTGTTAGACTTAATTCATCTATTTTGCTTGTGTCCTTAACTACCACAATTTACATCTCTACTTTACGTGTGTCGTACAATTGTGAACCCAATGATTTTTTATTTCCAGGTTCCATGTTATTTTTATGTCCTTGTGTTATTTTCAGGGTGTGTGTGACCATGACCGTGCCTGTGGTCGAAACTACTCGTGTGACCGTCACTTTGGGCTTTGTGTCCCTCTGCGTGGGGAAGGCCAGTATTGCAGGAGGGACACCCAGTGTGTCAGAGGACTCAGCTGTATGTTTGGAAAGTGCCATCGTCACATTTCTGAAGGACAAGAGGGTAAGAAAATATCACATTCACATTGACAACCCAGGACATTCTACCAATAGTCAGTTAGCTGTTATGGTAGTTTTAGTGAAACAGGTCCAAACAATGTTTTGGTCTATTTGTTCCTGTGTTTAGTGTTTGTAAAGTGATGTTCAGTCCGGTCTACCTTCTAAATAATACTGAAGGAAAATCATGTTTTAACGATGAACACAGGTTTTACTGACTAACATGTTGGTGATTTGTCTCAACTAAATAACTCTGTTGGCTCTGTCTGGCCAGGCGCTAGGTGTAAAGTAGACCGGGACTGTGATGAGCACATGTGCTGTGCCCGTCACCATGGTGAGCAAGTGTGCAAGCGTCGCCTGGCGGTAGGCGAGAGCTGCTTTGTGCCGGACGGGGGTTTGGCATTCAGCATCAATCAGATCTGCCCATGTGATGAAGGCCTGTTGTGTCGTGGTGCCAAAACCCCCCACAGGAGAGAGTAAGTTTAAACCAGAAACAGAAGAAAAATGACCTCAACATGGCTTAAATATAACTCAATATTCCTAGCAAGAAGGGTCAGTAAACAAGCAAGACAATTATGAAACTTTTAACTTAAATATATTTGGAGAAGCAAATGCTGTTCTGAATCATTACTTTTATAACATTTAATTAATTTATGATGCAAGATAAATTCTTTTTTTCTGTTATTCCAGGAGGGAGTTTATTTATCCCAGTGCTCCATCCTGGACCTGCCAAGCCCCAAGTTCTTGATGACAGTGTGAATCATATTTAAATCAGTTATTATGTAACACATGTTACCTATATGTCTGTATATAATGTAAATATTAACAAAAGTACTTTTATCTTGGTGTCCACTTTCTATATTTTGACAAATGCACTATTTAACTAGGCCCGTTTAGCCAATTAATTCAATGTACAACTTCTGTTCATATCAGGATATGCAAGGTAAACTCTAAAATAAAAGTTTTAAGAGGCTTTACAAAGTGTTTTGCCCTTTTCTGATGTGTATATCTGTGTGTATATCGGATTTAAAAAATGAGAATAGGATGCAGTCAGATAAATACACACAAAGTGTAGATGTGTTTAAGTTTGCCTTCTGTTAAATGTTAAGAATAAATTACCAGACCTGTACACTCTAAATGTGTTAGTGTTAGGCTTATATATACATACAAATACCCAAAAGTGTATGCTAAATACATACATACATACAAATACAGGGTTAGGTTGAAAACATACATACAAATACAGGGTTAGGGTAAATACATACATACATACAAATACAAATACAGGGTTAGGTTGAATACATACATACAAATACAAATACAGGGTTAGGTTAAATACATACATACAAATACAAATACAGGGTTAGGGTGAATACATACATACAAATACAAATACAGGGTTAGGTTAAATACATACATACAAATACAAATACAGGGTTAGGTTGAATACATACATACAAATACCAATACAGGGTTAGGTTGAATACATACATACAAATACAAATACAGGGTTAGGTTGAATACATACACACATACAAATACAAATACAGGGTTAGGTTGAATACATACATACAAATACAAATACAGGGTTAGGTTGAATACATACACACAAATACAAATACAGGTTATCTAGAGCTTGCTTATCTAGAAATAAATATTTTTTATGAACTGTCTTGCACAGAGAATAACTGATTTCTCAAACGCTTGGATACGTGTCTTAGAATAGCTGGCCTCATAGGGCTGGCCTCATCTAGGGCTGGCTTCATCTAGGGCTGGCCTCATCTTGGGCTGGCCTCATTGGGCTGGCCTCATAGGCCCGGCCTCATCTAGGGCAGGCCTCATCTTGGGCTGGCCTCATCTAGGGCTGGCCTCATAGGGCTGGCGTCATAGGGCTGGCGTCATAGGGCTGGCCTCATCTAGGACTGGCCTCATCTAGGGCTGGCCTCATCTAGGGCTGGCCTCATAGGGCTGGCCACATAGGGCTGGCCTCATAGGGCTGACCTAATCTAGGGCTGGCCTCATAGGGCTGGCCTCATCTAGGGCTGGCGTCATGGGGCTGGCCTCATCTAGGGCTGGCCTCATCTAGGGCTGGCCTCATAGGGCTGGCCTCATAGGGCTGGCCTCATAGGGCTGGCCTTATGTAGGGCTGGCCTCATAGGGCTGACCTCATTGGGTTAGCCTCATTTAGGGCTGGCCTCGTCTTACAATTACAAAAAAGTAATTTTAATCATTCTTTGTCTTTTGATTCATTCAAAATTTTAAATGCTTTTCATGTCTTGCATTCAGTATAATACATAACTTAAACCCCCCCCTAATGTTTGCTTGTTAAGCAATTCTAAACCTCACTATAAGGACCACCAATTTGCTTGCACATTGTACACGAAACAATAGAAAAACAAAACAATCACAGTACATTTATTAGGTTTAACCGTTAAATCAGCATAAAACAACATGTAATGTTTACCCATTTATAATTCTCTGTTTTGCACAAATGCCAAAAATGACCCATATACGATCTACAGCAGTTATGTCTTATACAATGAGGATAGATTGACACAACCTAACAATGTATTTACCAGGACTATGATCAGGATGTATGGGGACATGCCTACAGGAAAAACGAAAGACATGATTAAATGTAGTACACCCCTAATATAGTCCAGTGAGTCCACCCCTATTATAGTCCAGTGAGTACACCCCTAATATAGTCCAGTGAGTACACCCCTAATATAGTCCAGTGAGTACACCTTTATTATAGTCCAGTGAGTACACCCCTAATATAGTCCAGTGAGAACACCCCTAATATAGTCCAGTGAGTACACCCCTAATATAGTCCAGTGAGTACACCCCTAATATAGTCCAGTGAGTACACCCCTATTATAGTCCAGTGAGTACACCCCTAATATAGTCCAGTGAGTACACCCCTAATATAGTCCAGTGAGTACACCTTTATTATAGTCCAGTGAGTACACCCCTAATATAGTCCAGTGAGTACACCCCTAATATAGTCCAGTGAGTACACCCCTATTATAGTCCAGTGAGTACACCCCTAATATAGTCCAGTGAGTACACCCCTAATATAGTCCAGTGAGTACACCCCTAATATAGTCCAGTGAGTACACCCCTAATATAGTCCAGTGAGTACACCCCTATTATAGTCCAGTGAGTACACCCCTAATATAGTCCAGTGAGTACACCCCTATTATAGTCCAGTGAGTACACCCCTATTATAGTCCAGTGAGTACACCCCTATTATAGTCCAGTGAGTACACCCCTATTATAGTCCAGTGAGTACACCCCTATTATAGTCCAGTGAGTACACCCACAATATAACTGTCACTCATGCATTCTTGCAAAGCAAAGGTAGCTAACACCCATTTAAATGTATCACAAGGTTTGCAACTGATGCTTTTGTTGCAACAAATCGTCTTTATTTAAATAGAAATATATTAAAAAGGCTCCTACATTTTTTAAAACTTAAATAAGCTTTCAGTATGCTATCATTGTAAGAGATCAGAGAGTGGTAGAATTTCTCTAAGTGACAGGCTGAATGTTTTATTCAGCACATCAGAGAGTGGTAGAATTTCTCTAGGTGACAGGCTGAATGTTTTATTCAGCACATCAGAGAGTGGTAGAATTTCTCTAGGTGACAGGCTGAATGTTTTATTCAGCACATCAGAGAGTGGTAGAATTTCTCTAAGTGGCAGGGTGAATATTTAGTTGTTTGTTTGAGTGATTTCAGCATTATAATAATTTTCTTAGGATAGAATAGAATATTCCTTAGGATCTGTTTATTATAATTACCTGATATTTGTCCATGGTTAGAAGATTCATTCGCTGTGGAAAACATAGCAAGACAAAGAAACAGACAGCAAAACATTTGAATACTTAGACAATCACTTCGTATTTTTCAAGCCACTTTAGTATCAAAAGTCCCCCCTAGGGTCATGTAGGGTCATGCTTACAATCTGCCAAACCCTCAACTGACTGTTCATGTACTTGACTGAATTTCAAAATTATTAATAAAATTATTATCTAATTACTAAACTATTCTAAGTTCACCCAGCACAGCCATAAGAGGACTGGTCACCCCTCAGAGCCTGGTTCTTCTCTAGATTTCTTACTAAATTCGAGGGAGGTTTGTCTAGCAGCTGTGTATCAACTTGTTGATGTGCGCTCTGTCAGGTTCAGGCTGAGTGTTTGTAAAAGCACTTTGTGACACATTTGTTGTAAAAAGGGCTCTAAAAAATACATTCGATTGATTGATTGATGATAGGTCAGGAAATAAAGCTGTTCAGATATACCTTTGACATGGAGCACAGTGGTAAGAATTCCGCCACTTGGATCTGCTTCAGAACTGAGGCTTCGGGCTGTGCAAGAGTCCTGGAAATTATAAATGTTCTATAATGACCTTTTTTGTTAATAAGATACAACCATGTCATGAAATGCTTTAAACTGGGGAATGTGGATAGTAAAATAAATACATTTATATTAGAGTAATAAAAAATACTCCATGATGCATTGACCTGATGTCCATAGAACTGACTGTTGAATGAATTATTATTAGAAACATAATACATTTAATTACTTACTGGCTGACATGATAGTCTTTCCCCATCACAAACCCCAACCTCGCAGTGGAGCCAAACTGTAGACACTTTCTCCTGGCGCTGGAAGCGGAACGAGTTGAACTTGAACATGGAACGGCTCTCTTTCGCATTTTCAAAAATGATCACAGTTTTGTCATACGGGCAGCTGTAAATGAAAAAGGTATTAATTGTATGTTAAATAATTGTATTTATTTAGAAACAATTATAGGACAACTCTTGAAAAGTACAGTGCAAGTCTGTAATGCAAATTATTTACACTATTTTGCATTAGTTATGGGTTCACTAAGAAATATCATTGTTTTCAATTGAGAATTTGAATGGCTATTGTAGCTGGAAACGACAGACTTTCATAGAATATACACAAACATTAGTCTCCAAATTGAGAAACATAGGCAGGCACTGGCAGCTTCTTTAAGTAGCAAAACACTAGTCTCAAGGTCAAAGCTGAAGTCAAAAGATGCTAGAGGAGTGCTTGAAGCCTCTTATCAAGCATGGTGGAGGCAATGTGATGGTCTGGGGGTGCTTTGGTGGTGGTAAAGTGGGAGATGTGTACAGAGTTAATGATATCTAAAAAAGGCAGGCTATCAGTCCATATTGCAACACCATGCCATACCCGTTGGATGTCGCTTGACTAGAGAGAATTTCCTCCTACCACAGGACAATGACCCTAAGCACAGCTCCAAACTATGCAATAACTATTATAATGGTTTTATTGAAGGAAACAACAAACCAGGAACAGAAAACCTACACTAAACTTAAAATTAAAATGCGCTACATGTGACTGAAATACAACAACAAGTTTAACATACACATACCACAGACACTCAACGACATGATAACACGTAACTTGAAATAATGCAAAGCAAACTGAACGTTTGTTTAAAGTTAAGGAATGCCAATATGCCTGTTTTTATATATTTTTTTATATTTTCTTTTTTTATGTGGAAAAATATGGGTTAGTGCCTTGATTTGTCTACCTTGTCAGCTTTGGGATTTGTCAAGCAACCATTCATATATGGGGCCATTGAATGTTTCTAAAAAACCTGTTGATAATGAGATTCCACTTCTTCCTGTCTGTTGAGTAAGGAGTGGGTGTTGCCCAGCAGTTGCTTATCACCACTTTGAATCTGCAAAGCAAAATAATACCTAACTGTTATAATAAATACAATATACTGCAGCAATAAACCCTGTGCATTTATCTTTGCGTTAAAAGTACTTTATAAAGTCGATATTATGATTATGATTTTTTTGTTGTGTAGCAAACTGCATGATTCAAAGTTACCTACCTAAGCAACGAGTTCACAGTCTTGCCCAGGAAAACATTGAATTTAACCATTTTCAGATTTAAAAAATTCTGCCACCCAATATGGTTTTCATTTTAAAAGATGTTCAAACAATCAGCATATTTAATGAATAATTAAATTATAGATGCTGCAGCAGGTCAACACAAGTAAATAATAATGGGTTTATGAGGTCAAGACAAAGATTTCCTCTAGCTTTAAAACCACATTTTCTGGACTAAGTGCTTAGACAAATGAACATTATCTTAAATAAATGTGTAATATTCTACCGTTGATTCTAAATCATTTGAATTTAATTACCACCTTTATGTTGAAGTCTGTGTTCTTTATACCATCATTATCCTTTCTCTTAATTGACCAGTCTGAGATATGGCTTTTACCCAGCTACAATAGTAAATAACAACATTAACAATGTCTACATTGTATTTTGGTCACAACTCCTAGTCCAAGTAGTACATCTAGTGGGCTAGGAGGGGTGGAGCACTTTGTCATTTACCAATGGGTTTGTCACACAGCTTAAATAGGTTATGGTTTAATGAGAGTGTCACAGCTGTTTGGGTCTGCCTGGCTTACTCTGCACTACACCTCCCAGTATATGTGACGATTTCTGAAATATGTTATTTAAAAAACTACAATAAACAATTCTAAGTTACACTAATTTCAAAATGTTAAAACGTCGTTCTGTCACGATTGGTGTGGTGGCGTTGCTACACGGACATATTTCGGTGATGCACTTCCTTGTTTCACTTCCGTGTTTATGTTTGTCTCACGGCTGTTTGCACTTATAATCAATGGGCTATAAGAGGGTCGCGAGCAGTGCACTCGTTGCTTCGCATTGTTACATGTCACATTGTTTGTAGAGGTGAGTGTTTTTGTAACACGTTAGAATTGTTGTTTGAAGGTGCTTGTTTTAAGTCGCTATATGCGCATTTTCCTTTCATTCGACCAAGTACGTGTTTTTGTCGCCGTTTACGGTTTGTTTTGAGTTTGTCCTGTAATAAACCTGACCCAAACGGATACATTGGCTCTGCACCTGGCTTCACCACGCACTACACCCAACGGACCGTGACAGAATGCGAAGCCACCCAAAAAGCCCGCAGAGCCGGACGGTGAGTGGATTCCTCGGAGGGGCAAGCTATAGCGCTCCGCGGTATGAAGCTCACCGTCAACCCACGGAGCAGCAGGAGCGGCGCTACACCTGGCAGGGTGATTGGGGGTCCGACTCCCTCTCCTCGGATGATGAGGAGGCGGTCTACGAGCGAGGGGAGGAGGACTCCCTGGAAGACGCCCTGCTATGGGATCCCGTCCTCAGTCGACTAGTCCCCGCAACATCGGACGTCGGCTGGGGCGGGCAGAAGACACCGCCCACTGTTCCGGGGCTGCAGACAGGAGGAGGAAAACCCCTGGAGCTACAGCCACTACCCCCGCCGTGGGAAGACCCTTTTCTGCCGCCGACGTCAGGGACAGAAAAACCCCCGGAGGGGTTGGATGACCAGCCCACGGCCATTATTAGGACGTGGTGGAGGACATGGCTGGATTTACAGGAGCCAGCGCCTGAGATGGTCGCCGTCACGCCAGCGTCCACGATGGTTCCTGCCGTCCCGCCAGCGCCCAAGATGGCTACCGTCGTCCCGCCAGCGCTCAAGATGGCTGCCGTCGTCCCGCCGGCGCTCAAGATGGCTGTTGCCGTCACGCCAGCGCCCACGATGGCTCCCGCCGTCACGCCAGCGCCCACGATGGCTCCCGCCGTCACGCCAGCGTCCACGATGGCTCCTGTGGTCACGCCAGCGCCCAAGATGGCTGCCGCCGTCTCGCCAGCGTCCACGATGGCCCCCGCCGTCACGCCAGCGCCCAAGATGGCTGTTGTCGTCACGCCAGCGCCCAAGATGGCTCCCGCCGTCTCGCCAGCGTCCACGATGGCTCCCGCCGTCTCGCCAGCGTCCACGATGGCTCCCGCCGTCCCGCCAGCGCTCAAGATGGCTGTTGTCGTCACGCCAGCGCCCAAGATGGCTGCCGTCGCCACGCCAGCGCCCAAGATGGCTGCCGCCGTCACGCCAGCGTCCACGATGGCCCCCGCCGTCACGCCAGCGCCCAAGATGGCTGTTGTCGTCACGCCAGCGCCCAAGATGGCTGCCGCCGTCTCGCCAGCGTCCACGATGGCTCCCGCCGTCACGCCCGCGCCCAAGATGGCTGCCGCCGTCACGCCACCGCCCACAATGGCTGCCGCCGTCACGCCACCCACAATGGCTGCCGCATCGCCGCCCACAATGGCTGCCGCATCGCCGCCCACAATGGCTGCCGCATCGCCGCCCACAATGGCTGCCGCATCGCCGCCCACAATGGCTGCCGCATCGCCGCCCACAATGGCTGCCGCATCGCCGCCCACAATGGCTGCCGCATCGCCGCCCACAATGGCTGCCGCATCGCCGCCCACAATGGCTGCCGCATCGCCGCCCACAATGGCTGCCGCATCGCCGCCCACAATGGCTGCCGCATCGCCGCCCACAATGGCTGCCGCATCGCCGCCCACAATGGCTGCCGCATCGCCGCCCACAATGGCTGCCGCATCGCCGCCCACAATGGCTGCCGCATCGCCGCCCACAATGGCTGCCGCATCGCCGCCCACAATGGCTGCCGCATCGCCGCCCACAATGGCTGCCGCCACGACTACGCTCACGATGGCCGCCGCCACGACGACGCTCACGATGGCCGCCGCCACGACGACGCTCACGATGGCCGCCGCCACGACGACGCTCACGATGGCCGCCGCCACGACTACGCTCACGATGGCCGCCGCCACGACTACGCTCACGATGGCCGCCGCCACGACTACGCTCACGATGGCCGCCGCCACGACTACGCTCACGATGGCCGCCGCCACGACTACGCTCACGATGGCCGCCGCCACGACTACGCTCACGATGGCCGCCGCCACGACTACGCTCACGATGGCCGCCGCCACGACACCGCCCACGATGGCCGCCGCCACGACTGCGCCCCCGATGGCCGCCGCCACGACGGCGCCCACGATGGCCTCCGCCACCACGTCGCCCACGACGGCGGACTCTGAGCCGCACAAGATGGCGGACTCTGGGCCGCACAAGATGGCGGACTCTGAGCCGCACAAGATGGCGGACTCTCAGCCGCACTAGATGGCGGTCTCTCTGCCGCACTAGATGGCGGCCTCTCAGCCGCACTAGATGGCGGCCTCTCAGCCACTGAGGCCTTTTCAGGGCTGGACCTGCGGTCCTGGACTGACCCTTTTGGGTTTGACTGCGGGTTCTCTCCCTGTTGCTCCCTTGTCTTGGTTTTGTGTTTCCGTTCGGCTATCTGGGGAGCTAGCCTTTTAGTGGGGGATACTGTCACGATTGGTGTGGTGGCGTTGCTACACGGACATATTTCGGTGATGCACTTCCTTGTTTCACTTCCGTGTTTATGTTTGTCTCACGGCTGTTTGCACTTATAATCAATGGGCTATAAGAGGGTCGCGAGCAGTGCACTCGTTGCTTCGCATTGTTACATGTCACATTGTTTGTAGAGGTGAGTGTTTTTGTAACACGTTAGAATTGTTGTTTGAAGGTGCTTGTTTTAAGTCGCTATATGCGCATTTTCCTTTCATTCGACCAAGTACGTGTTTTTGTCGCCGTTTACGGTTTGTTTTGAGTTTGTCCTGTAATAAACCTGACCCAAACGGATACATTGGCTCTGCACCTGGCTTCACCACGCACTACACCCAACGGACCGTGACACGTTCCTGGTAAAACAGCGCGGATCGTTCATATGAATTAGCCAATTAAATTCAGAATATCAATAATTACAGTAGGGTTGCTAGATTTAATCTGAAGCTGCCAAGTGCAAATACAATATTTGTGTTCTGACCATTGAACTTACTTAAAATGTGTAAGTAAAGTCATGGTCAGTTTACAATGAAATATATATAATATATTTTATATCAAATAACTCAACTTAGGGTTAGGGATATGGTTAGGACAGAGGTATACTTTGGTTTTTGAAACATCATTGAACTGGGCTGAATTGGTTTACCAGCAGCGTGCGATCCAGCAGTGCTTCACACATAGATTTCAAGTCACCTTTGTCCAGTGAGCTGATTATTTTGGGACTTTTAGAGGCTTTACTGTTTCCTATCCTTGTGTGTGTCTTTGATTGTGTTCAAATATTTCTGGATATATCAGGTATATGTATTTACAGACATCTATTGAGTACCTGTTACTTAGTCCTTTGGCTTCAATCCCAATGAACACTTCTGAGCCGATCTCTGATGTGTCAATCACATAGGGGGCGTCCTTAGTATACAGGAACTTGGAATTCTAAATGAACATAAACACATCTAGGTCAGTTACTATATTGGAACATCTAGATCAGTTACTATATTGGAACATCTAGGTCAGTTACTATATTGGAACATCTAGGTCAGTTACTATATTGGAACATCTAGGTCAGTTACTATATTGGAACATCTAGGTCAGTTACTATATTGGAACATCTAGATCAGTTACTATATTGGAACATCTACATCAGTTACTATATTGGAACATCTAGGTCAGTTACTATATTGGAACATCTATGTCAGTTACTATATTGGAACATCTAGATCAGTTACTATATTGGAACATCTAGATCAGTTACTATATTGGAACATCTAGATCAGTTACTATATTGGAACATCTAGGTCAGTTACTATATTGGAACATCTAGATCAGTTACTATATTGGAACATCTAGATCAGTTACTATATTGGAACATCTAGGTCAGTTACTATATTGGAACATCTATGTCAGTTACTATATTGGAACATCTATGTCAGTTACTATATTGGAACATCTAGGTCAGTTACTATATTTTAATATTTAGTTCAGCTACTATATTGTGCTGCATATTCACAATAGCTTGCTAATCTTAATACATCTAAGTTATAATATTCTAACCACAAAATAGTTCTGGTTATGAGTATAAAAGATAATATAATAACAACAATTAATATTATCTTTATTATTCAAGTATTTTAAATTCTGGCTCCCTGAATTAAAACTAAGCCAAAAACATGTTCTATGGACAATTTCTATTGAATGAACAAGCTTGAATTGTTTCTTGGAAATGTAAATGACCAAGACTTGGAGCACTTACCGTGAACACATTCATAGACAACTGTGAACTAAAAGTGCCTAAACTGCCATTGTTGACAAAAACTGTAGCCACTCTAGAAGAAGCAAAGGGTTTAGTAAAAATGCTGCCAGTCATTGGTTTAGAATACAATGCCTTCCAGAAAATAAAACTGCGACCCGCCTCCCAGGATCGGCGCTTACCTTTGGCTAAAGACGGCGTTGTTGACTAAGTAGGCAGCTCGGTATGTGCAGCTGAATGTGTAGTTGACCGGCTGGTTTCTGACTGTTAGCGAAGTGTCGTTAGACACAATTGAGTTGTAAAAAACATACTTAGGGTCTTTACCACCTAAAAACTGGGAAACAAATTGCATTCAAATAATTTAAATAGGTTTTGCATTTAACCCTATAACTTCACTCAAGCTGGTTGAGATGTTTTGTTTGAAGTACAGTTGCAGTCTTTACATTAAACTCTATAACTTCACTCAGGCTAGTTGAGATGTTTTGTTTGAAGTACAGTTACAGTGTCTTACCTCAGCATGGGTGCCGCAGTATGAGTTGTTTTTGGGTGTCAGGTCAGGAATGATAAAGCGAAAGAACCCTGGACTGTTGACACCAGTGTAACATAGACCTCCTAGAGACAGCTGGCCAATCTCCCAACCATAGGGACACTCCAAGACATTTGCAATGATAGCATTGGGGAAACACGACACCATAACATAGTCTAAAAAAAATACACATTTTAGGTAATGCTGATTGAACCTGTAGCATGATGGCTACCTATTAATGCATATTCAACAGTGTTTTAGAAATATGTTCTCATTTTATGATTACTGGTGACATAAAGATGTTATCTAGCAGGTTAGTAAATGGCATGTATTATATTACATGTTAACTAGCAGGTTAGTAAATGGCATGTATTATGTTACATGTTAACTAGCAGGTTAGTAAATGGCATGTATTACATTTCCTCTGAAAATGATCATAAAACTCACCAGCTTTTTGAGGAACACAAGTCCAGGCAACAGGCAATAGAAGTAGTAACGCACTAACAGCTGCCATTGTCAAAGGCTGAAATAAACATCTGGATTAAAGAGTTGCATGTTGCTTTGGTAAGACTAGAAAACCCCCACAATGCCATAAAATACCCTAATGTATTTATAAATGTAGCCACACATACAAAAATGTCACATATTATCAACAACAAAACCTAAAATATTTTTTGCATTATTTGATGCATTTATAAAGACATTCTTATTTCTAGATAGTCTAAACATTTTGTATATTGAAAATTAAATACATAGGATGCTTATAAACTGGATGAAGGGTTAGCACCTAATTTACAAACCATAAATAAACTCTTACCATAAAAGGTTCCTGAAGATTAGCCTGAAATAGTTCCGGGTCTAGTCTGGTTAGTTATCTATAGTTATCAATAGTTATAGTTATACTTATCTGTTTCCACTCTGTTCATGGTCTATATTCACTGACTGGAAACTAGCTTCCAGTGACTTTATACTTTTACAGGTAAGACAGCACCCCATTTTCTCTCTCCCCATTCTCAACGAGTGCTTTGGAAATTTGGGAACCCCATTGTGGTGAAGCTTACAAAAGATGTCTGTGAAGAAAAAGACATTGACTTTTAAATGACTTCCCAGGGGATTACTGCAGCACACTCAACACTGGTTTTCATGGATCTTCTGTCAGTTTTATTCTACGATCATCTCTGATACCTACCTAGTTAAGTTGGGTCCAGTGACAAATTAGAATCAGCGGAGACAGTATGCACCTAGATTAAATGGAAAGCCAGAAACACAACATGTCATTTCACAGAAGTACCATTTCTTACTAAGGTTAGCACAATTACATGATGTTGCGCTATTGCTAGTGAAATGGACTATCTCAGCAAAACTACCACTAGAGAGGTTAATTCTTCCTCTCACACATACATACCCACACACACAACAGTGTCACTCACCGTAGCTCTTGTTTTCTTTGGTCTGGCAGTGTGGCCCACACCAACCTTACGTAACTTGGTGGAATCTGGGGGCTTGTCATTGTTAATGTGGCTAAAGCGATGTAATGCTAGCTGTCCCCTGACACTTCCTGATTGGAATCTTTGAATGATCTCTCTTCAAGATGTGACCTTGAGTCTATTCTGATGCTAATGTTAATGCTGCATTCAATAGCGCTGAAATGACTCTCTAAGTAGTATATGAATGACCTTAGTGTCTTGATCTACTCATATTGTATTACATATGTTAAGTGGTAATTGCATATACAACTATAAAAGTTTACACCTATCAACTAATATTAATATTTTTTTTGATAATATGGGTAAAACAGACTTTTGTGTTATTTCCAATGCATGCTCCTTTTCCTTTGAAATGTTCTCTAGACCTTAACATTTCCTGTGTTTCCAAACCTCCATACAAGTCAAGCCCATGTACTAAGCCATCATATTTCTCAGTCCAATATGACATGGATTGCAAATCATTTGGTGTGTATTAGACATCCGACTGCTTGGTGACTTTCTGAGGAGCCATCATCACAGCTGACTAAATATGAACGGAGCGTTGGATCAGCGAGGACACATTCCTCAGGTCTCTCGATCAATATAAAAGAGGGACACCAGATCGGGGTCCAGGGCGGCCTTTATCTCAGCCTGGGCTCTGTGAAACCCTATATCTCTGAATGATGTGAAACATTTAATGGAACAGTCTCCCATCTCATCTCTGCTGTGGAACACTCATTAGCTGTGTCTTGTTTTATTATCAGTACCTCCATTGCAGTTAGGAGATATCCATACATGTTTGGTTTTGGTGTGTAGACACCAAGGGAAATGGTTTCAATTTCTTCTATTAGCCATCTCAGCTAACATTAGCGACGGTCATTAAAATAGTTGACAGACTACTATAATCAGATGTAAGTATTTGTATTGCATCAGGGCCAAATAACTTTTAAGTAACATATTGATTGAGTTGATTTCATGGTAACATTTCTGTACTTACCCATGTATTAAAATAAATATCCTTGTGGATGACAAATTAAAGGAACAGCTTTTGTAATGAGATGTTTATGTACTGCAAACCTACTATATTATCCCACTCTGTGTAATTCTCCACATGTCCTAAGATAGTTGTTCTTGTGTTTCTTCTTGGATTTCAGATTTGCTTATCTAGCACAATTTCTGACCCAATTTAATGATGCCTGTCCTAAAGATTGAAATGCTGATATATCTTTAGTCAAAACAGACATTTTAGCAGTTTCTGCTCTTGCTATCTCTGACCCAATAATAACCCTTCCTTAAAGTCAATTAGATTATTTGTATCTTGCCATCTTGGTTTAAAATTGAGCTAAACTGGACCTGCTCATCACAGATGCCACAAAGCATGAGAGGATGTTCAATTCTAAATGATATGATGCAATGCCTCTGTATGGGAAACCCAATTGTTACGTTCCTCTACCTTTTATTTACTTTTTTCCTTTAATTTATCACAGAAGGAAGCTGGTGACAAATTGACTTCATATGTAAAAAAAGAACAAAAGTTAGTATTGTTTGGTTTGTATTAGTGAATGGGAGACACCTACCTGGTTGTGGAAGGTGGCATGGCTCTAACCCTGGCAGGGAGGTCTAATAGGGCACTGGTTGACAAGATGCCCCCTTTCCCGGCAGTTCAGGCACAGCCCATCTTGTCTCTGACGATGTCTCTCAGTAAGAGTCAACGTCGATCGTCCCAGCTGCATGGGCTTCGAATCATGTGCCTGCTGGTAACCGAAAGCCCCCAAACCTCACTGCTCCAACAGGAGATTGGCAGTGTTAATAGACATGTGAATGAATTGATTCAGGTCGGTTACATCCCATCTCCAATGCCTGCGGCCAAGGTGCAAAAATCCAAAGCGTATTCTGCCACAGTGCAGGAACCCTGCTTAATCTCACACAGCTGATTCCCAACGTTGTGTCTTGAAACCGGGTGATCAAATACCTCCTTGAAATGGCCCAGAAACCATGCCTCGGATTGATGTTCTGGACTATTAGCCTCGGATTGATGTTCTGGATCATTTGCTGTCCATAAGGCGTTGCCCAATCCAAGGCCCTAGCAGTCAGTATTGACAGTATTTTCCATCAGTGAGTAGACCGGGGTGTTGTATTATATACAGAGTGCACTGCATCAAAAACCCCTGGCACTTCCAGGGAGCCCCATCCTACTTGGTAGTCATGGCGACTGGAGGTGTAGCTGCAGCCATCACAAACCCCTGGCACTTCCAGGGAGCCCCATCCTACTTGGTAGTCATGGCGACTGGAGGTGTAGCTGCAGCCATCGGAGGGGCTTCGGTGGGAGGCGCAGGAGTGAAGGATTGTCGGAAGGAAGTCGCACAGCTCCTGGATTCTCTCCTCTTGCTTGAGCTCCACTGGATCCAATATGTTGGCGAGGTATTCTATAGTAAATACTCGCAGACAGACCAATGATGTTTCCAATCGCAGAGAGCGCGACGTAGATTTATTGAAGGACTGTAGAGTTCTCAATAGTCAGGCAAGCAGTAGTCGGTAACGGGAGTTCAGGCACACAGAGAAGGTACAGAAGACGCTAGGCTAACTCAATGTCCACAGGTACAGAAGACGCTAGGCTAATCTCAATGTCCACAGGTACAGAAGACGCTAGGCTAACTCAATGTCCCAAGTACAGAAGACGCTAGGCTAACTCAATGTCCACCGGTAGGCTAACTCAATGTCCACAGGTGTCCACAGGTACAGAAGACGCTTTGCTAACTCAATGTCCACAGGTACAGAAGACGCTAGGCTAACTCAATGTCCACAGGTACAGAAGCAAGGCTAACTCAATGTCCACAGGTACAGAAGAAGCTTTGCTAACTCAATGTCCACAGGTACAGAAGATGCTTTGCTAACTCAATGTCCACAGGTACTGAAGACGCTTTGCTAACTCAATGTCCACAGGTACAGAAGACGCTAGGCTAATCTCAATGTCCACAGGGCAGGCAGGAGGTCAAAACTGGAGAATCAGAGAATCCGACACAGATTAGGCAGAGAATAAATGCTCAGGCAGAAACAAACGGTACACAGTAGTCCAGCTAGAATAGTAATCATAGAAGAACGCTCAGTAAGTCGGAAACAACAATAGCTCACACAGGAGTACTGACAGGAGTGGTATTTTATAATGACTGGTGAATCAGATCTGGGATAATTGTTCCTCCTCTCTGCTGATAGAGGGCGTGATGATACAAGAATAGGAATATAGGAATATACCAATCATGTCAGTTGTACAACTTAATGCCTTCAACTGAAATGTGTCCTCTGCATTTTACCCAACCCTGAGGTGCAGGGGGCAGCCCTAATCAGTTACCTGATTCGACGTCAACGGCGCCCAAGAGCATTAAGGGTTACCTGTCTTGCTCAAGGACAGAACAACTATGTATTTTTATCACCCTGATGTTTGGGGGGGGGTTAGAACCAGGGCCTTTCCAGAACCAAGCCCTATTCCCAAACCACTAGGCCACCTTGCCGCCCCAGGTAATTTTTAATTAAACCAAATTAATTTAGACGTATTGAAGACAATAGTTAACATGAATTGCATCACCTGAATATCACCCTGCGCTTCTATGTGTGGGGTGAGGCGGCAGTAGTGATGTTCCAAAACATATGTAACCTTCACAGCCAATATTATTTTGCTTTTTCAACAGACTAATTGCTTCTGAAACATAGGCAATTGATAATAGTTGATGCACAAACATGTTACTGAATTTATTTAATGAATTTAAGTGTGTACAGATGCACACTTAGTTCAAACCTTTACTTTCAATGAACTATACAGTTTCTTTCACAAACAATGTACTATCTAAGTGACCCCAAACTTTTGAACAGTAGTTTATATCATTTGAGCATTAGTACAAAAACATGAACGTGATTTTCAAAATTCTAGTTGCAGTTATACTACCCATTTTCTATCGAACAATTCTAGCAATTGGAAAGTCATGCCTGTCATTGTTTATCTATTAAAAACAACACAGTTGTTGGAACAATTGCTGCCATTCACAACCATGTCAGAAAACTAAAATTCACATTCAGTGTGAAGTTTGTCTGTAGGTCACCAGCTCTTCGTCATGAGACCATGGTCAGAGTTCTTCCTGTCTCTGTGCTGTCTTGAACATAGGATGCTGTGGTTTTGACCTAACAATGAAACATGAATGTTATAATATAATAATAATCATATTATTTCGTTTGTTAAAAATCCTAACATTTACTCTAGAATGGTGTTCAGATTTGATGCAACACAATTATTGTGTAATGAACACACATCACGGTACTGGGGCAAACATCTGTAACACAATAAAATGAATAGGAATATATTCTGAAGCAGAGGATGAACGCTGATAATCACCTCAGCTTGTGGTCTGATGCATGGTAGAGTCGGGTTGAAGCCTACTTTACTTAACAGCCAGAAGGTCTTCTGACAGCCCTTTCCCTAATGTTGTGGATAGATACACACATCATTTATAGGTGAAGTGAATAACACTGATATTCTGGGATATATTAGGCAGCAAATTAACATTTTGTCATCAAAGTTGATGTGTTAGAAGCTGGGAAAATGTGCAAGTAAAGGATTTGAACGACTTTGAAACGGGACAAATTGTGCTTTACTTTTTTAGATTAGCTTAATAATTAAAACTATTGATTTGTCTTAATGCATTGTTTGCACATGGGCTTGGTTGCATCATTTCAATTTCATTTGGATTTAGGTCAGGACAGTGACTTGGCAACTGAGGAACCTTCACCTTTTATCCTTAAGCCACTGCATTTTGTTTTTGGCGGTGTGTTTAGGGTTAGGGTTAGGGTGAAATGTGTATAGCTGTCTAGCAAAGGGCCACGGGTTTTAGGGTTATGGTTTAGATTGTTGCTCTGAACGGTACTCGGAGGAATAGTTAAAGTAATCAAAACCACTACAATTGATGTCAGGTAGGGGGAAATTAGCATGGTGTGTGAGCTATTTTAATAATTGTTCAGAATGTCTTTTTGTTTTTCACTTGAGTAGTTAGAGACAGCAATGCAGTGACATGCACAGAACATAGGCAAACAAAATTCCCGGAGAGATGGTCAACATTGGGTATATGGAACATAGAGAAGTGTCTTAGTCGATAATAAATAAAAATAAAACCCTGAAAACAGACACATTTTCTGCCACTTCAGACAGTTTTCAGATCTTTTTGTTTAAAATAAATGAGTCCCCCTTTTCACCACTCCAGTTTACATTCTGACATAAAAGTGCTAATAGATCTTTAAATGGGTTAATGGATTCTGATTTCTGGCGCACAAATTGATTTTACAAAAATCTCTGAAGTAGCCCTCAAAACAAAAGCCTTGCCAACCTCGGACTAAGGCTCAACAGCGTGTAAATATATCTGAATTGACGTGAACAAACAAGACCACTCTTCAATGCAAAACTTGAACTCGTTTAATAACTTTATCAAAATGTATCATGACATTTAAATTGTTTTGTCAATTGCTGTTGATGATGGTAACTTCTTGAAGCACCAAGTCAGCACATTTTTGTAATAGATAAAAAAGTTGCATATATTTTCTATGTTAAAAAAAATCTGTTCACTGCATGTACAGATAAAACTCGGATCACCTTCACACAGGTGATTGCTATTTTAGACAGCTCCTATACAAGTCATTTATGTAAAATATGACAAATTAAGGATCAACAATTACCTTCATCTCAATGTCTCCTCTCTCCTCCAGCTCAAAGAATCCTATCTCTGTCAGGATGTCCGCTGTGCTCTCAGATACCTGAATCTTCAAGGCTGTGCAACATTACGTATAACATTATTATTAATATTATATAACCTTTAATCAATCAGTTAGAATATTACATTACCTACTGTGAGACTGAAGCTGTCATAATACCAACACAACCAGATTACTACAATTGTGAAGGGAATGGACAATAGGATTAACTGGAGTTACACCTTATTTTATGTTTATTGTACATGTTTATTACACATGTTTATTACACATGTTTATAACACATGTTTATTCTACATGTTTATTACACATGTTTATTACACACGTTTATAACACATGTTTATTCTACATGTTTATTACATGTGTTTATGCTACATGTTTATTACACGTGTTTATTCTACATGTTTATTACACGTGTTTATTTTACATGTTTATTACACGTATATATTCTACATGTTTATTACATGTGTTTATTCTACATGTTTATTACACGTGTTTATAGTTCATGTTTATTACACATGTTTATACTACATGCTTATACTCACGCAGGCTGTTGCTCTCCATTCTTGAAGCAGTGTTTACCGTGTCTCCAAACAGACAGTATCGAGGCATAGTGGTACCAACAACACCAGCCACAACCGGACCTGTGGAACCCACCACACACACAGTGTTTATAGTACATACAACCGGACCTGTGGAACCCACCACACACACAGTGTTTATAGTACATACAACCAGACCTGTGGAACCCACCACACACACAGTGTTTATAGTACATACAACCAGACCTGTGGAACCCACCACACACACAGTGTTTATAGTACATACAACCGGACCTGTGGAACCCACCACACACACAGTGTTTATAGTACATACAACCAGACCTGTGGAACCCACCACACACACAGTGTTTATAGTACATACAACCGGACCTGTGGAACCCACCACACACACAGTGTTTATAGTACATACAACTGGACCTGTGGAACCCACCACACACACAGTGTTTATAGTACATACAACTGGACCTGTGGAACCCACCACACACACAGTGTTTATAGTACATACAACTGGACCTGTGGAACCCACCACACACACAGTGTTTATAGTACATACAACTGGACCTGTGGAACCCACCACACACACAGTGTTTATAGTACATACAACTGGACCTGTGGAACCCACCACACACACAGTGTTTATAGTACATACAACTGGACCTGTGGAACCCACCACACACACAGTGTTTATAGTACATACAACCAGACCTGTGGAACCCACCACACACACAGTGTTTATAGTACACATGTGTGCTTTTGAAACAGTACAAGTTACTCAAACAAACTTATCTTTAGTTAGGGTTTCTAGGTCTAGTCAATATAGATGTCACAAGTTGTTTGTTCATACTGACCTGAATGTATTCCAATTCGGACAGCCAGTCTTTGATTAGGCAGATGGTGAATTTTGAAGAGCCTGATGGCACTCAGGAAATGCAGGGCCATGGTGGAAATCTCTGATGCGTGCTTCATGCCATTACTGATAGGTAGGCCGCTAGCCACCATGTAAGCATCACCTATAGTTTCCACCTGTAATATATATATATATTTATTCACTGAGTATTCATGGCTACCTTAAGGACACACTAGACTGTGCAGAACAAAACTATATGGATCACGTCCAGTTAGTTTATACACAAACATTTACAGCTGCCTCTTTATTACTTTAACAAAGTTCACTTTTACCCAGAAAGAACTTTAACCGTGGTAATTACCTCAGAGCAAACCAACTAAACAAAATGATCACACTAAATGACAAACAAAATTGCAACTTTGGTCACAAAAAGTGTACTGTTCTTGCCACTGCCCAGCATACAGCTCCGACACATTTGGACAGAAAAAACACTTACAAGTCATGAAAAAGTATCTTTCAGAATTTCAAAAATGTTATAAATAAATACCAGCAGAAGCATTTTGTTTTGTTTACAAATGTCTGCTCCTTACCTTCTGTATGTATATTATGTATATACCTTGTAAACATCGTAGAGCTTGATGATCTCATCAAAAAGGCTGTATAGGTCATTGAGTACGGTGACCACCTCAAGGGCGGAGCTAATGGAGCACATGGCAGTGAAGCCCACGATGTCTGAAAAGAAGATTGTCACCAGGTCGTAACTTTGAGGCTCCACTGACTTCCCAGCCATCAGATGGTCCGCTATATACCTATGAGTCAAGTTGGGAGTCAATGGAGTGTGGGTTAAATACATACAAATATTTAAACCAGAGGTCTAAACCAGGGGTCTAAACCAGGGGTCTAAACCAGGGGTCTAAACCGGAGGTCAAAACCGGAGGTCAGAACCGGGGGTCTGAACCGGGGGTCTAAATGAATTATTTGAATGTTTTGCTTAACCGTGAAAGTGTAATAACTAAAAAGAAATAACGATTACCTCTAAAATTAGAGAGATTTATGATGAAATAACTTTCTGAATGGTGTTTAGAGTATAGATGAAGGGCTTGTGTTTCAGAGTTTAAGGATATGATGGATATGATGATTGGATGGATTTGGAGGGAAATTGGGGGAAACTTAATAAGCAAAATAAAATAAAATATTTTAAACAATTTAAGTGCAAAGTGTAACAAATACTTAGAACAAATAGAACAAAAACATAGTATATTGCGGTAAATAGTTATGAGTGATTTAAGTTATAATTAAAGTTAATATGCTGACACTTGTCAGAAGTGACTAAAAGTAGTCAGTATAAATGAACTAACCCTATTCTACCCATGGGAATAAAAACAACCAAATGTGTAGTAATTCGACTCCATGGATTGCCTCTTGGTTTAGGTCCCTGGACAATAAAAGGTTGAAGACATCTATGTTATACCAGCATTCTCAAACCAAGCTCTGTTTATGTCCATGTCCATCTGGTACCCTGCTGCTACAGCCAAGGACAAGAGCAGACTGCAGCGTATCATCCGCTCGGATGAAAAGGTGATTGGCTGCAATCTGCCTAGCCTCGAGGACCTGCACACCTCGAGGGCACTGAGGCGAGCTAGAAAGATTGTGGCAGACACCTCTCACCCGGACACTCTCTATTCAACACACTCCCCTCCGGAAGAAGGCTTCGGTCCATCAGCACCAAAACCTGACGCCATAAGAACAGTTTCTTTCCATGTGCTACTGGCCTCCTCAATAAGGCCAGGGGTGCACACAAGCCTTGAACTCTGACCCTGACCCATTCTATTTGCACATTGCCTGTTTTTGCACTACAATATTGCTCTATTGCACTGTTATTTATCCGTATTTTGTTTAGCATTTTGTATATTACTATCCCTCTACCCCCTCAGCCCCTTAGTATAATTTATATTGTTATATTAAATGTTTATGCACCTTCCTTCCAATGGAAATTCCTTGTCTGTTAACACATTCATGGCGATTAAACATTTTTCTGATTCTGATTCTATACATAAAAAAATATTGTTGCTACATTCAATTTTACAGTCGAGCTTGGAGGTAATGTGCCCGTGTTACCTTGGCAACATGCTGGAGAGTAGCTTGTCTGCCCGGGTTTTCTCGGCTGTAAGCTGATTAGTTCTCTCTTCCACCACTTCCTCCAGGTGATTGGCATATTTCTCCAGCTTGTTCACCATGTTGTCAAGGATATTTACATGACTGAGGATCATAAAATATTCAAACTTTATAAACCAGTTGGAACAGCACTGAAGGCTGATTGGCTGAAAGCAGGGATATGTTTTAAATGAAAGCTACTTTTTTGTCCATTAAGATTAACATTAAATTGATCAGAAATGCTGTCTCTTGATCTAGTTCACATGTATTTGTCGCCACGCTCCCACCAGGTGTCTTCCAGGTTCCAAATATCTCCTGTCTATTTATGTCAGTGTTTCTTATTTCTCTGTGCCAGATCGTTTTGTCTTTTCATGCGTATCCAGCATTTTGTTTTCCGTGCTATCTGTTCTCCGGATCTGTTCTCTGCTCTGTCTCCCCAGTACCGATCCTCGTTTTGCCCCTGACTCCGAGCCTGCCTAACCCTAACCCTAACCCTAACCCCTCTGTAACAAACAGATCCCTGTCTAAACATTGCCTGTCCATAAATATGACTGCCTTGCCCTGTTTCCTTAAAACACTGATCGAATTATATCCGCCGTCTCCAGGTCTTTTATACAGGTATCAAGCTGAATTTAGGAGCACTCTTTAAGATGAGATTAGAATATGGATATTAGAGGATCTTATTTAACATATTTGTCCACTTATCCCTTTTAAATGAGTTTTTTCTACTGCTTATGTGAATGGTAAATATTAACCACATCAGTATAACGCAATATCAATATAAATAACTGGTTCCAATTAAATAAATCTACATTGTGAAAATGAAAAATTGCACAAAGTGTTCACATATTTTATAGCAGAAATGCAAGTCTTCACCACAATAGTACAACTTTCTTAATTTCGAGGTTGGAATCTCCCTTTATACGTAAAATACCTGTCATGGTTGTTTTCTCTTAGTCTGTGCTGGCTTGTGTCGTCGTGGATGGGTAATTTCATTCTGTCAAAGTTGGTACATGTTGGTCTGTCTCTGTTTAGCATGGAAGGGTTCTCTGTGTGTGGTTTGGTCACTCTCTCTGTCTAGCAAGGGTGGTTCTCTGTGTGGTTTGATCACTGTTTAGATAGGCCTATTTGTGTCTAGACGGTCTCGCCACAACTGACCTTTCTGGGCAGGCCTCCTTCAGTCGTCTCCTGATAGAGCAGAAGGAGGGTCTGTGTTCTGGGTTCTCGTTCCAACATGCCTTCAGCAAGGAAACCAGTCCCTCATCGCACATCTGTGGACACAAGGTAGGTCTGATGGTCTCCCCTAAAAGTGGAGTCTGCAACTGCTTGATAATATCTGGAAGATATGGCAAGACACACAACATACAGGACAGTACATTATCTGGAAGATATGGCAAGACACACAACATACAGGACAGTACATTATCTGGAAGATATGGCAAGACACACAACATACAGGACAGTACATTATCTGGAAGATATGGCAAGACACACAACATACAGGACAGTACATTATCTGGAAGATATGGCAAGACACACAACATACAGGACAGTACATTATCTGGAAGATATGGCAAGACACACAACATACAGGACAGTACATTATCTGGAAGATATGGCAAGACACACAACATACAGGACAGTACATTACCTGGAAGATATGGCAAGACACACAACATACAGGACAGTACATTATCTGGAATAAAAGCAAGACACACAACATACAGGACAGTACATTATCTGGAATAAAAGCAAGACACACAACATACAGGACAGTGCATTATCTGGAAGAAAGCACAATAAAGTGATACCATAATAAAGTGCTACCACAATAAAGTGCTACCATAAATAAACACCACAATAAAGTGCTACCATAAATAAAGTGCTACCATAAATAAAGTGCTACCATAAATAAAGTGATACCTTAATAAAGTGCTACCATAAATAATGTGCTAGCATAAATAAAGTGCTACCATAAATAAAGTGCTACCATAACAAGTACTTTAAGCTACTGGAATACCCACTCGTATGTGAATAAAGGTAGAGGTAGTGCATGAATGGCTTCAATTATCCAACATCAATCTAACTGAGCATGTGTTTCACTTGCAATAGACGAGACTGAAAGCAAAAATACTTATCATCTGGTGGTGAAAAACGTTATTTATGTTAATTTGTCTTGTTACTTTTGGTCCCCTAAAATAAGTATTTATGGATAAAACTCATGGCTTATCAACTTAAGTACCCTCACATTAAAGCATATAGTATTCTTTTTTTTTTGTCATTGTTTCTTTTTAAAAATATTGTGCTATAGTACAGAGCCAAAAGAACACAGCTTGCCACGTGTCACTGTCCAAATACTTATGGACTGCACAGTGACTAGGTACAAAAAAGTAATTTCCAGTCCCAGTTTAGAGTGGATTTAATATGGTACAATACAGACTTTGTACAATATAACACCCACACAACTGTATGTGATACAGGTCCGTAACAGCCACTCACAATATTTATTGAGCTACCAATAGTTCTGCACTTCATGCTATCCACAAGTTCATCACACTCATGGGAATTGGAAATATGATAATATGAATTATTAAAATGTATTTTTTTTTTGACCAGGCGTGTTGATTTTAGACAAACATGCACTGGTTAAGTAGATGTGGTTTCTAGTTGGGACAAAATCGTGCAGTACCAGCAACATACCAGGAATATCTTTGCCTTCCCTTTGCTGCTGTAAGGAGATTATTTGTTTCGGCATGGAGATTGATTATTATTTGTGCCGTTTTCAAGGATTTTTAGAATCAATAAATAACGCACCTTTTGGTTCAAGCTGGATATCGTGGTATGGACCTGCTTCTGAGCTATAGATTAGCTCACGCATAATCACTGCAAAGCTGTAGATGTCCCCCTTGGGTGTACCATTGGCTGGTATTTGATGTTGTCTCAGAAGTTCTGGAGCTGTCCAGTACATCTCTGGATGAAGTAGCATCAAACTATAGTTATTTAAACGGTAACCCAGTAAACCTCTAATTATTTGTTCTCCATAATAAAGATCTTATGAAAGCTTTATGAGACGTTGAAATTAGAACCTGTTCTAATGGTAATTGCATCACATTGCTTCAGTACAACATTGCTGAAGTAATTTATTTACCTTTAAATTTTGTATTTTCCAGAGTGATGACTTTGAGTTTTGTGCCATGTTTAAACTCCCAAAGTCCAAAGCCAGAAAGTTTGACTTGAAGCCTGCTATCTACTAGACATGTACTAGGCTTCAAGTTGCCGTGAGACCTTAGACTGCTCTTGTGGATGAAATCCATGCCCTACAAGTAAATCAACAGTGTTACTATCGTGACACAAGACAGTATGAATGTAATAAAGTTTTTTGTAAATAACTTACGTTGACAATATCATAAGCAAAAGACAGTTTAAACATCCAGTCTAGTTCTATTTCGCTGCATCTCAAAACATCCTGCAGTCCAAAACAGAGTTGGGTGCATTAGAAAGCATTTTGGAACATTGAGATGAAGTGGGAAAAACAACACATTCTCCTTCATGCAAACTTGTACAATAGAAGCAACCCATTGATACCACTTTAGAGCCGGTATTGCAGACAAAGATTTCTCCAGATTTAGGGGTTAGGGGTAAGGGCTTACGGGGTTATGGGTTAGGGGTTAAGGGTAAGGGCTTATGGGGTTATGGGTTAGGGGTTAAGGGTAAGGGCTTATGGGGTTATGGGTTAAGGGTTAGGGGTTAAGGTTACCTTCAGGCTGCCTTTCTTGCAATACTGCATAATCATGCAAATATTTGGAGGCTCAACACAAACCCCAAAGAACTGCACCAAGTTCTCATGCTTCATCTCTCTCAACTGTATACAAAAGGAATAGAAATGTCAGCGGAGCATTAATAAAGAAAAAAACTCATAGAATAATGATATATTTATAAACATTGAGGTTCCAAATTTAAAGCAAACAGTGCAAAATAAAAAAAGCAATTCTCAGCAGAATCTCATATAATTTGTATTTCAATTAACATGGTTTTATATGTTTTAATGCCTTACAAATCCATAGTGTTTTGCTTTAAGCAAATTGTCCAATGTTCCCCCACTTCCAACCCCCCCACCATAATGCTTTACGGCCCCTTTAACATTCTATGAAGATACATATATATATCATCTAAAATGTAACCAACTTTACCACGTTGAACTCTTGGATGATGGACGGCTTCCTGATATTAATGACAGGTTGGTTCGGCAGGTAAATGATGGCCACTTTATTTCCCTAAAGAAAATAATGAAGGTCTATCACACATTAGTGCACTGTGTCAGTTATAACATAATGAAGGTCTATCACACATTAGTGCACTGTGTCAGTTATAACATAATGAAGGTCTATCACACATTAGTGCACTGTGTCAGTTATAACATAATGAAGGTCTATCACACATTAGTGCACTGTGTCAGTTATAACATAATGAAGGTATATCACACATTAGTGCACTGTGTCAGTTATAACATAATGAAGGTCTATCACACATTAGTGCACTGTGTCAGTTATAACATAATGAAGGTCTATCACACATTAGTGCACTGTGTCAGTTATAACATAATGAAGGTCTATCACACATTAGTGCACTGTGTCAGTTATAACATAATGAAGGTCTATCACACATTAGTGGACTGTGTCAGTTATAACATAATGAAGGTATATCACACATTATTGTACTGTGTCAGTTATAACATAATGAAGGTCTATCACACATTAGTGGACTGTGTCAGTTATAACATAATGAAGGTATATCACACATTAGTGCACTGTGTCAGTTATAACATAATGAAGGTATATCACACATTAGTGCACTGTGTCAGTTATAACATAATGAAGGTCTATCACACATTAGTGCACTGTGTCAGTTATAACATAATGAAGGTCTATCACACATTAGTGCACTGTGTCAGTTATAACATAATGAAGGTATATCACACATTAGTGCACTGTGTCAGTTATAACATAATGAAGGGCTATCACACATTAGTGCACTGTGTCAGTTATAACATAATGAAGGTCTATCACACATTAGTGGACTGTGTCAGTTATAACATAATGAAGGTATATCACACATTAGTGCACTGTGTCAGTTATAACATAATGAAGGTATATCACACATTAGTGCACTGTGTCAGTTATAACATAATGAAGGTCTATCACACATTAGTGCACTGTGTCAGTTATAACATAATGAAGGTCTATCACACATTAGTGGACTGTGTCAGTTATAACATAATGAAGGTATATCACACATTAGTGCACTGTGTCAGTTATAACATAATGAAGGTCTATCACACATTAGTGCACTGTGTCAGTTATAACATAATGAAGGTCTATCACACATTAGTGCACTGTGTCAGTTATAACATAATGAAGGTCTATCACACATTAGTGCACTGTGTCAGTTATAACATAATGAAGGTCTATCACACATTAGTGCACTGTGTCAGTTATAACATAATGAAGGTATATCACACATTAGTGCACTGTGTCAGTTATAACATAATGAAGGTCTATCACACATTATCACACATAATGAAGGTATATCACACATTAGTGCACTGTGTCAGTTATAACATAATGAAGGTCTATCACACATTAGTGCACTGTGTCAGTTATAACATAATGAAGGTCTATCACACATTAGTGCACTGTGTCAGTTATAACATAATGAAGGTATATCACACATTAGTGCACTGTGTCAGTTATAACATAATGAAGGTCTATCACACATTAGTGCACTCTGTCAATTATAACATAATGAAGGTCTATCACACATTAGTGCACTGTGTCAGTTATAACATAATGAAGGTATATCACACATTAGTGCACTGTGTCAGTTATAACATAATGAAGGTCTATCACACATTAGTGCACTGTGTCAGTTATAACATAATGAAGGTATATCACACATTAGTGCACTGTGTCAGTTATAACATAATGAAGGGCTATCACACATTAGTGCACTGTGTCAGTTATAACATAATGAAGGTCTATCACACATTAGTGGACTGTGTCAGTTATAACATAATGAAGGTATATCACACATTAGTGCACTGTGTCAGTTATAACATAATGAAGGTATATCACACATTAGTGCACTGTGTCAGTTATAACATAATGAAGGTCTATCACACATTAGTGCACTGTGTCAGTTATAACATAATGAAGGTCTATCACACATTAGTGCACTGTGTCAGTTATAACATAATGAAGGTCTATCACACATTAGTGCACTGTGTCAGTTATAACATAATGAAGGTATATCACACATTAGTGCACTGTGTCAGTTATAACATAATGAAGGTATATCACACATTAGTGGACTGTGTCAGTTATAACATAATGAAGGTCTATCACACATTAGTGCACTGTGTCAGTTATAACATAATGAAGGTCTATCACACATTAGTGCACTGTGTCAGTTATAACATAATGAAGGTATATCACACATTAGTGCACTGTGTCAGTTATAACATAATGAAGGTCTATCACACATTAGTGCACTGTGTCAGTTATAACATAATGAAGGTCTATCACACATTAGTGCACTGTCAGTTATTAAATAATGAAGGTCTATCACACATTAGTGCACTGTGTCAGTTATAACATAATGAAGGGCTATCACACATTAGTGCACTGTGTCAGTTATAACAACTTATAACATATCAGATATCAGGTGTTTGTGATGTGGAAAAATTAGACGAAGATAAATCATGTCATAACTTTTTCCACCTTTAATGTGAGCTATAACATAAACAATTAAATTGAAAAATTAAATTAAATCTTGAAAAATCTTGAAGAATTAAAATAATAATAACCTGGTTGCATAAGTCTGCACATCCTTAAACTAATACTTAGTTGAAGCACCTTTTGATTTTATTACAGCAGTCTGTTAGCATGGCCCATCTTGATGTGGCAATATTTGCCCACTCTTCTTTGCAAAGCGCTCCAAATCTGTTAGGTTGCGAGGACATCTCCACAGCCTGGTCAGATCATCCCACAGAGCTCAATTGGATTCGGGTCTTGGCTCTGGCTGGGCCATTTCAAAACGTTAATCTTCTTCTGGTGAAGCCATGCTTTTGTGGATTTGGATGTGTGCTTTGGGTCGTTGAAGGTTTTGTGCCAACATTGCCTGGTATTTGGAACTGTTCATAATTCCCTCAACGCTGACTGAGGCCCCATTAGAGTTTTACTTACTCAAAGTTGTTCTAAGGGCAGAAAAGAAAATGATTGGTTTACAGATTCAACCAATGAAATTAAAGTAGAGGCGGGATTAAGGCATTTGGAAATATGTAGGGAAGGATCTTACAGACGACGACGCGTTATTGACACTTGTCATGAGGTAAGTGAATTTATTAAATGTTTTGTTTGTTGAAACTCGAAATTCACAGATAAACAGCCTCAAAATTGTGCTAAGATAATTGGGGAACATTAAAATGCACAAAACTAATTCATCGTTTATATCGGATGTATTTGATGCGTGCTTCAGTCTACCACACCAAAGCAGCTAATGTAGAATTAGCATAACGTTAACGTGAAACCGATAAGTTATGCGATCACATAACTCAAATCTCCGCGACTCAGTATCATAATGTGTTAGTTTTTGTGTACTGTATGCTTCTCTCGGGGCAGGAGATCTCAGGTTCACATTACTGTGTTACTTTAGATTAAGTTATAATGTGCTGCTCTCAGGGCAGGAGTACTCCATATTCATATTGCTGTTGTATTTTTTCTGTATAATGCGCTGCTCTCAGGGCAGGAGTAACGTTACTCCATATTCATATTGCTGTCTTATTTTTTGTGTATAATGCGCTGCTCTCAGGGCAGGAGTACTCCATATTGATATTGCTGTCGTCTTTTTCTGTATAATGCGCTGCTCTCAGGGCAGGAGTACTCCATATTCATATTGCTGTCGTCTTTTTCTGTATAATGTGCTGCTCTCAGGGCAGGAGTACTCCATATTCATATCGCTGTCTTATTTTTTGTGTATAATTCGCTGCTCTCAGGGCAGGAGTACTCCATATTCATATTGTTGTCGTCTTTTTAGTGTATATGGAGTATATATATGGAGTAACACTAAAAATACACTAACAATACGACAGCAATATGAATATGGAGTACTCCTGCCCTGAGAGCAGCGCATTATACACAAAAAATAAGACAGCAATATGAATATGGAGTACTCCTGCCGTGAGAGCAGCGCATTATACAGAAAAAGACGACAGCAATATGAATATGGAGTACTCCTGCCCTGAGAGCAGCGCATTATACACTAAAAATAAGTGAGCAATATGAATATGGAGTACTCCTGCCCTGAGAGCAGCGCATTATACAGAAAAAGACGACAGCAATATGAATATGGAGTACTCCTGCCCTGAGAGCAGCGCATTATACAGAAAAAGACGACAGCAATATGAATATGGAGTACTCCTGCCCTGAGAGCAGCGCATTATACACAAAAAAGACGACAGAAATATGAATATGGAGTACTCCTGCCCTGAGAGCAGCGCATTATACACTAAAAATACGACAGCAAAATGAATATGGAGTACTCCTGCCCTGAGAGCAGCACATTATACACAAAAAATAATACAGCAATATGAATATGGAGTACTCCTGCCCTGAGAGCAGCGCATTATACACAAAAAATAAGACAGCAATACGAATATGGAGTACTCCTGCCCTGAGAGCAGCACATTATACACTAAAAATACAACAGCAATACGAATATGGAGTACTCCTGCTCCGAGAGAAGCATACAGTACACAAAAAATAACACATTATGATACTGAGTCGCGGAGATTTGAGTTATGTGATTGCATAACTTATCGGTTTCACAGACAGCGCGTGCTAGCAGTGGAAAAGCATTAACGTTAATGTTATGCTAATTCTACGTTAGCTGCTTTGGTGTGGTAGACTGAAGCAGGCATCAAATACATCCGATATAAACAATGAATTAGTTTGTGCATTTTAATGTTCCCCATTTATCTTAGCTCAATTTAGAAGTTGTTTATCTGTGAATTTCAACTGTGAATTTCAACAAACAAAACATTTAATAAATTCACTTACCCTATGACAAATGATCTTTCTCCCACGAACAGTCAATAACGCGTCGTCGTCTGTAAGATCCTTCCCTCCATATTTCCAAACGCCTTAATTACGCCTCTACTTTAATTTCATTGGTTGAATCTGTAAACCAATCATTTACTTTTCTGCCCTTAGAACAAGTTTGAGTAAGTAAAACTCCCATCTGCCGGTTACAGATGAAGAAAAAAAGCCCCAAAGCAGGATGCTGCCACCATGCGTTACTGTGGGTATGGTGTTCTTTGGGTGATGTGCAGTGTTGTTTTTGCGTCAAACATACCTTTTTAGTTATGGCCAAACCTTGGATTCATCAGACCATAACACATTTGCCTACATGCTTTTGGGAGACTAGATGTTGGTTTTTGCCAACTTCAGCCAGTCTTGGATGTTCTTCTTTGTAAGAGTAGGCCTCTGTCTTACTACCCCTAACCCTAACCTTACCCCATAGCCCATACATATAAAGAATACGGGAGATTGTTGTCACATGTAGCACACAGTTATGTTTCTGTAGGTCTCTTGGAGGCATCTGACCAGTTTTCTTTTCGTCTTTTCATCAATTTTGGTGGTACGTCCAGTTCTGTATGTCCAGTCTCTGTTGTGCCAAATTTTCGCCACTTGATGATGACGACTGTCACTGTGTTCCATGGTATATCTAATGATGACTGTCTTCACTCTGTTCCATGGTATATCTAACGATGACTGTCTCACTGTGTTCCCTGGTTTATCTAAAAATGACTGTCACTGTGTTCCATGGTATATCTAATGATGACTGTCTCACTGTGTTCCATGGTATATCTAATGACGACTGTCACTGTGTTCCATGGTATATCTAATGATGACTGTCTTCACTCTGTTCCATGGTATATCTAATGATGACTGTCTCACTGTGTTCCCTGGTTTATCTAATAATGACTGTCACTGTGTTCCATGGTATATCTAATGATGACAGTCTCATTGTGTTCCATGGTATATCTAATAATGACAGTCTCACTGTGTTCCATGGTATATCTAATGATGACTGTCTCACTGTGTTCCCTGGTTTATCTAATAATGACTGTCACTGTGTTCCATGGTATATCTAATAATGACAGTCTCACTGTGTTCCATGGTATATCTAATGATGACTGTGTTCCATGGTATATCTAATGATGACTGTCTCACTGTGTTCCATGGTATATCTAATAATGACTGTCTCATTGTGTTCCATGGTATATCTAATGATGACTGTCTCACTGTGTTCCATGGTATATCTAATGATGACTGTCTCACTGTGTTCCATGGTATATCTAATGATGACTGTCTCAATGTGTTCCATGGTATATCTAATGATGACTGTCTCACTGTGTTCCATGGTATATCTAATGATGACTGTCTCAATGTGTTCCATGGTATATCTAATGATGACTGTCTCAATGTGTTCCATGGTATATCTAATGATGACTGTCTCAATGTGTTCCATGGTATATCTAATGATGACTGTCTCAATGTGTTCCATGGTATATCTAATGATGACTGTCTCACTGTGTTCCATGGTATATCTAATAATGACTGTCTCACTGTGTTCCATGGTATATCTAATGATGACTGTCTCACTGTGTTCCATGGTATATCTAATGATGACTGTCTCAATGTGTTCCATGGTATATCTAATGATGACTGTCTCAATGTGTTCCATGGTATATCTAATGATGACTGTCTCACTGTGTTCCATGGTATATCTAATGATGACTGTCTCAATGTGTTCCATGGTATATCTAATGATGACCGTCTCACTGTGTTCCATGGTATATCTAATGATGACTGTCTCAATGTGTTCCATGGTATATCTAATGATGACTGTCTCACTGTGTTCCATGGTATATCTAATAATGACTGTCTCACTGTGTTCCATGGTATATCTAATGATGACTGTCTCAATGTGTTCCATGGTATATCTAATAATGACTGTCTCACTGTGTTCCATGGTATATCTAATGATGACTGTCTCAATGTGTTCCATGGTATATCTAATGATGACTGTCTCACTGGGTTCCCTGGTTTATCTAATGCTTTGGATATTATTTTGTACCCTTCTCCTGACTGATATCTTTCAACAATGAGATCAATCTGATGCTTTGGAAGCTCTCTGTGGACCATGGCTTTTTCTCATAGATGCAACTAAGAAAATCTCAGGAAAATCTTACTGGAACAGCTCATATTTATTTGGGATTAATCAGAGTGACTTTATATGATGGCAGGTGTGTACTTACTTCTATTTAACATGATTTTGAATGTGATTGGTTAATTCCGAACACATCCCCAGTTATAAGAGAGTTTGTAACGACTTATGCAACCGTGTCATTGTAAGGTTTCCTTTTTTTTAAATTTCCAGTCAAAGATATCAGTTTCTTTTTCAATTGAATTGTTCACATAATAGGTCACATTAAAGGTGTAAAAAGTTCTGACATGATTTATCTTTGTCTCTTTTTTCACATCACAAAAACCTAGCATTTTTTCAGGGGTGTGAAGACTTTTTATATCTAGTGTAAAATGTACCTAAATTGTACCTGGTAAAGGCCTATGGTTGAGTAGATGTGCTCTTTCCCAGCATTGTCCCTCAGACCGTAGCTGGTGGATGAGAGAATGGTCTGATGGGAGCTTCCACTCCCACTCTTGCTGGCTGTGGTGCTCAGAGATAAACTCGCCACGCCCTGGTGTGATACAAACACTTTAGACTCGGCACAACCTGGTGTGATACGAACACATTAGACTTGGCACAACCTGGTGTGATACAAACACTTTAGACTCGGCACAACCTGGTGTGATACAAACACTTTAGACTCGGCACAACCTGGTGTGATACAAACACTTTAGACTCGGCACAACCTGGTGTGATACGAACACATTAGACTTGGCACAACCTGGTGTGATACAAACACTTTAGACTCGGCACAACCTGGTGTGATACAAACACTTTAGACTCGGCACAACCTGGTGTGATACAAACACTTTAGACTCGGCACAACCTGGTGTGATACAAACACTTTAGACTCGGCACAACCTGGTGTGATACAAACACTTTAGACTCGGCACAACCTGGTGTGATACAAACACTTTAGACTCGGCACAACCTGGTGTGATAAAAACACTTTAGAATCGGCACAACCTGGTGTGATACAAACACTTTAGAATCGGCACAACCTGGTGTGATACAAACACTTTAGAATCGGCACAACCTGGTGTGATACAAACACTTTAGAATCGGCACAACCTGGTGTGATACAAACACTTTAGACTCGGCACAACCTGGTGTGATACAAACACTTTAGAATCGGCACAACCTGTTGTGATACAAACACTTTAGAATCGGCACAACCTGGTGTGATACAAACACTTGGTTTTACATTTACATGGAATGCTTTCTGTAGATGAGAAGGACCTCTGACAGTAATGTGCTAATACTTTAGGCTCTTTGATTATAGTGATGTCACTATAGTTGATGATCCACCAGCAAGAGTCGTTCAGCCTGGTCTGCAGCCGAAGCTTCTGGAGCATCAGGAATCCAATTAAGGCTATTGCTAACACACCTATTAGAGGGGACAACACCAGCAGTATCACCAGCGATATATCTGTGGAAAAAAATACAAAACTTGCTTTTAAGTGACAGTTGAAAAAAAAAGTTCAAAATGCATGTGAAATGTTAAGTGTATTTATAGAACAATTAATATGATTAATTTTTATTAGAACAATACTGTACTTCGTCCTACACAGTCCCCACAATCCTATGCTTAGCTCATTTATTGATTCAAGACATGTAAAATGTTTCAATAGGCATGGGTGCAATTTGTGAAAGCTCCCCATTCTTTATGCAACTTGTGATATAAAACAGATCTATTAGAGTTCCCCAGCAAACCCTCACTTGCCACCATGTTGTACCAGTTTTTTTTTTTTCAGAAACATTCACATTTTCTCCTAGTCTATCATTATAAATGATGTAAACTCCCTATGAGAGAGATGTATAATAATATAAGACTACTTTTCAGTTATATAAATCCAAACATTTTTTATCTTATGTCTGGGCTACTGCAATTCATTGTCAGTAGGACTCCATATTTGTACCAACAAAATATCCAGAATGCAGAAGCCCAACTGGATTTAATCTTTTTCAATTGTGTCCATATCAATGCACTTCTCTGCATACTCAACAAGCAACCATTTGAATATTATACCCACTACAAGACCATGGTACTTTTCTGTGGAGTAACAAGAGCAACTGCTGTTCCTAGCTTTAGGAAATGCTCAAACTCCAGATTCTTACTCTTTGTTATGCTACCTCTGGTCTCTTGTATTTCCCACCTCTACGGGATGGCAACTTCCTGTTTAGCCAAATGAATGCTAATTTCTGTCCTTGAACACCAAGGACGCACAGAAGTGTCTAAAGGTTTGGAACTTTTTAGTGTCTATCTCATATAACATGTAAATGTAATAATATTTGATTATGGAGTGTAATATGTAAAACTGAAAGCGCACAATTCCTAATTGTTGTTGGATTGTGTTAGTGGGAATTACCATTGGAGAGCCATTCACAGAGCTTGTTGTCAAAGCCACATTCAGGCAGATCAGTGGGCGGGTTTCCCTTTGGCCAGTTCACAGACGATAACTTTGGGGTTGATCTACAAAGAAAAAACATATATTCTACTATAATACTGTTCAATATTCATGTTTTTCCAAATTCATTAGCAGTACAGAAATGAAATGCTTATAACAAAGAATATACAAAAAGGTAAAAGTACTGTATCTGCATGAATCCAAAATGTATTTCCTTAATGTGCATTTTTTAACTACTTGAGAGTTATGTGTCGTGAATTCTTTCATATAATGTTAATTTAAGCAATCCATTTTCCTTGTAAAGGATGTAAGATCTGTTACGCACAAGGCATCAAAGACAATACATACAATACAATTTTTAACATATATTTATGTCACCTGATAGATTTGGTTTGACTGTCAAAATGAAGGATGGGCACAAATGTGTGGCTGCCGTCAATACGCTGAAGATCAAATATGGAGTAGTCCAAGTTCCTCTCCCCCTCCTCATCAAAGTGTACCAATCCAGAGGCTCCTGCAATGTCCAGATCAACACAGAAAAAGATTACATTTGATTGATTACTTATTACTTATACTTATTATTGATTACTTACTTACATAGCGCTGATACTGCGAAAATAATACTCAAATAAAACAAATGCCAAGGTTTGGGTTATTGACAATGACCGATGCTTCACAACAGGTAAATCAATTTAAATTAATTACTATAATATATGCCACAAGTGTTGCAATGCTTTAATGATGTTGTGTGCTTTCTTCAGCCATTGCATATGATAGATGCCTGGCACAGAAGGAAGATGGCCAACGACCATATGTTCTGCTGTCGTAACCAACCTTTTGGAGGGCCATTAGATGAGCAAATGGGCAGTGAGGTTACAGTCTGGTTACAGTGAGGTTACAGTCTGGTTACAGTGAGGTTACAGTCTGGTTACAGTGAGGTTACAGTCTGGTTACAGTGAGGTTACAGTCTGGTTACAGTGAATTTACAGTCTGGTTACAGTGAGGTTACAGTCTGGTTACAGTGAGGTTACAGTCTGGTTACAGTGAGGTTACAGACTGGTTACAGTCTGGTTACAGTGAGGTTACAGTCTGGTTACAGTGAGGTTACAGTCTGGTTACAGTGAGGTTACAGACAGTGAGTGAGGTTACAGTCTGGTTACAGTGAGGTTACAGTCTGGTTACAGTGAGGTTACAGTCTGGTTACAGTGAGGTTACAGTCTGGTTACAGTGAGGTTACAGTGAGGTTACAGTCTGGTTACAGTGAGGTTACAGTCTGGTTACAGTGAGGTTACAGTCTGGTTACAGTGAGGTTACAGTCTGGTTACAGTGAGGTTACAGTCTGGTTACAGTGAGGTTACAGTCTGGTTACAGTGAGGTTACAGTCTGGTTACAGTGAGGTTACAGTCTGGTTACAGTGAGGTTACAGTCTGGTTACAGTGAGGTTACAGTCTGGTTACAGTGAGGTTACAGTCTGGTCACAGTGAGGTTACAGTCTGGTTACAGTGAGGTTACAGTCTGGTTACAGTGAGGTTACAGTGAGGTTACAGTCTGGTTACAGTGAGGTTACAGTCTGGTTACAGTCTGGTTACAGTGAGGTTACAGTCTGGTTACAGTGAGGTTACAGTCTGGTTACAGTGAGGTTACAGTCTGGTTACAGTGAGGTTACAGTCTGGTTACAGTGAGGTTACAGTCTGGTTACAGTGAGGTTACAGACTGGTTACAGTGAGGTTAATGTACCATAAAAGCGTATGTTGTTCTTTTTCTTCTTCACTTTCTGGAGAAGTTCATGTCCATCATGGGGGTCATTGCCATCTTTTAGGACCTCCTTTAGCCCCATGGCATAAAGCAGAACTGCATCATGTAGGTAGGCAGAGTAAGGGCTAACCTGAAACATAAAACATCACCAACCACAGAATCACATCAGTGGAAATATGAACTCTTATTTGATGGGACATTCATAACCAATTTATTAATGCTGATATCTAGGGTTATGAATGCTGATATCTAGGGTTATGAATGCTGATATCTAGGGTTATGAATGCTGATATCTAGGGTTATGAATGCTGATATCTAGGATTATGAATGCTGATATCTAGGGTTATGAATGCTGATATCTAGGGTTATGAATGCTGATATCTTGGGTTAGGGTTATGAATGCTGATATCTAGGGTTATGAATGCTGATATCTAGGGTTATGAATGCTGATATCTAGGGTTATTAATGCTGATATCTAGGATTATGAATGCTGATATCTAGGGTTATGAATGCTGATATCTAGGGTTATGAATGCTGATATCTAGGGTTATGAATGCTGATATCTTGGGTTAGGGTTATGAATGCTGATATCTAGGGTTATGAATGCTGATATCTAGGGTTATGAATGCTGATATCTAGGGTTAGGGTTATGAATGCTGATATCTAGGCCAATGTAACGCCTCTGTTCATAAAATGTCAATGTAAACATTCAAGTATTAGACACATTCTGGAATATAGCCACATAATTGCCACATAATTGCCACAACGTCATGCTTATAAACAAAACAACACGGTCCAAATAGCAGATTTCTGCAGCATTTCATACCTCTTTTTCTGATGTAAGGTTAGTGTGGAAAGGATGTGTCTTCAGCCTTGTATATACTTGCTCAAAGAAGTCATTGTAGTCGTAACCCTCATAAGACTTCTGACCAATAACAAAAGCCATTTTAAAGGCTCTTACAATTGCTGTCTGGTTATTCATGGCATCTTTCCACTGGTTGTTCTGTTCAAACCAAAGGTTGAGGACAAAGTTGAATTAACATGGTTACATTTGCTTGTTGATTTGTTTTAGGTCTCAGATGGACATCATTTAATTACAATATGTTGTACCATTGTTACATGTACACATTGTACATACATCATTTATGTAGGCCTACTACGTGCCACCGTGAATTACATATTTCAATTTACCTGTGGCATCATTTTTAAAAGGCTGACTCACCATATTGCCACTGACCTCAAAATGCTGAAGAAGAAAAAACACATAATCCCCTGTCATTAGGCCCTGCCTTTCTGCCTCCAGGAAAAGGTTTGTTGCATCTTTGGAATTTGTCATCACCACAATCACTTGGAGAAAATGAGAAATGTCAGTAATCTGATCCCCACACTGATACACACAGCACAAATAAAGTTAACAGAGTTAGGAAGGTACCATAAGATCACTCCCCATCTGGCTTGAGATGTCATTTCTAATGAAATGTGATGAAATGTAATTGGCACGTTTTGTACATTTTAGCTCAAAAGGTTGAAACATTGTCAAGAAAGGTAGTCACATGAGTGGTTCACATCCAGTGTGGGTCCACGTTTTTCTGGAGGAGCTCCAGCACATTGATGTATTCATTTAATATGACAGCATGTTAATGGAGGAAAGACCCTGAACAGGCAGTGATGTTTTTTACTATAGTTCAACCAGTTTAGTCATGTTTTACACAAATGGGATGCAAGCAATTTTTGGTGACTTGCTGATGGCCAGTCTGCCCTGGTGACTTAGTGATGGCCAGTCTGCCCTGGTGACTTGCTGATGGCCAGTCTGCCCTGGTGACTTAGTGATGGCCAGTCTGCCCTGGTGACTTGCTGATGGCCAGTCTGCCCTGGTGACTTAGTGATGGCCAGTCTGCCCTGGTGACTTAGTGATGGCCAGGCTGCCCTGGTGACTTCCTGATGGCCAGTCTGCCCAGCTGACTTAGTGATGGCCAGTCTGCCCTGCTGACTTGCTGATGGCCAGGACTGACGGTCGATTTTTAATTGTTATAAAGACCTGCACAGACCTACCGTAGATCTGGCCTCTTATTCTGTGAAAAAAAACATTCTGACAAACAAGCGTTATTACAAGACCAGATGTGAATTTCTGTGGAGGATGAGGAAGGTATTAAGGAGGGTGAGGAAGGTATTAAGGAGGGTGAGGAAGGTATTAAGGAGGGTGAGGAAGGTATTAAGGAGGGTGAGGAAGGTATTAAGGAGGGTGAGGAAGGTATTAAGGAGGGTGAGGAAGGTATTAAGGAGGGTGAGGAAGGTATTAAGGAGGGTGAGGAAGGTATTAAGGCCAACTGCTCATTGGATGGTAGATTAGATGATTATCTGTTAAACTTGAATAAAGTAGTGCACTCGTCTGCACACATTTGGCAAGAAGCTTTTGGAAATGAGGATAGGCTTTCATTAAAGTAGGTTTCAGTTCAGAATTGTGGGCCAGTTTGCAGTGCAGATTAAGCCCTGTCTTTGAAAAAATATATCCTTTCAATGAAATCTATTGTGGGAGTGCTCTTTAGTTCAGGCCTATTTTTATAAGGTGCACTGTCTCGAATTCTGCCTCATTTTTAAACAACAACACGACTTTTCTCCCTTTCTTCTTCCCAAATTGAACAACACCAGAATAGTATTAGATTCCACCAGGTTTATGTTAGGGTGTGTGGAGACTACATACATACTGATAGTTAGTCCGGCAAGAAAAGTTCCAAAGGGAATATATCATTCACTCTTAAAAAATGTGTAGTGAACAATAACTGAAACCTTAACTTAAAACATTTATGGCTAATTACTTTTTCCTTTACGCTTGTCTTCATGCTGCTAGTATGTTTAATTTACACTTCTTAATCTGATTTCAGGACACTGGTTTGGGATAGGTGAGTCAAGCAAAAAACAATATGACTTGAGTTCACTTACATAACTTTCAAATGGCTACACTAATTATGTTCAATATGTACAGTTAGGGTTAAAGCTAATGAACGGGCAGTTAGAACAACAAATAGAGGGTTAGGGTTACAATATAACCAGAGAAAGTATGTGCTCACCTCTTGCCTTTGTTGCGATGTACTGGACATTCCGGCGGATGAGATCCAGGTTATTGGTGTCAAACTTAACACTTGCAGTTACAATCAGCTGAGCTCTGAGTTGATCCTCAACGGACTTCCATAAAGCATCAACTTTGTCCCATGTGTTTGACTCCAACCCCCCCCCAATCAAAGCCACATAGCGCCACCCAAAGTATTGCAATGTTTTCACTAAGACCTCTCCATTTCTTTTGAGAGGGGGCACAATATTAATGTACGTATCGTAAACAGCAGCGTTGTCCATCTTGGAGGACTGCCCGACAAAGCCAAACATCGGGATCTTCCAAGTAGATGCAATAAGTCCAGTGACCTAAAACAAAATGTGGAACTGTATTTTGTTCACATTTTTATATATTGCAGATGCTGTATTAAAGAAAGTTGCTCCAATCAAATTGCAGTAATGGTGACAATGAAGGTTTATATTAATTAAGAATCTATGTTGGCCTGTAGGGTTGTTGGATCCCCCTATTTTAACCACACCTATCAACTTACTGACATTACAGGCAAACCTCAATGTAACCACATTTGGGGTGGGAAAATATTAGAGAAACCTTAATAGTGATTAGGAAATGGAGTTCAAATAAAGTTACAATTAAATGATGTACAAAAATGAATTATACCTCTGCTTCCTCAGGACAAGCAGGACCAAAGAGCGCTGACACCTTTTCTTTCCACACCTGGTGAATAAAAGCTGCCAGGGAAACCTTAGAATCGCACTCAGAGTCGACATAAACAAAATCCAGGCTGTAGTTCCCAAGAAACTCCGGATTGCTATTGACCTTTTCAAGAGCCATCTGGATTGCAGAGCCTAACCGGCAGGCACTGAAGGGATATGACATGTTCCAGGGAGCTTGGAAGCCAATCAGTAGCTGGTGAGACTTGGTTCCATTCAAATCACTGCAAAGACCAGGAGCAGCAGCCAAATGCAAAAGCAGCAGAAGAAAATAAATTGGACTGAGGTTGCTGGTGGGTACCAGGATGTGCATGTTTCCTGTCATCTCCCTAGTCCTCACAGGACAGGCAGAGACAGATTATGCACTCTCATGCACAGAAAGGTTTAAATACCCCTGACGCTGCCGGTCTCCTGACGTTGGTCCTCTACCTTTTGCCGGAGAATAATGATTGAACCCTTTGAGAGTATCTATCACTCAAGGTAAACCGTTGGCCTGCTGTTTATATCCTAATGGGCAGCCATAAAAGAAAATGTAGCGTCACAGTAAAAATATCCTGCCACTTCCCCCGCTTTTCCTTTTCAATTAAGTTTATCCATTTTATGAGGGAGATTTTGGATTGCGCAAAGTAGGTGACATCCTTTTGCTTACTCTGTGTCATTTCGGTAACAGACTAAATAAATAGTCATATCAGATTTTAGGTCACACTTTAAAATAACCATTCCTTGAACAACTGGTCTAGGGTTTGAGATGAAATATAGCACTCGTTGCCACTGTGGTTGTAACTGTTATAACAGTTTGTGGCAGGAACCACTTTAAACCAACGTTAATGTGTTAGACATTATTATGCTTTACAGATCACTCTATACATACTGATATACATACCCCATACCCTCACCCCACATCAGTAGGTCTAAGGAATATGTCCTAGTACCAGACTGCTCTTAACCCCCCCACACATCAGTAGGTCTAAGGAATATGTGTGTGATACTGTGTGTGATAATGGGTGTGATACTGTGTGTGATACTGTGTGTGATAATGTGTGTGATACTGTGTGTGATAATGTGTGTGTGTGTGATACTGTGTGTGATACTGTGTGTGATACTGTGTGTGATACTGTGTGTGATAATGTGTGTGATACTGTGTGTGATAATGTGTGTGATACTGTGTGTGATACTGTGTGTGATAATGTGTGTGATACTGTGTGTGATAATGTGTGTGATACTGTGTGTGATAATGTGTGTGATACTGTGTGTGATAATGTGTGTGATACTGTGTGTGATACTGTGTGTGATACTGTGTGTGATACTGTGTGTGATGCTGTGAGTGATAATGTGTGTGATAATGTGTGATAATGTGTGTGATACTGTGTGTGATACTGTGTGTGATAATGTGTGTGATAATGTGTGTGATAATGTGTGTGATACTGTGTGTGATACTGTGTGTGATAATGTGTGTGATAATGTGTGTGATACTGTGTGTGATACTGTGTGTGATAATGTGTGTGATAATGTGTGTGATACTGTGTGTGATATTGTGTGTGATACTGTGTGTGATAATGTGTGTGATAATGTGTGTGATACTGTGTGTGATAATGTGTGTGATACTGTGTGTGATACTGTGTGTGATAATGTGTGTGATAATGTGTGTGATATACTGTGTGTGATACTGTGTGTGATAATGTGTGTGATAATGTGTGTGATATGTGTGTGATACTGTGTGTGATAAATGTGTGTGTATGAATGTGTGTGATAATGTGTGTGATACTGTGTGTGATACTGTGTGTGATAATGTGTGTGATACTGTGTGTGATAATGTGTGTGATAATGTGTGTGATACTGTGTGTGATACTGTGTGTGATACTGTGTGTGATAATGTGTGTGATACTGTGTGTGATACTGTGTGTGATACTGTGTGTGATAATGTGTGTGATACTGTGTGTGATACTGTGTGTGATAATGTGTGTGATAATGTGTGTGATACTGTGTGTGATACTGTGTGTGATAATGATACTGTGTGTGATACTGTGTGTGATAATGTGTGTGATACTGTGTGTGATACTGTGTGTGATAATGTGTGTGATACTGTGTGTGATACTGTGTGTGATACTGTGTGTGATACTGTGTGTGATAATGTGTGTGATACTGTGTGTGATACTGTGTGTGATAATGGGTGTGATACTGTGAGAATAACTGATAAAAGAGAAGTACTTCACATTCTCTCACAGTATGGAGACATACACTCCTTGTTGTAAAGGGCAAATGCAAAGTTTATTTCTGTGGTCATTTTACACATTCTAAGTTTGACAAAGACCAAGGTTCAAAGGTCACTTGCTGTCATCTCTATTTTATTGAAGCTTTGGCTATCACTCTCGTATACACCCAGTGTCAGCAAGCAGACCAGTGGACATTGCTTGGTCCAACATATACACTCAGACGGACACCTGACAACTGTGAGTGGAATCCCCAAAGAGTTGGCAGTGAAATAGGACAAGACAACAGAGGCACAATAACCTGGGAGACAGAGAGGTAAGATGTCAGAGCTATGTTTCATGGTTTTAAGCCTTGTAGGTGTACAGGTTAAACTGTTGTTTATTTGATGCATCTGTGAATATGCGTGTATTTAGTGAAATGTGTGTACCATTTTCTGCACAAGGTGAGAATAACTCAGATGTCAATATTTAATTTGTATTTCTTATTTCTGATAAATGAAAGATTTTCATCTGATAATTATACATGAGCAATGTGATGAATTCAAAAAACAAAAAACATGTTAGAAAAGTTAGCCAGATTCAATAGATTTAATTGGTGTTTTGCTAACAAATATCTAGTATTCCCAAGAATAGTTTAGCATATTTTAAAGCGAGAGATATTATTTATTTATTTACTGTAACTTTGGTAAGGCCACTACTAGCTCCTCCTAATGAGATATCCGAAATGTGTTCAAACTTCATTGTACAAGCTTGTGAAATATTTCTTGCGAACACAAACTTAATGTACAAATTTGCGTGAATATGTTTGCAAGTGCATACCTAAATGTTCAAGCCTGCGAAATGGAATAACAGATTTTAACATAATTTCTTGTGAACACGAACTGACTGTACGACTTTGGGAAGATAAGCAATCACAGCTCTCAATTTACAACCAAAAAGCTTTTAGACACACGGACACAGACCTCTGACCGGTTTAATATTCCATAGATAACAAGGTGTAGTAATTCTGGACTTTAATCAAATACCTAGTATTTATTAACAGTTTGCTATTATATTTAGCTAGCTAGCTGGTCCAGACATATCAACAACTTAGTCAATGTGATCATTGCTGAAGTTTTTGATTCACCCAACAAAGCATTATGCTAAGCAAAATGGGTAAAAACCAGACGACAGTTAACACAAACAGTGATCGAACAAGATCACAAAATCAGATTCTTTCATCGTTGTGTTTTCTCACTGTATTTCGCTTGTTTGTTAATTTGTTTGTGTTCCACGTTAATTTTGTATTGGTATGAGGCCCAACCTTCTAAGTGCTCTTGAAGTTGTGACTTTGGACTGTAGATGTGGTCTTATCAACTTATTTATGATTCCTGTGCACACTTTACGTCAGCATACATTCATTAATTTGTAATTATTTTCTCTTCTTCGCTTAACAGGGTCTTCATTTTATACACAGACAGATATCCTGACCGACACATACATATAAAGGCACAAACAAGCACATACATATTGAAATTGAATTGTGGGGTTTGGAATAATCTAGATAAAAAATGCAATTATCAGTTGTAATCAAGGAGGCAATATATTGGAAGAAACACACTTATTTAAATACATGTATACCAAAGTCAGATTTAAATTAAATGTCTTTATATCACAAATGAAATGACTTTATATTTTTGATAGTATGAATGATATGTACTGTTAACATCCTTTCCTATTTCTGGTCAGATTTGAAAATGGACTTCCTTCTCAATTTCCTGTTCAACCCTCTGCCCACCTCAGCCATTGTCTTGTTGTTTTCTCTGATGGGGGCTGTATTGGTCTATCTAAACACCAGGCCAAAACCGCTCACGCTGCACGTTGACCTCAACTGCCAGACTGTAGGAGTCAAGGTAAGAACACATTCTGGCTGAAGTTCTTATTGAAACCTTGCACTAACCTTTTACGCAGACAAGTTTGAAAATTGTTGAAAGGATATATATTTTACAATAGAATGTATTTTTCGAAAACTATAGAAGAATCCTCCAACATAATTATTAGCATTTAACTTCAGGTGTGTTGAAAAACCATCATATATTTATTACATATCCTAACAGATAAGGTTCTGGGAGCTAGTTTACTGCTACTTATGCAACCAGGTTGATGAAGGGTTTTTATTTGATATTTCTCCGCCTCAAATTTCAGTTTGTTTTGT